>CM029606.1:41879501-42358828 GCA_017311375.1 Mytilus coruscus | reverse complement strand
AAATACCTTTTAGTAAAAATAGTTTACACAATACAGCAATACCACCTTCATTTCTCGTACCTATCTTAACATCTCTATTTACACATGAAATATTTACAAAACCATTTATATCTCTAAAGTTACTATCATTTAACTATGTTTCACTTAGAAATAAAATGTCACATTCGTCGATCAGATTCAAAAAATCATTGTCACTATAGACTGACGTCAGACCATGAATGTTGGCCCCTTAACAAAAATGTGAACTAGTTCAGCAACAATGGACGTCACACTTAACTTTGAAACATATAGATGAACCTAAAAAAAATAAACAAGACTAACAAAGGCCAGAGGCTCCTGACTTGGGAAAGGCGCAAATATGCGGCGGGGATAAACAAGTTTTGTGAGATCGATCTCAACCCTGCTCCTATACCTTTGGCCAATGTAGAATAAACAAACACACAGCAATACGCACAGTAAAACTCAGTTTAAAAGAAGTCCGAGTCTGATGTTAGAATAGGTAACAGAAGAAACTAAGCAAAATGACAATGATACATAAATTAACAAAGGACTACTAGTATTTACTGACATGCCAGCTCCAGACCTCAATTAAACTGATTGAAAGATAATGTCTTCATCATATGAAGATCAAGCACAATCCCTCCCGTTAGAGGTTTAGTATCAAACCATCATAAAATATACGGGAAGAACATAACCCGCATCATGCCAACAACTGTTTTTTAGAATAAATGTGTTTATTTCTGATGCAAAGACCCTATGAGTAAATCAATATTAATTCCAAAAATTATACCCCTTCTGAATAAGTCTGTTTAAAGGTTTGGTTAGCTTATGCGGTGAATGACGACATTTTTTTTGTGGTTTGTATAAAATGTTACCATAAAAGATTGGATGTGAAAAAAGTCAGTTCAGCAGGATACATCTCTTTAGTGTACATACTGAAGTCGTCATTATTGAGAGCCAATATATCATCCAAATATCTAAAAGTGTTATTAAATTTTGGTATCAGATGTTGTTTCGATGGGTTTTTACTGATTTTAGTCATAAATTGTAACTCGTAACAATACAGAAACAGGTCCGGAATAAGTGATGCACAGTTAGTCCCTATTGGAATTCCGATAACATGACGATATACGGAATCTCCATAGCGAACAAAATTTTATCTAGTAAAAAATGCAAGTGCAGTTATCGTATCAAAGCAGGTCCAATTGACAAAGTTCTTTTGTTTGTTGTTACTAAAAATATGACCTAAAAGAATTTGAACATAAATATTCACATTCTGACTTTTAAATGCCAATTTAATTAGGTATGTGAAATTTTTTCTTAATCAGATTATGAGGTAAAGTAGATAATCAGTTAAGTAGTGGAACAATGGCTTGAAGACGAAATAAATCTATATTTTTAAGGTGTTTTGTGAAGCTTCGGAAGCCAGTACATAGTTGTAACGTTCATGTTACTAGTATTCGGTTCTACTTGTAAAGAAGTAGCTAAAAGTTTATGTGTGTTACAGGTGTGATTTTCCGAAAATGGAGTCAGTTGGAATGTTGGTGAAGTCGTTATTTCCATTTGCAGAACCTCACTGTAAAATTTACGTCAAACAATAATGATATTATTGGCAGCCTTATCAGCCGAGACAAAAACAAATTCCTTGGCGAGGTCTTTGAGCATATGTTGGATACGATAAAAAGGGCTATTATGGTTGTTGTAAGGAGTAAAATGTACTTTAAAATGTTTAATACGAATATGAACTATGTTCATTACTGGATTAAAAAAAAAAGAATCTAAGAAATTTTTTGTTAGCTTTTTCTCGTTTTATCCATTTAGTGCAGTAATTACGGAGTGAGTCGTTGATGATGTTACGACACTCATTTCACTTAATAATTGACGGGGGACGATATTTAGGTCCCTTACTGACGAATGATTTCAACTCTCGGTCATGGACGATCTTAAAGTCTCTTTTTAAAATATGGGAACTGGGGCCATAAATGTATTCCGAATTATTGCAATTTCATGACGTAGGTGTATTGTCACTGATATTAACATCTTATTTACACACTTCTCTATAATAAAACACATGATTTCCAGGTAGATTTTTTGTAAACATAACAAATAAGAGGGAGCTCAGTGTTATCAAAATAGCCAGGAATTTGTTCTTTAATGGAATGATCATTAAAAATACCGGCAACATTTTCAAAATCAAAACCTTTATTGGCATATTTGATTTTAATGAAATGTTTTTATGATCTTCAGGGCGATCAATTTTGGGAAACAGTTTAGAATAACAATATCCAATTATAATTTGAACGATTTCATACTTAGTACTGCAATATGGAATTGTGTTGCAATCCTCTAAAATTTTATGTAATTTATTAACAGGTAAAGAACAGAGGTTGGTTAACAGATAATGTCTGCCGTTGTTTTTTTTTTTTGAAAAAGCAATTGGATCCAAAATATTTGTATTGTTGGTACGAATTTTTTTCTGATTGCGATTTATTCTACGCCCCTGAGAACGTTTTTAGGAACAGTTTCATAAACTATATCCAAAATGTTAACCGAATCGGTTCTTGATATATTACCAATTCCGATGATATTATCATTAATACTGACAGGATAGACTGTCTGTAATTTTTCAATCCAATTTAATTCAATTATTTTCCGAGATCGTACAAATTTTGAATGAGATTCCCCATGCTGCTTATTTACTACTTGAACTGTTAAATATTTAAGAGGATGATTGTGCTTCTTTAGGTGTTGTTAAATGATAATTTTAAATTTATGGGGTCTTCTAAAACGATAAAGGTGTTCTTGCGTGCGTTTAGATAAATAGCACCCGGTTTTACCTATACGTACTCAATACCGCATCCCGGTTTGTTTCATGTAAGTGAAAAGATAATACTGTTAGATTTTCAATTTATATCAGCTTCAAAATTTAAGGAAAATGTGCGACCATTAAATGTGGACCATACCGTATTGTTGGTGGAAAGACAGGGACATGTAAGTCATTGTTTGGCATGACACTTATCGAAAGAAGGCTAACCACGATTTTTATTATCAAAAACGTTAGCGATTGTAGTATTTTAGATATTAAGCGATTATGAAGATTGAGACGTGTAAATACCCTTTGAACGAGTTTAGTATTTAATATTTTCCATTTCAAAATTTCATTTTGTTATCCGTATTTCCAATTGAAAGGAACAAAGATTGGCGTCCAGAATATGAACCAGCACACAGGAATTGAATCAAGTAAAAAGATAAAACTGTTCGACTGAAAACGTCAAACGTTATTCGTCATCAAGTACCCGATAAAATACGTAAACTACAAAACCAGAGGACAAAAATAAAGAAGAATGGAACTAAATAGTGAAATATGAATTTTAGATAAATATTCCTAAAGTAATGAACATAGAGAAGTTCTCGTTCGGACACACACTCCATTATCTTGTATATTATAAGAGAATAAACATGAAGCATGGGGAGGCACTCTACTATCTCCATGCACACGGCACTAAAGACAAACTCTGTAAAAAATAAAATTGAGAATGCACGAAACAGGGAATGTGTCAAAGAGACAACTACCCGACCAAAGAGCAGAAAACAGCATAAGTCCACCAATGGGTCTTCAACACAGCGAGAAAATCCCGCATCCGGAGGCGGGTTTCAACTGGCCCTTAACAAAAATGTGTACTAGTTCAGCGGAAATGGACGTCACACTTGACTCCAAAACATATAAATGAACCTTAATAAAAAAAAGACTAACAAAGTTCATAGGCTCCAAACATGGGACAGGCGCAAAAATGCGGTGAGATTAAACATGTTTTGTGAGATCTCAACTCCTTCGCCTATACCTCTAGCCAATGTAGAATAAACAAAAACACATTAATACGCACAGTGAAACTTAAAAGAAGTCCGAATCCGATGTAAGAATAGGTAACAGAAGAAACTTAGCAAAAATATAGTTTAATGTAAAAATCAACATCATACATCAAATTTGATACAAATGGGATATAAACAATTCAAATATGAAATTACGATAAAAATTTAAACCTACTTAATCCATTTTGTAGTTTTATTGAGTCAAAATACTGTATTTTCCTAGTTTTACTTGACTTTTGGTGTGTTCGGTGTTTGGTTTTGTTTTTTTTTTTTTGGGGAGGGAGTGTGGAGAAGTCGGTGGTGAAAAGACTGACCCGATAGAAGACGCACTTTTCACAGCACCAAGAAATCTTTAAGATTTTAGAGATCACATAGATTTTCACATCACCTTCATTTTACAGATACATTCATTTAATGATAATGGAGTGACACGTGAACGATTTCATTCAAACTTAAACACATTTAAATTCATGTTGTAATGTTACACTACTATTTCAGGCTAGGGTGAAAGTTGGCGCCTATCAAAACGTTTAAATCCGCTGCATTTGTGTGCACCTGTCCTAAGTCAGGAGCCTGTTGTTCAGTGGTTGTCGTTTGTTGATGTGGTGCATAAGTGTTTCTCGTTTCTCGTTTTTTTATATAGATTATACCGTTTTTTCCTGTTTGAATGGTTTTACACTAGTCATTTTGGGACCCTTTATAGGTTGCTGTTCGGTGTGAGCCAAGGCTCCGTGTTGAAGGCCGTACTTTGACCTGTAATTGTTTACTTTTTACACATTGTGACTTGGATTGAGAGTTGTCTCATTGGCACTCATTCCACATCTTCTTATTTATACTTAGAACCTTATTTGTGGAACTTCCGATACAAAAAATATCCAGGGAAATTTTCACGCGCTATAGCCATTTTTTTTTTTTTCACTCGATTAAATAAGGACGCACTCGAAAAACACGGACTGCTCTCAAAAAACCACGGACATATCAAAATGAATTTATTCTCCAAAATGCGTTTATCAATGCAAAAACAAGAATTTCGGTAAAGTGTCTGTTTATCTAAGTGTATATAGATTCCATGTATGCATTGCTGTTGACATGTGCATTGGTATGTGTAAAAAATGGAAATAATCTATATTTTGGAGTAAAGCATTGTAAGGCTAAATTAAACGTTTTTAAAACAAAACAATGTAGGGTTGATAATATCTTCTTATCACAAATACCAATTTACCTTCTATTAACTTGAATATAAGGTTCTGGCATCTTTTTTGTTACATCTTAACTGAAAGGAAGTCTGTTTGTTTACATTTTTGATCATGTTCGCTCGAAAAACGTGGTCGCACTAAAAAAAACCTATCAAATCACTCGATAAACACGATCCCAACCGGACATTATACCTACTCTGATTTAAGTGTTGGTGAATCCAATTAATACTCACACTTTAGAGTGTTATTGTTTGTAAATCAGGATAGTTGTCAATCATACAGGTATTATTTCAGTACTCTATAGCTAATTACTTGCCATAGGAAAAAAATGGAATGAAACCATTTGAAAAGGGTAATTCTATATTTTGTATATTATTTTAATCAGTGTGTTATGTATTTGTTTATAAATAGTGACACGGTAATAAAACATTAACTATATGCAAGTGTATATCTTAAATTTAGTAGCTATTCGACCTTTCCTTGCAAATAACAAGGAAGTTGGCAATAGGTAATTAAAATGGTATATAAACTTTTTGCAAGTCATTTAACACATCATGAGTTTCATGATATGTCTTCAGCTCAGAATTCTGTACCCCTTATATATATATATATATATATATATATATATATATAATTAAAATATGGAGTGATAAAATAGATCCAAAATTTGACTTTGACAGGGTGTATTTTATACAATTATATATATAGGAAAATGCATTAAAAAATCAACACGCAATTATTATGTTCAACACAATAGAATGAAATTGATCTTAAATTTATAGATATTGTAATGATGCAAAATAAGAATAATTAAGGCGATATTACGATTAATCAATTATTCGTCTAATGATGAGTTTTTGATTGATTGGTTGATTGATTGTTGGTTACTTAATGTGCAGTAGCAAATATTTTATATATGTTCAGGACGAAAAAACAAAATAAAAATAAATACAACAGGTAGGTCCTGTAATAGAGCTGTCCGGGTCGAAGGTCAGGAATTGGGGAAATTTTGGGTCCTCTTCGCGGTCCGCTTTTAAACGATGTCGTTTCTTTGAAGAATCAAAGACAACTATTTGGATTTAAACAACTAATGCTTCCAGTGCCAAGTGTAAATTGCAGGATGAAAACAATATTTGTACATTGTGCGAAATATAAAATACATTTGTACTCGCAACGAAACAGGAGATTAATCTGCTGAAAGTCGTAATTCATTGTTCAATTAACACAATTTTAGGAAACGCAGGTGCTCTGTCGAATAGCACTCGTATATGAAACTGTCAGTACGTCTGAAATCTAAACAGAACGTTTATAACAAATATCCCGCCCCCATATCGGTCGACCCCTTCTGTAGGTCATTTCTGTTGCATTAATTTGTTCTCATCCTAAACATGCATGTTATATTTACCACTGGACGTTAAGCAAACAACGATCAATCAATTAATATAACCCACCGGCACAGGTCTCAGAAATATCCGAGACCTCGAGATTTATCAATTTCCGAAAATTGAAGTTGGATCCCATTTGGTCAATTAGCTCTTCACATGATTCGGTTCTGATACATCCTTGGCTATCAAATTTTTGGCTTTGAGCGTTCCTGATGAAGGTAAATCCAGGAAAGGGCTCAGGACGCATACAATTCATAAAGCGTTAGTTTCTTTTTTTTTTTTTTTTTATTTATCGTAGTAGAAAAATACGTCAGTTGGAAGGATCGATAGTAAACGAGGTAAGATTTTCTTACGTATTTGATTTTCTCAAAGAGTTTTATAACAGTGGAAAGTAAAATAACAAAAATACCGAATACCCAGGAAAATTCAAATCGGAAAGGCCCTTATCAAATGGCAAAATCTAATGCTAAAACCCGTTTTGAGAGACCACATTTCGACCAAAGATGAAGAACTGGATCTTCCATCACTGTATTGGATACCTAAACTACATAAGTGTCCTTACAAACAACGGTATATTGCTGGGTCTTCAAATTGCACTTTGAAACCTCTAAATTATTAACATCAATTTTATCAACAATCAAAGCCGGGCTTCAAAATTATTGTGAAACTACCTATTCTAGAGGTGGCGTGAATCAGATGTGAACACTAAAAAATTCAAAAGATCTTTTAAGAGTAAATACAATCAAAGTCTCTTTCATCTTGCAATAGTATTAAAACATTTGACTTTTCTACACTTTACACAAGTATTCCCCATTCCAAATTAAAAGACAAATTGAAAGAGTTGGTCCTGCTTTGTTTCATAAAAAAGAATAGCCAACGTAGATGCAAGTATCTTGTCTTAGGGAGGGAAAAATCCTACTTTGTAAAAAATCACTGATTCTAACAACCAATTTTCTGAAACTGACATTAACAAGATGCTTATTTTCTTAATTGACAACATATTTGTTACGTTTGGAGGACGTGTTTTTCAACAAACAATCGGCATTCCCATGGGAACAAATTGTGCCCGTCTTCTTGTCGACTTGTTTCTTTATTCATATGAGGCTGACTTCATACAGGAACTTCTTAGGAAAAAGAAAAAAAAGTTAGCAGTATCCTTTAACTTTACTTTCCGCTATCTAGATGATGTTCTCTCACATAATAATTCAAAATTGGTGACTATGTTGAACGAATCTATCCCATTGAATTTGAGATAAGGGATACAACAGATACAGTTAAGTCTGCCTCATATCTTGACTTACATCTAAAAATTGACAATGAGGGTCAGTTGAATACAAAACTTTGCGACAAAAGAGATAATTGCAGCTTCCCAATTGTGAACTTTCCATTTCTATGTAGCAACATTCTAGCAGCGTCTACATACGGAGTATATATCTCCCTGTTGAAACGATATTCCAGGGCTTGTATTTCCTATCATGATTTCCTTGATAGAGGGTTGCTGCTCACAAGGAAGCTATTAAACAAAGAGTTCCAAGTGGTGAAGTTGAAGTAATCCCTTTGTAAGTTTTACGGACGCCATCACGAGTTGGTTGACCGTTATGGAATATCGGTTTCACAGATGATAACGGATATGTTCCTAATGTCGTAACTACAATCCCGTACCCTTTTTACGAATGTGACCTACCGAATTATACTTATTACCGGGTTTTTAATATAATGAGCAAACGACGGGTGCTAGATGTGGAGCAGGATCTGCTTACTCTTCCGGAGCACCTGAGATCACCCCCGATTTTGGTGGGGTTAATGTTGCTCAGTCTTTAGTTTTCTATGTTGTGTTTTGTGTACTATTGTTTGTCTAAGTGTCTTTTTCTTTTTTAGCCATGGTTTGAATGAGTTTGAATGTCCCTCTGGTATCTTTCGCCCCTCTTTTAAGGAAGAGCCAAAAAGTGGTCTCATAACAAAGCTGGTATTTTAATACAGGTTCAAAGAATATGAAATGCAATACAGATGGACTTGCAATTAATGGTCTTTTAAAAGAGAGGCAAAAGATACCAAAGGGACATTTAAACTCATATGTTGAAACACAGGTTTTAACACAGGTTTTTACTTAATAAAGGTGGTATCTCAAGCAAGTTTGACTGTACCTTAAATTCTATATATCCACCAAATTAAACCGCTACGCGGCTTTATACATTGCTGTTGAAGACATTGACCACAATGAATTTGAAAGTGTACCTTACGCAGGTTATTCAGTTTGCACCATATTTTTATGTTATTTCTTCATAGACAGACAAAATATTGCAGTCATTCCTTGAAAGTGTTCAAGATAATGGGCAAATATGCAGAAAAATCGCTATTTAAGAGCAATTTCTATTATAATTTTCGAGATAATAGCAAAAAAAAAAAAATATTAAAAAAATGGTAAATTTTATCGTGTAAGGGCAATAACTCCGACATGTCTTATGTCTCATGTCTTATGACAGTTTTGATAACCATTAGGTAGATCTCATCATTCTGAACTGAACATTTTTGCTCTGTCAGATTTTCTCTATCTATAGCAGGTTTTTTTTTAAAGATAAAAGTTGAAATTGCATTTTACCCCGTTGTTTTTAATTTTCGCCATGTCGGCCGTGCTTGTTGACAGGCAGGGTCATCAGACACATTAATTTTTGATTTTTGTTTATTAGTTATAACTTAGAATTTACAGCATAAGATACACAAATATAAAATAAAATAGGAATATATAATACATAAATCTATTAATATTATCTATACAATTCATCTTTGGAGAGAGAGAGAGAGAGAGAGAGAGAGAGAGAGAGAGAGAGAGAGAGAGATCTGTACATTGAATTATAATTCAGTATAGTGAAAGTAAATCCTGCATTTTAATTCATAGCAGCAAAAATGTATACTTTAACTAAGTATTTTATCAAAACTGATATTCACTTTTGTTTTTAATAGCAATATTTTTATCAATTGCATACATATATTTCATCTTCTCTTTTACGAGTGAGTATATTGAAATTGTTTTTAAAACATCTGGTATTATAAATATATTGTTTTATGATAAGAAAAGGGTATTTTCTGCATTGCCTTTTGATATTTTTGCAATGTTACCGAACAAAAAAAACTTCTTTTGTAAAAAAAAAAAAAAAATGCACTAATTTCATTGGTCAGAAACCAATTTCCAATCTGTTCTAATAATATCTGTGTATGTTCACAATACCAAATAAACTCATCATAGATACCAGGATTGAAATTTTGTGTTTGCGCCAGACGCGCGTTTCGTCTACAAAAGACTCATCAGTGACGCTCGAATCAAAAAATAAATGTACATATTCTAATGTTTCAATTTCTCTTTTACAAAATGTACGATTTGGATTATCCTAAATGTTGATTTTATGAAGAAATTTGTTTGTAGCTAAGATTTGAAGATTGAATCTATACTGAAACCAATTTCCAATCTGTTCTAATAATATCTGTGTATGTTCACAATACCAAATAAACTCATCATAGATACCAGGATTGAAATTTTGTGTTTGCGCCAGACGCGCGTTTCGTCTACAAAAGACTCATCAGTGACGCTCGAATCAAAAAATAAATGTACATATTCTAATGTTTCAATTTCTCTTTTACAAAATGTACGATTTGGATTATCCTAAATGTTGATTTTATGAAGAAATTTGTTTGTAGCTAAGATTTGAAGATTGAATCTATACTGCAGCCATCGTCGACTAAGCTTGGTAACAGCAAATGGCAGTTTATAAACTTTGTTTCTATGATTTTTATCAAAGCCAAAGTTTTCAGTATATCTTAACGGACTAATGGGAACACTTTTATTTTTATTTAAAACATTATACATATCTTTAGACCCTTTTGAACTTTTAACGAGTTTTTTTATTGCGGATGGAATTAAAGATAGTTCTAATTTGTGATTTTTTTCCCACAAATGATTTAAATGCCTGATGTGCAGCAGATATAATACTATTATATCATGAAATTCACATTTATCTGATATATTTCTTCGAATTTTTGAAGAGAGAAAACAGTCCTATCTTCATTAAATTTACAAATCTTACACCTTTTTCCAACCAATCTTTATAAAAAATGGGTTTATTTTCTAACTTTATGTTATTGTTAATTAAGCCAAATTGGACTAGCAAAAAAGATTCCTAACTATCATATTCATCTGTTTCTCTGAGAAGTTGCCATGCTTTCAGAACATTTTTCAAAATTTATTTTAGATAATTTGTTGAAATGTTTGTATATAAACACTTCCACAAACATCATTTTTTTTAATTTCTACATGTACACCTGACAAAAAACATTCTGCCATTTGTTGTCCGTTTTAAATAATCTGCTCATCCATGTACACTTTTATTAACGAGATACCCCATTGGTGATTGTGGCCAAGTTTGGTTAAATTTGGTTCAGTGGTTTCAGAGGAGAAGATCTTTGTAAAAGTTAACAGAGGACAACGGACGCCAAGTGATGGCAAAAGCTCAAACTGGCCCTTCTTTCTAGGTGAGCTTATAAAAGGAGATATGTGGTATGCATCAATAAGATATCCATCCAACAACACACAAAAACCAGAAAAAAAACCATCTCGAATATAAAATATGAAGATGTAGTATGATTGCAAGTGTGACCAATTTCCACTTTAGACCAGATGACATTACAAGTTAGCAACTATATGTCACCGTACAGCCTTCAACAATCAGCAAAATTCAGTCATAAAGAAATCAATATACAGTGTAAAAGTTCGAAAAAAAAATCAAATGTCTATCCAATTTGTCAACCTCTAAATTCCCCTCCATTATTGTATTGTTTTTAATATAATATCTGAAAGCATTAAAAAAATCAATATCAAAAGGTTATACTTCCAATTAACAGTAATTAACTTATTTGTATAGATTGCCTTATAATTTTTCTGTCTACATTCTTTGTATATCATAGTATATCTATTAAAGTCTTCAAGATGAGAGGTTTAAATGTTAAAATTGGTAAAAAATTGTCATTTATGAGCAATACTTCTCTATTATTCACACAATACACCTTATCGCTATTTGTCCACCATTACTGGACATCCCAGACATTCCTGTAGAAATTCTGACATCATGAGAAAAAATGTCTGATGCAACAATGCAAAAGCGATTATTGTATGATGTCAAAAGTTCAAGTGTCACAGATTCCAAAATAGGAACAATCTTTATTGTTGTTTTCAGTATAAAAGTAATCTCGTAGATCTAATATTGCTAATTATTTTTGTGTTCACAGGTTTTTCCTAACCAATACAGTTATTAAGATATATTTCTGACCAGTTTTACTCTATGACGTTCCAATTAATCTATTACAGTTTCCAAGATAAATATCAAAAATATTAAAATTTATCAAAAAATTGTCATTTAAGGGCTATAATTCCTATGTTAAAAGTGTAAACTGATGTTTTCAGAAATAATTGACAAATAGATCTTGACATTGGGAGCATATTAGCTTTGTCAGATTTTCTCTATATGTTATAGTTTTCAGGATATTAGACATTTACTTGCATTTTACTATAACGGTCTTTTTTAGCCATTAAAGCCATGGCAGTCATGTTGGCTGACAAGGACAAAAAGAATTATTGAGACTATAATTGGATAAAATTTGTCCAATGATTTCAGAGTAGAAGATATTTGATTAAAAGTTTACAATAGCAGAAAATGATACATTATGCCTAGAGATGACAATAGCTAAAATGGCCATTTGGCAAGGTGAGGTAACAAGGAATTCAAAATCTATCAATGCATTGTAATTTAGACTGAGACATGAGGTGGCAAACCGAATTTTTCTGCATGAAAATGATATTTGCAAATCTGGACCCCTAAACAGGATCAAGTAAAAAAAAAAATTAAATGAATTTTTGTAAGGTTCAGAAATGGAAAGGCCAAAATCAATCCAAGTATCACTTTTTGCTACTTAAAGTCTACAACTCAACAACAATAAAAGCTAAAATCGCGAAAATCGAACTTGACCTTCATTAAGTCACAGGCAACAACAGGATTCATATCTAAATTTGATAAGATGTCGTCAAAGCATTCAAAGTTATTGGACGGACATTGTTTGACAGCCACCCAGCCGCCTGTTTTACATCACCAAATTAATAACCAATACTTTTTCTTCGAGAATCTGGTAAAAAAAAAATTATCTTTTTTTATTTTATTCATAATTATTACTTCGAATATTCTATCCTTTTTTATTTTATTCTATTAACATTATTTTGTCTTTGAATGGCCATCTATTGAATCATGAGCTTTTTACTTTTTGTCTTGCACGAAGTTTTTGGTTCTATTTGTAGTATAAAAGGTAGTTTTATTTTGTACCCACACAGCATCACAATTGTCAATAAGAATACTAAAACAATTACAATCAGCATAATCGGCTGCCACTGTGCAGGTATTTCATTGAAGAAAATTCTAAAACTTTTACCAATACCACCGAAGAAAAGTTCTATTGGATGAAGGATAGATCTTGTTATAACGGATGAAATAACCTGTAAGAAAAAAATAAATGTTATGTCTTGATACAATTTTATTGGAATGCAGATCCTGTGTCTATGCTTCATTTACAAGATTCTGACAATCCTATGTTTTAGTTTCTGTTCTAATAATTATAATGTCAACCAATAAAACTAGTGCCTCTTTAGTTTTAAAGATTTGAAGGTTCTAAGGTATGTATCTCTATTCTAATGCAAAATAAACAAATCATTCAATTTTAGTCATTATCCTAGTGTAAATTTTTATTTAACGAAAATTCCGCGAAATGATGTTATCTTCTTTGGATCCTAAACTAGGTGACGTCATAGGTATGCTTCCAGCATCAAACGTAAACACCGGGCGTTTTCTGGCTTCTTGTCCACTTCAGAATGTAATAAAATTTGATAAAAAGAAAATTTCTAGGTGCAAAATGTGAGTTTTTTGGCTTATTATTGGAGAAATTACATGTCAATACATTCCGAATTCAAAATGTCGGCTTTCTTAGTTATAGACAGGGAGATAGAGAACTTTACGCTTATTGTCATCCAATCAGAACCGTTGATACAAAATAATTGCACTAAGAATTAAAAAGAAACCCAAGGATTCTAAAAAGGTATTACAACAGAATGTAAGATCCTTGTAAGCGAAGTCTGGACACAGAATTTGTATTTTGATAAGACTTGTTTTTATTATAAATTATATGTATTTGATTTTTTACATGCAAAAAAATAAAGCTTCAGCATTTCAAAAATAATTTCTCCTATCTTTGTATTGATTGACATAAATACTACTGCTATGTTTATTCACAACAATTAAACCCAGGATGATTCAGAGCTGCACATATTGCATAGAAACTTCCAAATATTTTCGAAGACTATATGTTGACCTCCAGACATCTTTCAGTTTATTGTGTCTCTGGGTTGCTATCACATTGATGAATATCCAATTCTCCCCTTTTATTCAAATTGACCTTGTTTTGACGGGTTGTCTGTTTTACAAGGCAACTCAAAATAAACTAATGGAATTCAATGTAGAATCGTATGAAAGACAACTCTAATTCATTATGGAAATGATTCATCAGAAAATGTCTGAATTTGTCAAGACCATGCCATTTCTTTACAGCACTAGGTTTAGTACAATGGTTTTCAATATTGAAATTAGATAGAAAACCATTGATTGAATTCCTTTCTGCATATATAATTTCATTGGTAAGTATACAAAGAAAAACTTAGGCTATCCTGTACAATGCCAAGTTCCTTCCAAGATAGATTCGAAAAAGAAGTTAGTTTTGCCTACTTATTTCCAATCCCCACAAATAACCCTTAATAACCCACACATTCTACATATCAATCAATCCCAAGTTTGGATATTTATGTTTTATTAACTCAATTTATTTATAAAGGTCTAATTTAACATACATTGAATGTTACATTATATCAAATGTGATTTTGCTGCAAATGCAATGAGTTTGGTTTTTTCTACATTAGAAAGTTAGAAAAAAAAATTGTTTTCAGAGGAATGAAACCAGACAGAAAAAAATTCAAATAATTCAGATTTGCTTATGCTTAAAATCTAAAAAAAATGCAGTCAAGGATAAACAAGAGAATGATTGATTAAATGATTGACTGATTAATGTCCAGAGACAAACATTCAAAGCTAATTCAGGGTCACTAGTCCCACTAAATCATAAAACCATAAGCATTTACACAGCTATTTCACAGTCTTTTCACCACAAACAATAAAAACAAATAAATAAATAAATAAATAAAAGATTTCTACAAATATATGTCTAGAAACAGGTGAAGTAGTTGCTGGACCATGAAAATTCTGCACTGTCAGTGTCAGGAGCAGGTTGAATAAAAGGTTTTTTTCAAATATTTCATACTTTCTGTTTTATAGCAATGAGCATTTAGATTTAAAAGTATAGACTCATTGGCCTAGATTCAACATAATTTGTTAAGGTTCCTGAGATATTAAGGTCTGAAATATTGACGTGCTATGAATCTGAAAACCAATATAATCAGCTCAGCTAGTTGATCTATTCTACTGCCAATATAGTCTCCTTTAATTAAAGTGTATTTTTTCTTCATTTTGTCCTTTCCTTTCTTTTCCTTTTTTTTAATCTAAAGAAAGAAGATATTGATTTTTTTTATGTTTTATCTTAAATGGATGGTTGATGAAAGAAGTGATTAGGCCATGTGCAAAAAGGTAAAAATAGTTTCAGAACATCTGTATAGCAAATGAATAACAAATCATAAATTTTGTTGGTCTACATTTAGGATATATTTTGGGACTTGTACTGCTCATTACACACCAGATTTTCCAGAAAAAAACCAGGTGTGATATTTTTAATTTTAGAAAACGTTATAAACAACTAATAGGGAAATGAATTACAGCCAGTATAACATTTATCTGGATATCTTACCATTAGCGGAGATATCTCCCATAATGGATCTACCAATAAAGCTGTATGATATTTCTCACAAGGATCATGTTGCCATGACAACTGTGACAACATCCAATACCGTACACTTTCTGTGATCGTCATTTCTTCGGGATAACACTCACTAGGAACTCCCTGCAGTAAATTTAAAAACATATTTGAAGTGTTATACTATTTATTTGACTTATTATCATAAAACCATTTGAATGAATCATTTCAAACACAGTCATGACAGTACAAATGTCTACAGCTAATTGAATATATGTCATAGCTAAAAGAACAAAGTACAAATTATTTATTATTACTTCTATAATCTTGATTTCCTAGGAAAACGTAATTAGTATGTCATGGTACTATGTCTGTTTATAAGCTTCTAGATATAAGAAGTTGTGGTATGAGTGCCAATGAGACAACTCTCCATCCAAGTCACAATTTGTAAATGTAAACCATTATAGGTCAAAGTACGGCCTTCAACACGGAGCCTTGGCTCACACCGAAAAGCAAGCTATAAAGGGCCCCAAAAATGACTAGTGTAAAACCATTCAAACGGGAAAACAAACGGTCTAATCGATATAAAAACGAGAAACGAGAAACACTTATGAACCACATCAACAAACGACAACTACTGAACATCAGATTCCTGACTTAGGACAGGTGCAAACAAATGCAGCGGGTTTAAACGTTTTGATATGTACCAACCTTCATCCTTATCTGAAACAATAGTGTAACATCACAACATAGAAAGAAACACTATAAAATATCAATTGAAATGGCTTAACTCAATTAAAAGACATATTAACACAAGTGAACATACACTGAACGAATAAATTTGATATATGGAACAATGTAAATACAAAATCCATAAAATAAGGAGTGAATAAATAAAGGCAACAGTAGTATACCGCTGTGAGATGTTATACAATTTCAAAAAAACAACAACAGCCTACATGATGTCCAACATTGCTGATATTTTTTTTATTTGACCATATTTTTCATAGAATGTACTTTATATTTGAATCTTAATAAGCATAACATAATTATATGTATTATCCAACACCGAGATAACTTCTAATATAGGCACATTTCTTCACTGCAAGGTTCAAATCAAACTTTTTTCAGATGAGTTCAGGAATTTGTCATTTTTGGCTATGATAAATCTAAAGTTTGAAAAAAAAACATTCACATTATCATTTCAAATTCCTTAATCATGGTAATCATGGTAATGAAATGAAAGTGACTTTTCTCTGCAGATAGAATATAATGCATCTTTAAACTCAACAGATAGAAAGAAGGGAGTCTAGCCTAATTTCCATGAATTAACTAATATTAAAAATCTATAGATCTAAGTACATTTTGTAATTAATCTTCTGTGATCTTTAGCCTGTCAACACTGAGGTTTTGAGTTCCAACTGCCTCAAGGCAAGGGCGCATTTGACTCCAATTTAAATTGATTAGGATTGCCAATTTTCATGTAAAGGGTCTCTGCAGGTACTCCAGCTACCTTCACCATCAAAAACTGGCTGTTGAAAGTGGTGTTAAATACCAACAATCAATTATTTGTACACGCACATTTTATAAAGCCCGCACAGAATAGGTAATTTATGTATCCATTTCTCATGGTATAACTACTGCTATTCAGGAACTATTGGGTAAATTTTTTATTGTTATTGCTAAATAAAGGACAAAAGATCAAATTATTTAAGAAAATCATTTTTCCACATACTGTAAATTAAGATTTTTTTGTTATGTTTATATTGTCGCAAAAAGGCAGTTTCCCAAAACTAAAAACTTGTGTTTTAAATTTTAAAAGCATGATTTGTATGGACCATTTTCCTGATATCACAATAATCATACTCTCATATGGTCCATTCTTCAACATAACAATAACAAATGCAGGCAAAAATTTCTAAGTTTACAGTAATACGGTGCAAATGAAGATGCAGTCTTGTTTGTGTACTTTTACAGGAAATGTTGGTGAATTTGGGTAAATAACTCAGATCCTTGTTTAATCAATAGAAATATACTCAAAGAAAAAGCAAATTGGAGAACAATCATTTAAAATTCATTATCAATGACCCTGTGTCACTGTGAAATATTAGTTGAACCAATTTAATAATTTCACCTCTTGTATTTTGTAGCATGGACAACTACATTTGCACATGTAAAAGTAATCATTCTTACCTTACCCATTACTGCCATTCGTTTAGCTGCTTCAATTTGGAACAGTCGAACATATTCAATTGGAATACTTGCTAAAAATATTAAAAATATTATTAAAAAAACCCATTTCTTTAATGATAATAAGCTATATAATTTTGTAGGATATCTGTTATGTGTTCTTGTCACATTTGTAACTTCATTTTGGGTACTGTTATCCAATTTAACTTCTGTTTTTTGTCCTCTCTGCCAAAACATCAACCAATTTCTGAAACCTGATGGTTTTGCCGAATTGGACTTTTCAAGGACATTGGTTTCTTCCTTAATGATAATAAAATCGTTTTCAATGTCACTGTCTTCTTTTGCTGTTGTTTTTGTAATAAAAAATGTCACAATAACTGCTAATGTCAGAAAAACTGTAGATATAATCGAATTTGTCTCCCTTGGTACAAGAAAACAAAGAGGTTGAAGAAGTTCAAAACAAATTGTACGTAGATCTTCTTTTACTATTTCAAGTACAATTTGGAGATTGTCTGTATCTTTAGATATCCATGGCAGGCTCAACCAACTCCATACTGAAGACTGATGGGTCTGTTGTCTTTTAGATAATCTATCTGAAAAGATATATAAAAAAAAAAGGACATGCTGTTAGTATTTACTTGGCAGATTCTGTAAAATATGGCTTAGTCGGTCTATCAGAAAACTTTTTCCTGTTTTTTATGTCAGTTAAAAGTTCAACAGAGCTTATGTTATGTCCTTATCCTGTATGTCAATGGTGACACTAAATAAAGCTCATTTATTACCACATTGACCCATTTTCTATTATAAATTTCAGTTCAATAAAAAGGTCTATAAAAAACTAATCAGCCTATAATTTACATATTTATCATAGATCCCCTGTATAAAACGTTAAAATATTTTATTGAGCACATCATATTCATGATCCTCAAGGAAATATTCATGGTTCACTACAATAAATGTAGATAAACATGTAGGACATCACAGAAAAACAAAACCTTTTAAGTTATGTACATATTTTTATAAATAAACACAGATTTTGTTCAATTTTCAAATAGATTTTAGACTTGAACTAGACTAGTTTAAAAATTCTGAAGTGAGGTGACCCCTGGTCAACCCATGTGAAAATCAATTTAATCATTGTTAGTTTAAAGTCATATGAAATGAGCTTCTTGAAATTTTAATGTTATCGAAATTATTGAACCAATGCATCCATATATACTAAACTAAGTCTTACATGCACGTTTTTTTTTTTAATATTCATTACACATTTATAACGTATTATTGACAAATAAAATTTCATTCAGCGGTTGTTGATTGCAAGGTAATTAATTAACTTTCGACTTTTTTGCCAAAGTTTACCATATCGTGACATTGATAAACAATAAAAACAGAGCACATGGAAAACAAGACAGATCAGGAATTAAAAGAGCCATGAAATTTGTTTTTGTATTTTCCATGCGTTCCCATTTGTTCATTACACTATTTCTTAACAGTTGTTAAATGATTTGTTGTATTAAATTTGCTCTTCAAGAATCTGTTATGACTATTTATCTGCAAGAGCACGTTTTTTTACATTCTTTTATCACGGTTTTCCCTCGCACTTGACTGGCCGAAGCTTTCAGGAGAGGTCTCGTAGTTAAGGTCATTGCATACGGGAAAATATCGGAGAAGTAGTGTCTGGTTAGTCAATATATCAATATAGGTACATTTATGAAGATTTTGATAATGTAAGGGATTTTCTTTTTATAATAAAAAAAAGTTCACGTTCACTTCTTTTAGAGTAAAACTTATTCATTCAAGTATATAAAACATATTCAACTTTAATTTTTTTAAATTTGAAGTTTCTTATGACTTTAACACATTATTTGTCTATATAAACAGGGTTTTGTATGAGAATAATTTAATTACAGTTTTATTTTCTATAAATAGTAACGGCCTTGATGGTCTTGTGGTATATTAAGCATGCTTGTTATGAGAAGTGGAAGTTGTGGCTTTTATCCCCAACCGGCTCAAAATGCAAACACTCGGAAATAAAAACTGCTCTGCCATTTGCTCAGGTTCTTATCTTGTAATCTAGCATGTTAAATAATCTGGCTCAGTGTGTCAGTGTAATACAAATCAAGGTTTATATTTATCATGTTTATTTCACATACATGTACAATTGTAACATGTTCTTACCCTAAAAGGTACATGTATGTAACATTTGCTATTAAATGTTCTATTAATGAAATCTATTTCAAGTTATGTAACAATCTACTATACTTCTAGAAAGGCCATGCTGGCATTTGTGTTTAGATCACATGAATGGATTTCAATTTCCAACTTTCAGGATTCAGGCATGAACTCTACCATTTTGACCCCTTGTCACGATTGCATAATTGTGATCGTGAAAAAAGCTCCTTAACATGATTTTGTGAAATTCTACTTGAAAAAATTATTGTTCCCCATTTTGAATTTTTTTCCAAAAGAGACAATTGTGATAAGTCAATCAAAGTCTGTGTTTCTAATGATCTTTTGAAATTGTTGTCGCGCACTAAATAGCCCCTGAGGATTTTCAAAAATACGCCAGTTCCGGGACACGGTAGTTAGTTGAATTTGTCATGTGACTTCCATCACCACGTGACCAAAATGTAGGCATCATCACTTCCAACACATGTTGAGCGAACGGGTGAAAAAGTTTGATTTTATAATGCACAAAATATTTGGGAAATTAAAATCTAATAAGTTGGTCACCCTCCCTTCAGTCGTACGGGAATTAAGATTACATACTTACGGAACATAAATTATTTCTATACTGCCCTGCTGAAAGACGATTCTGTTAGTGCTTGATATTCAATAGAACAGGGATACAGGCGCGCCTTCTATCTGGCAAATGACGTCATAAAGGCGTATGAAATTGACGATCTTTTCCGGTGAAAGACATGATTCCAGAAAAACTTATTGGCAGGAACAAAAATAGATTTCTACCTGTAATTTTGAAATGTAAATAGCTCTAATGACCATATGCCTACTTTTTCCGAAGCCCCTGAGGTTCAAGTCAGTTACAAAATGTACTATGCCAATAACAATATGTCTGATTACTGTTACAGTACATGCTGGGACATAGTCTGATTTATGCTGAGCATTTTTTGTAGGTCTGACATGCTGGGCATTTAGGTCCCTGATCAGACCACCTGTTGTGATTAGGGGATTAGGTGAAAAAACAAGGGCAATAAAATTGTCAGGTATTCATTAAGGGTAATAAAGTTACAACAAGGATTAAAACATAAAATTACAGGTAAAATCTATGAAAATGAATTTGAAACAATTGAAATATATTAGTTATAATATTATTGGTAATCTTTATATGATTTAAATTATTATTATGTTTTACTTCAAGACTATTTTCTGTAGATTATTATACTTTATTATATATTATATTTAATAATACTTATGCAGTTAAAATTTTACTGGACATTTGTTTCATTCATTGACCTGTTCTAATCTAATATATACAGTTTTAATTAAACTACAGTTTATGATAAGACAAAAGTCACAGATAATTGGTTTACTATTGTTTTAACTTGTTGAACATGAAAGAGGAAATCCTTCAAATAATATCTTTTTATGAAAATGGTTCATTGTTGGAAATTGTTATTTTTTTTTAAACAAATTTTGTTTACAAAATTGTAAAATGTATTATTATTCAAGAAAAATTAAAAAATAAGTTGGAACAAACATTTTTTGTTTGTTTAAGAAAAAGTATCTCAAAACAGAGATGTGAGTGTTTGTCTTGTGGCTTTCTGTCCTACATTTGTGAAAACAGTAATGTTAGTAATAATAATCTTAAACAGTGAAGAAAAAGATTTAAATAACATAATAAAAAATATATCTAGACTTGACTTCTAATTTTATCATTTTTGTCGAGCCTGCGACTTTTATCGCAAAAGCGAGACATAGCGATCCTACATTCCGTCGTCGTCGTCGGTGGCGGCGGCGGCGTCCACAAATATTCACTCTGTGGTTAAAGTTTTTGAAATTTTAATAACTTTCTTAAACTATCCAGCATTTCATCCAAACTTGGACAGAAGCTTGTTTATGATCATAAGATAGTATCCAGAAGTAAATTTTGGCAAAAAAAATCCTGTTTATCCGTATTTTACTCATAAATGGATTTAGTTTTTTCTGCCAGTTAACATTACATTCACTCTGTGGTTAAAGTTTTTCAAATTTTAATAACTTTCTTAAACTATCCTAGATTAGTACCAAACTTGGACAGAAGCTTGTTTATAATCATAAGATAGTATCCAGATGAAAATTTTGTAAAAAAAAAAATCCTGTTTATCCGTATTTTACTCATATATGGACTTAGTTTTTCTGCCAGTTAACATAACATTCACTCTGTGGTTAAAGTTTTTCAAATTTTAATAACTTTCTTAAACTATCCTGGATTTATACCACACTTTGACAGAAGCTTGTTTGTGATCATAAGATAGTATTCAAAAGTAAATTTTGTTAAAAAAAAAATCCTGTTTATCCGTATTTTACTTATAAATGGACTTAGTTTTTCTGCCAGTTAACATTACATTCACTCTGTGGTTAAAGCTTTCAAAATTTTAATAACTTTCTTAAACTATCGTAGATTTGTACCAAACTTGGACAGAAGCTTGTTTATGATCAAAAGCTAGTATCTAGAAGGAAATTTTGTAAACATTTATTTCCTGTTTCCGTATATATATTACTTATAAATGGACTTAGTTTTATTCCAGTTAACATTACGTACAGTCTGCAGTTAAAGTTTTTAAAACATTTATTAGATTCATAAACCTTCTTGGATTTTTACCAAACTTAAACAGAACTTCTTACAATCAAAAGGCGAGACACTGGGTTCCGCGGAACCCTTACGAATTTTTCATGTGATTTATTTATTTTTGAATAAAAAAGGAGAACTGGAATTGCAAATTTTGTCACACTGTATAACAGACAACAGCAAATTTTTTAAATTTTTTTTTTATATTGGACTTTATTTTATAAAATATTGGTTATTTATCTTATAACCTTTAACCATGGCATTTTTATTTGATTTTTTTTTACAAAATGAATATAATTTAATTGATAATAATTTTGAGCTTTATATAATAATGAATAATAATTAAATAAAGATCACATTTACTTTGATTTAGATCATATAATTTTTGAACATGTACAATTTATTAGAATCTTCCTAAAGATATATTTTTCATTTCCTGTTTTATTGACTTTTCCTATCCAAAGTTCACCTGTAAAACAAAGGTAAATATGAACCTTTACAGGTATAAAATATGAAACAAAAATTGTCAATCAGTGGCAGTAAAATAACACACTTGGATGACCACCTGTTAATTGGCCCAGCATGTTGCAATATTTCACTTCGCTATCAGTCCATGGTTTATGACCCCCAATAAATGCCTGACATCCTATGTCAGACATAGAGGATGCTGATGATTAATCAGACTATGTCCAAGTGTGTACTGTACCTGAAAAACCTTATTTATATCATTTTATCCATCAGTAAAATCAAAGTGAAATAAAAAATTATGTTTCAATACACCTTATCGCTATTGTCATGCCAATCCAGATAAGTTCTAAAATTACACAACTTTTTCAAACCAGTTGAAGCTATCTTTATATATAGGGCCTTGTCCAAACAATATATTATGCATACAAATTTTCATAGCTCAACTGAACTATACGGATATTTAATTCCGGCTTTTAATATGTATTCCGACGCAAATAAAAACTCGTATAATGGTTATAAAACAGTTAATTAATACGTCTCTTTTTATAATTATTATGGTTGACAAGTTGACAGGTCGACAAGTTGATAATTTGATAGAATAAAATGGATTATTATGGCTGACTGGTAGACAAGTTGATAAACTAATATAGTTGAAGTGGTTGTCAAGTCTACAGGTCGACAAGTTGACAATTTGATAGAATAAAATAGTCTTTTATGGTTGACTGGTAGACCGGTCGACAGGTTAACAAGTTGACAAATTAATATAATTGTAATGGTTGACAAGTTGAAGGTTGACACTTATTTTTTTTTTATTGTCAACTTGTCGACCTGTCGACCTTTGTAGGTAGAAAATATTTCGTAAAAGATAATTTGTCGATCTGTCGACCTGTCGACCGACAATTTTGTGAACGTTGAATTGTAAAACTGTCGACCTGTTAATGTAGACATTTTTTAAAAATCTACTGTCAACCTGACGAACATTGAAGATAGACGACCGCATCACTTATTTAACAAAAGAAGATAGTCCTCAAGGCACTACATACCCGTATACTCCAGTTGATCCGACATGTTTGAATCATCGTAGACACATCAAACAAGGCATTTTTAATGATTTTAATGTGTCTTTTAAAAATAGCTTTATTAACTATCAAAATTTTTTAATGTTCACTTTCCAAACTTTTTCCTCTCTTAGCTCTTTACTGATGACTTTTGTTTTTGCAATGTTTGACCCAAACAAAAAGTTGTCTAAATGGCTTTTTTTCAGGAACGGACTAAAGAGCGATGAGGTGTATTTTTAAAGTAAAAATGAAAGTAGGCATATGATATGGTCATGTGAGCAATTTTTATTTCCAAAGAATTATCTTGGGAAAGACAATTGTTTTAAAACCCATTACTTTTTTAAGATATATGCCACATTATGTTTAAAAAGAAATCTCGATCCCTTATGTCAACATTAGGAACAAAATCAGACAAGTGTCAGGAGATGCTGACATCACCGTCATCTCATTATTGAGATTGACAGTTTTTATGAGATCTTATGTGTTTACCATATAATGACCACGCATATATACATATTGTCATCATCTAAACTATACTAGAACATAACATTAAGTATCTCCAGGAAGAGTATTTGTTTGTTTTCTGTTTTGCCACCATGTTGTTTCTGTTTAGTACTCATCATAAACACTTTATTTTATAACTATTAATAACTCTTTTTTTTTATCTTAATGAATGGAAGGAAAAAGGAAATCAAAATATCAGTTTTATATAAACTCATCTAACATTATAATAATTATCTTTTTTTTCAAATATTTTCATACTGTGTATCAATAGCAAAGATAGGTCAAACTAATAATAGATTACAAAGTTATTTTTAGAATGACATCACAGGTAAAGTACATAATCAATTTACATTTATTGTGCTTTTCAGTGTCAGAAAATTAAAACAATTAATGCCATTTGCATGGAAAATGAATAAACTATTTAATCTTGCTGATATACAATCCTAATCACATTCTTTGTCCAAAAATTGTCTTGTCAATGTAAAGAAACCCTAATGCTATCCCTATTTCAGCTAAATATGAAGGCTAAATGAATAAGTAAGGACCCTTAACCACTTACTAGTTCCAAAAAGCTTTTACTGGTGTCATGTTACCACAGAACTACAAATTAAACCTGAAGAAAACTAGTATAACTGTACTTGTGTGGAAAAAATAAGAAATTATGCACTTTATTTATTACGGTGAAAATTATAGGACGTACAGGCAACTAAAATATGTCGCGTCTCAAATTCCAGTTGCTGCACATGTGTCAGACACTGCGAAAGTTAAAGCGAAACTTTATAATTAAAAATGTATTGCAAGTTACTTAAAAATAAAGAAATTTTACTTTCTAGGTGTGGCACAGTAGTATTTCCTGGCCCATAAGGGATAATGATAGCCTTTTAGGATTTTCACCACTTTCTAACACTGCGAAAATTCTACATACACAGTTAACTGAAGTACTTTCATTATACTAATCAGAAATAAATTTGAATATGTATCATGACCATTTACTTTTTGCTATTTTTAAAACCTAAGGCCACTAGTGCTTTTAGGTCTCTTATCATGCAGTGAATACAAAATTAAAAAATTCTCAAAATTCATTTTCACCTGTATGTAAAATTCTTTCATATTTTTCTACCTGATTCATCCCTCAGTTTGGGAAAGTATGTTCAGTTGATACTGTATTTTTGTCCAATCACACTGTTCAGATACATTGACTTAAGTAGGGTACACAAAAGAGCAACCTAAATTCCGGAATACAAATACTACCGTGCTACCTTAACCAAGACATCACAGACTTGAAACCAGTCATGACACCTATGATGCATAGACTTCTTACTAGGAAACATATAACAATAAAGAATACTAGTCTGCACTTATTTCTTACCAAAAAATATTAAAGATTATACCCTACCCCAGCTGGCATATTTTCACTTTTTTTCATCTTACCATTTTACTTAAGGAGTGAACAAAACCCAAATATATGATGTTTCAAATCAACACAGAAGTAAAACATGGTGATTAAGGAGGAGTTATTGGATTGCCAACTCTATTTATAGTTAATCTGACTGAAAGAAACAGTTTAAGCACCAAATCATAAAAATGATAGTAGAGTCCATTCCACATTTTACAGCATGCCTTACATTCCTTTGAGCATTTCCAGATTATGAAGGCAATACAACAAGGTTCTTTAGATGGCAGTTAACTATTATTCTAAAAAATTTTGACTGTACATGTACTAGAATATATCTCTAAGTTGACTGATTGTCTATTTCTCATGTATGCATTAAGTTAAATTATGTCCCCTTACATAATCAATTTACATTTATTGTGCTTTTCAGTGTCAGAAAATTAAAACAATTAATGCCATTTGCATGGAAAATGAATAAACTATTTAATCTTGCTGATATACAATCCTAATCACATTCTTTGTCCAAAAATTGTCTTGTCAATGTAAAGAAACCCTAATGCTATCCCTATTTCAGCTAAATATGAAGGCTAAATGAATAAGTAAGGACCCTTAACCACTTACTAGTTCCAAAAAGCTTTTACTGGTGTCATGTTACCACAGAACTACAAATTAAACCTGAAGAAAACTAGTATAACTGTACTTGTGTGGAAAAAATAAGAAATTATGCACTTTATTTATTACGGTGAAAATTATAGTCCTGGATGTCATGCAAGACATTTGTGAATAACGCTTTGCATGAGGTAAATTTCATTGATATATTTTTACTACTTTCTGGCTAATTAAATGGAAGAATTACCGCATCAATCAAAATTTGAAGGAAATAAACAATGTTGCTATGGAACATGTAATAGTGATACTATAGGTACAGACATCGAGAAGAAATGAAAGATGCATGTGTTTTTCATCCCTTTCCCAAAACCGACAACCCGTAAGAAAACCTGACTGTCTAAAATGGATCAAAGCTTGCGGTCGACCCGATGATGATTTCAACGTGGATAAAATCAAACGATCTACATATATATGCAGCAAGCATTTTGCAGGGGAAAGTGGTCCTACGGCTGAAAATCCTGATCCAGTCCCAGCACTTTTACACACATGCAGATGAACAGGTTTAAAATATACCACATCTTCTTGGTTTTTTAACCGCCTTGGTTGTCTCATGGTAGCGTGTTCGCCTCGAGTGCAGGAGGTCGTGGGTTCGAATCCCGGCCGGGTCAAATCAAAGACATTAAAATTGATATTTGCTGCTTCTCCGCCAAGCACGCGGCACTAAGGAGTAAGAGCGAAGACTGGTTGGCTTGGAGTCTTGGGTGATATGTCTTCCTGCGGACTGTTACCTTATAAACTAGCACGTTTAAAATCTGGCTCAGCGTGTCAGTCTAGTACAACGAAAGGTTCATTAAAGACCGGGTCTGGGGTATAAATAGCAGCCAATAAGAAAAATGAAGGGAAATTCAAGTTTCTTTGCAGGTTTCATGATTGGGAAGCATTTTTATGTTTTACTAAATAAATAATATAAAGTTTAACTTGATATTATTCTCATAAGCGCAGAACATACTTATGAAAAAATATAAGCTAAAACAAAGTAATTGGATAAATTAGTTTTTATGTAATTGTAAAATAAAATTCAGAAGTGGTCAATATTTTGAATTTCAAATGGTTTGATTGACTCACTAGAGGCGGAGCCTCCTAATGTTTGTAAACACAACAGCATGCACATGCTACAGTCTAAAAATAAATGAAAACCCGACCTTTTTGCTAATCACAGACAAGATACAATCCTCACATAGATCCAAGAATATTTGCAACTAGATTAATTCCTTCATAAATACAATAGACCTCCTCAGAATATTTATAGTTTAAAAAAATTCTCAAAATATGTTTGAAAATGTGTTAATTGGCTTAATGATATTGTTCACAAATTTAATTTGTAAATATAATTATTCCCACATGTGGCCCATGTATGGTACATTTGGTAAATTGGGGAACCATGATCTTACTAATTCAATGACACATTTTGGCATCAAGTCTCGTCTATGATAAACATAGTTCCTTCGTCTGGGATCCTGACGGAGAGCTGCACGTTTTCTTTCTAGATATCTAGGATCCTGCCATACATTTCTATGGAAAAGATTTGTCCAGAAACGTTTATAGTCCGTTTTTCTCAAGGAAGAATTTCTTATATGTGCCATTTGTATTTCACTCTCCCACCACATTTGTTTGTTATGTTCATGTGTTATGCACGGTTTGCATAAACAGTACTGACATTCTTCAAAATTTTCATTTTGCTCTATCAAAAAATCATCAAAATCTTCTGAATTTCCTGCCCCATTTGTCTCTTTATTTTCATCTTTGTTTTCTTTAATTTCAATTTCTTTATAACCCCAGTTCTGGTGAGCAAATAAATTATAAATAGTTTCTTTTTGTTCTTCTGTAACTTCAAGAGCCAAGATAGATTTTCCTCGATTTACACTGTCGTCCATTTTCAGTTGATAGCATAGATATGACCAGAAACTTTGCCCTCCAAAAATGTGAACCAAATGCTCCAAGAGAAATTGAAAATAAAAGGAACTACTGGGGGGAAATAAATCATATTTTTTTAAATAAAAGGTACTAATTCATGTTTGTAACTGCTCTTTTATTCTGTTTTAGATAAAATAATATTTTCTAAATAAATTTTTTTTATTTATTTGTTTACATGCTGTTCTACTGAGGTAATAAATCCTGAAAGAACCTCAAGTAATGATAAACCCCAGCATCATAAATGATCTCTCAAAGAATTTCCACTATTTTGGCGGGAACTGTTTACTTATGTGTATGTTTGTGTAATATTATATTTCAGGACAAGTGCAATCTACAAAGAGGGATGGAGAATGTAATCCTATCCTGTTATATTATTTGTTTTTGTCATTAGTCATTAATACTTTAAAAAAAACAGAATTCTTATACATGTATCTTTGAAATAAAATATAAAAATAAGATAAAGACATAATCTTTAGATTATAATTATGTTTTTGTCATATATATTATCCACTACTCCCTTTCACCCAATTTACAATATAAACTCATCCATAATCTGTATGGGAACTCAACTGTTTGGTCATTTCAATATTAATAAAAATCTATAAAGACAAAATTATGGCTAGTCCACAAAAAAACGAAAAAGAACCCCAAGTTTCAGAATGGAGTTTTCAGGAAGTGATGAAAAGAAGGCAGAAATTCTTGGTAAAATACTGGAAATTAGGAATATATTGACTCAAAGGTTAAACAAACCTACCGCAAATTTGCAAGTTTTAGAAACTTTATTGGAGATGTGGTCTAGTCAGGAAGTAGGGAATGCATCTGATGAACAATCTATACATGTACCAGATCCAATACCAAGTACCTACGTTAAAGCTAGGAAAAAAGATGTTAACCAAAAAATATTCATGTGTGCTGAGGACTCACTAAAACGTTACAAAGAAGTGGTGGAGGCTCATTCCAGATACTGTAAACACAACCTAATTATAGAGAAATGGACAACAAGAGGACATGTAATTATGACAAGAATGAAATGTGAATCCTCTCACACTTTTCTGTGGTCTTCTTCGCCATACATGCAGAACAAGGAATACTTGGTGAATAACAGAGTGCAACATGGTCTGATCTGTAGTGGAATGTTGCCATCACATTATACCAAGTTTGTAGATGGTGCTGGAATTGGGAAAATTAATAAGGAAAAACGAAATAAGTTCTTCAACTCATATGAAAACCACATTCAAACAGAATACCACAAGTCTACAACAACAGCCTTGCTTGAAGAATCAGCCTCATATTATGATGACAAATTTGGAGAAATAGATATTTTAACTGACGCAAGGCATGGCTGGCGTAAAAACACTAAAGATGCAAGTATTGTTGCGATTGGTGAAAAAACACACAAAGTTTTATCTTGTCAACATGTAACCAAAGATGACGATGTTGTGTCTCAAAGACACGAACGTATTGGTACTGATAGGGTATATACATATTTGGCTGAAAAGGAGGTTGCTGTAGGTGTCCATTGCCATGACAGGAATCTATCTATTAACAAATACATTCGTGAAGAAACTGATGCAACTAATCAAAACGATACATGGCATTGTGTTAAAGCAGTAAAAACAGCTCTGAAAAAAGTTGCAGCTGGTACAGCAAAATCTGAAAGAAAAACGTGGTCCTTTCAACTAAGTGATAAAGTGAAACCTGTATCAACTCATATTCATTAGGCAATCAGAAATTGTAACAATCATCCAGAGAAATTAAAGTCATCAATTCTGAATGTAGTTGACCATTACAAAAACAGACATTTATCTTGTGATCCTTCCTCTAGATGTAAATATGATAAAAATTATGAACTATCAAGAATTGTTTTGACTGATCCAGTGGCTGAAAAACTGTTACTTGGAGTACTTTTAAATTCCAACATTTTAAAATATCCTCAGGATTATGTTTTAGGAAAAGACACATTTTATGTTGAAAGTTTCAACAACGTTTTAAATATTTATCAGGATAAGCGTATTGCGTTTGGTGACAAACAGTACAATGCACGTTCAAACTTGGCAGTTTGTCAGTGGAATGAAAATGTTGACAGGGACTTCACTTCTATTTCAAATCCGCGAAATCCTAGAACCCCTAGAAGTGTAAGAGGCAAGAAAAATTATAAACAGAAAACATTTAAATTTCGAGGAAATATATGGAAAACTTTTGTAAATGTTGTATATTCAAGGAAAAGAACCAGGAGGAATTAGTTCTTAAATATTTATAACTATATGATATATCATCAAAATTGCACATTTAATGTTTGAATTTCTTTTATTTTCTACTTTTACTTTTAATAACTGGATGATTTTAAGTGTTTATTTTATACCTATTGTCAGTCTGGATTTAACAAATAGTACTGCATTAAATGAATGGTTAGTATAAATCTCTTTCTCACTTAATTGATAAGCCATGTGGTCTGCACATAAACAAACTATATTTAACACAGATTATGATAACACACTGGCAAGCTCCGCCTCATTTCCATATTGGCTTAATCACTTACTACCTGGTAAAAGTTTTAGGTCAGACCCGGTCTTTAACGTGTTCTCGTCCTCACGGGTATCACCAGCCCAGTAGTAAAGTACTTCTGTGCTGAAAAGAGAAAATCATTGATACTTCATTGTAGGAAAATGTACTGCTTTCGCTTATCTCATTCCATTGATAGCAGTAGAAAATTAAAGTATATGGAGTAATTGTACATTGGACAAAATCGCACACAAAATACATAGAAAATATAGAAAATTATCAATCAACAGGGCTTTTATTCCTGTTCTTCATCTTGCCAATTGATGTAGGGTCTTCAACAATGAACGAATCATTCATACCCTACAACAAGGTCAAGACGGCCCCTAGCGTCGACTTAAGCGGTACCACAGTTCACCTTCTTGCTCCCCACCCGCCTCGGAGTGCCAACTTGTGCGATTACCAAGGGTTACCAAGTTTTCAATGTCAAATAAATAGTTTATACTGTACGTTTAAAACATCAACACTATCTGAGGATCTGGATGGGGGTTCCTTCATTTCTGTATTCTTTATTTTTTTAGACCATTTTTCTCTATTCTTTATATTTTCTACCCGTTATTCTCTATTGCTTGTATTTGAGCACCCCATTATTCACTATTCTTTATTTTTTATGGTCCATTTTTCTCTATTCTTTATTTTTTTCGTCCAATAATCTCTATTCTTTATTTTTTTGTCCAATAATCTCTATTCTTTATTTTTTTTTGTCCAATAATCTCTATTCTTTATATTTTTCGTCCAATAATCTCTATTCTTTAAACCCCGATCCAGATCCTCCTATATTGGTCAACATTGTTTGTTTTTGCATTTATCTAAGAACTCATCGTTCATAATATCTGAGTAGGTTTGGAGGAAGAATTGAGATAAAGTGGTAGAGCTGTTACTCAAACCTTTATGATTACCAATATTGTGACTGCCAAAACCGGCCCGGTATTATCAAATGATATAAAATATATAAAATCATATAAAAATAAGGAGATGTGGTATGATTGCTAATGTGACAACTATCTACCAACGTTCAAATGAAGTAGATGTGAGCAAATATAAGCAACCATACAACAATGAGAAAAAAACCCATACCGTATAGTCGGCTATAAAAAGCCTCGATATGAAAAATATGAAACAATTCAATTGAGAAAACTGACGGCCTTATAATTATCATTATGTTTACAAACGTAAAATTGGCCGTTCAACAATAAGCATTCCATAAATTTCTACTACACTAATGTTGACTTCACAGATTTTCTTAATTTTCTGACTCCAATAAAATAATCACATTGGATAGATTTAGTCATTGTTTCTGGTAAATGCAATAAGGGTATATTCAGCCGCACATTGCGGCAATTGTAAACAAAATTATGGCTGTTTCCCTAGATTTGTAGAGTGAGTTAGACTTAGGTTGAATCGATTGTGTTTTAGTTACACATTAGTTGATTTTTCAGTAATCGATTGTGTTTTGGTTACACATTAGTTGATTTTTCAGTTTTCTGGTTATTTTAAACAGCTTATCATATTTTACTGGAAATTTCCAGCAAATTCGTTCAATTCTTTCCTATAATAAAGACGATTTACAATTCAACACCTGGCAAAGATATTTGTGTCCTACAAGTGAGAGGTTAAGCTAATTATAAAACCAAGTTTAATCCAACATTTTCTACACAAGGAAATGTCTGTACCAAGTCAGGAATATGACAGTTGTTTTCCATTGGTTTGATGTGTTTGAGCTTTTGATTTTGCCATTTGATAAGGGACTTTCTGCTTTGAATATTTCTTGGAGTTCGGTATTTTTATTATTTTACTTTTTTGTATATCTTTGAGGCAATATGTTGTTATGTAGGTGTTTCTAATGTTTCTTATATTTTTGTCGTCCTGTTGTCAAGACTGATTAAACAACAACTTGTTTGTGTGTCCATATCAAACTTTGCGTATTTGAAAATACTTTATAATAAATAAATATTTTTAATAGGGGCCTCGGTGGCCGAGTGGTCTAAATAGTTACTACTGTAATCACTAGCCAGTCAACACTGAGGTTGTGAGTTCGAACCCCGCTCGTGCGGGTGCACTCGACTCCAATCTTAATTGACTAGGATTGTCAGTTTTCCTATCGAAGGTCGATGGTTTTCTCCGGGCATTCCGGCTACCTGCACCAATAAAAGCTGGCCGCCATGAAATAGCCCAAAAGCGGTGCTTAAAAGTTGCGTTAAAACATAAAAAATCAAATGTTTTTAATAATTTGTCAGTTTGAACTGTTGTATAATCATTTCATATTTTCCAATTGTTTTTCCATTAGGAATATTGCCCGAGATAGACTGTATATTTTTAAAAGTACTTTAGACTACGCCAGGGGCAACTTTTACGCCAGTTTAGTGGAGTAGTCTTGCTTGATACTAGTTGGGGACTATTTCCTTTTTCCTCTTTTGCCTGCAGGGGGCTAGATTTTATTTTCCAGAATAACTGCATTACAGTGTTCATCCATATTTTTTAACTTTCAACCAAAAGAGATTCAAGGATGTTCGCTCCTCTTGTTTTATGACTTTTTGTCAGATATTCGGAATCCTTTGGTTTTATCCATGAAGTGCCATTAAAAATATTGCGCACAAACCCCTCTTTTTCTTTTCATAATTTTATTACATATAGTTTAAAAAACCATATTTGAAAATCTTATAAAATTCTTGTTATTTTTTCATAATAAGGTGCCAATGTTAAATGCATGAAAAATCTAGAGATAATCATTTCCGGCCAACTTTCCAATGGCTATTATCTCGAAAACAAAGACACAGACCCTTCAATTTTTCTGCTCTTTTAGTTTCATTAATTATATGCTATCAATTTATAACAGTCTTTTAAAAAGCTTGTTATTTTGAAACAGAGTACCGAACATCCTAAAACATGTGAAAGGAATCCTCATATTGTAAGTACTGTAAATTCAGAAATTATTGCGTGCATTTATTATTGCGATTTTGTTATTTTAGACTAAAATGCGATTATAATTTTTGCGATATTGAGAAAAATCCTGTTTAATTCATATACAAGATTTCAAAATTCGAGTTTAAATTATTGCGATTATTACCCTGTCGCATTTTTCGCAATAATAAAAACATCGCAATAATTTCTGAATTTACAGTATATGGGCATGAATAGTTTACCGATGTTAAATCTCATAAATCAATAGGGAACTCCAAATTTAGATGGAACGAGACTGAGTGCGTTGACAGGGTACGGGTCTCTCGCTATGCGAAGCCCTACTCAGTCAAATTTCGCCATCAGGAAAATACACATTTTGTAAAACGACAGATTGGCTCATTATGCTGGTGTATACATGATCGTACATATCTTTGACTCCAACAACAGGTTGATAGTGAATTGAGACGTACCGATTATCAGGTTGTCTGCATATGGATATTGTAAAATATCAGCTGCGAGTCTCAATATGAAGCTTTTTGTCGAGTGAGCGCAGCGAACGAGTTCAAACGGCTTCATATTGTGTCTTGCAGCTGATATTTTACAATATCTATATAAAGACGACCCGACAATCGATTTTTCGGATTGATTATTTGCGTGCTAGAACCAAGTGTTGTTCTTTGTTTCACCAGCAAACCGGACGGTGATGTGATAAGTTCGGGTCAAAAGTATCAACGTCGGTTCATACATTAGATATGTAGAAACCATAAAATGGAGCAAAGGGTATGTTACTGCTGAGAAATGGGAAGTTGTAAATTTGCAAGTTGAAATCACCACGTTTGTTAATATTTCAAAATATGAAGACCTTCTTTTTTTGTTAGTATCCTTTATCTCAAATATAATAAGATATATGAAATGCCAGCACTAACTGAATTACGAGTTATTGAGTGACAGGACTTCATCATTATATCTTCTAGTTAAATTTAGTGCCAGTCTTAGTAAGAATCAGGCAATTTAGAAAAATTTCAAAAACATGACCGAAAAAAACCCACTAACCTAACCATCCTATTTTAAAGTTACCTTCATTCTGATTTAGAAATGGTAAGTCTTTCGTTTCTGCATGCCTGGTTATTCGAGAAATCTCTAGATTTTTGGTTAGAATGATATTAAATTTCCGAGTTAGCTCTCCTTAATTGTTAATTTCTAGTGCATTTCAATCAAATTATATCTTGAATTACTAGAACGGGAAAAGAAAACAAATGTTATATTCGTCCTCCATTATACGATTTGAACATAAATAAATGTCAACTTGAGTGGGTTTTTGTTAGTCATGTTTTCACCACTGCCTGATTCTTAGGCAGATTGGCACTTAAAGGACTTCGAATGATTTTTTTTTAACTGTTTGTCTTTGAGTAGATTTTGAATGAATATTCTACTTCATATGAGTCTACAGACAAGTCAGTCAACAGGGGTGCATAATTAATTAGTGGCAACTTTAATACCGTTTGTTGAAATATCAATCCACAAAACTCAACACAACAATAGTCCAGTATTTTGATGATATTATCTTCCGGTTATTTGTTTTATGGATCAGTGCAGTATTTTGATGATATTATCTTCCGGTTATTTGTTTTATGGATCAGTGCAGTATTTTGATGATATTATCTTCCGGTTATTTGTTTTATGGATCAGTGCAGTATTTTGATGATATTATCTCCCGGTTATTTGTTTTATGGATCAGTGCAGTATTTTGATGATATTATCTCCCGGTTATTTGTTTTATGGATCAGTGCAGTATTTTGATGATATTATCTTCCGGTTATTTGTTTTATGGATCAGTGCAGTATTTTGATGATATTATCTTCCGGTTATTTGTTTTATGGATCAGTGCAGTATTTTGATGATATTATCTCCCGGTTATTTGTTTTATGGATCAGTGCAGTATTTCAAAAAGTAAGATTTTTCATTACCTTAAACAAGGAATATAAAAATAAGGAGATGAGGTATGATTGCCAATGAGACAACTATCCACCAAAGTTCAAATAAAGTGGATGTAAGCAATTATAGGCAACCGTACGGCCTTCAACTATGAAAAACCCATACCGTATAGTCGGCTATAAAAGGCCCCGACATGACAATTATGAAACAATTCAATTGAGAAAACTAACGGCCTAACAAGAAATGAATATTTTCGATTCAAATTGTTGTAGAAAAGGGGTTATTTAATGAGACGATGTATTAGATCCTCCTATTGATTATGGGTTATAAAGTATAAAGCGTAGGAAAATCAAAAGTTTTGATATTACTGGAAAATTATAAAGAAAGTGATTGACAATTTTCCAGTGCCATGGATCTTCAAACGATATAAAAACCTAAATATAATTATTTAACAGTACTGGTCGAATTGCCTACTCACAAATTTTGTAAAGGCAATGTTTAATGTTGATAGAATAGTTGTAAGAACTTTCGAAATACATTTAACGAACATCTTGATGACCAGGCTATATGTCGTTATTCATAAAGATTTTGTATATGTGAAGGTATCCAGTATTTAGACTGATATTTTTATATTCCTTTTAATGTTGATACTAAAGGAGGGAAGGCAGCATTTTGAAATACTAACATATCCTCTTTCGTGAATGATATATGAGTAAATGTAAGATCTTTAGTTTCGCTGTGAACATTACGTTCTTTGTTTAGACAGAGACACACGTTGAGCAGGATGAGCATATCCTCCGGAGCACCTGCGATCAACCCGGTTTTCGTGGGGTTCGTGTTGCTCAGTCTTTTGTTTTCTATGTGGTATTTCGTATACTGTTGTTTGTCGTTTGATCATTTTTCATTTTTTTAGCGTTGTCAGTTTGTTTTGGTAACTCTCTTAGACACTACAAAGAATGATGTTTCTACATAAAAACAATATAGTTAGAGGCTTTGTCGGCTGCAATATCAACACATTTGGTGTGGAAAGAGGACAAAAGCATGCACAACCTATTTTTGAAGGATTAGAGACACATGTTCTAATTTTATTTGTAGAGTTTAAATGTGTTTCTGAATGACCGAATAACTCTGATCTATTCAGGCAAAGTGTCCAGTTTTGGTAGCCTTTAACCCTCAACTGCATCCACCAGTAATTTGAAGTTAAAAAAACGAAGAAAGTGCAGCATCTTGTCGTGCATTCTATTTATACGGTATTGTGAATCATTCTATGTATACGGTATTGTGATCATTCTATGTATACAGTATTGTGAATCATTCTATGTATACGGTATTGTGAATCATTTACCTTGTCCATATAATATTTATATGGCAACAAAATGAAGACATATAATGATTTATTCATACCCGCATTTATTGAGGAAACAAAAAAAAAAGAAAGAAAAATCATATATATCAAGTATTCATCAATGAATATTCCCACACAATATCATCATATAACTGTTACAAGTTACCAAAGTAAACAATAATTAAGATTCCCACAAAATTTCATAAATTTATATCATACACATTTAATTTATTGATAAACGCATGCAATTTGATAATAGGTATAATAAAACTCATCTAAGGCAAAAACTGATTTTAATACTACGACATAAAACTGAGAGAGTGCTCGAGAGAAAGTAAACCACAAAAGTTTTAACTAAAATATTGACAGACAAAATTTGTAACGAGAGCAAAGACATTTCCCACAATGATGATGAAAATAAAACCAAGTTTGTATTTTCCCTCATTTCATTTAATCAACACCATTTCAAGATGTGTTTCATTTCATTTGAACACATTAATGTTGTCCCTTCTTTTTTGGTTCATGGCTTTCACTTAACGCTGTTTTTTCCCTGGAAGAAAAAAAAAATAATCAAAAATTCTGATAACATAATGATTTATTATATTAGACTTAAGTGTACTCCATTTTGTTAATGATATCAAAGTCAATCGTTGTAAAGGTATATTTTGAAAACGATATCAGATTTTTTACCATGTACGCATTTAGTGTACTTCATTATGTAATCAAACTGTTTTGTTTCTTATAAACCAGCTGCTCAATTCATTGGGAAAATCTTTAAAAAAAAGGAAACTAAAAACCAGTCTAAAAAGAAAATGCAATTGTTCCGATCTTATAATTTACAATTGTTTGCAGTATGTTAAATATTTAAAAATATAAACATAGAGATTTCACAAAATGTCCCCAGTGCGATACTGTTTTACAAACTTTACCGCTATATTAATTTAAATTAAGCACATGCTTTTTAGTTCTTTCATTTGTAATATTGTATTCGTTAGATAGCGGCAGACCGAGGGTATATCATGCCAATGTGTGTCCAACAAATAACGGACATCCGTGAGTATCACATGTCAAAGTGTGTCTAACAAATAAGGACATCCGTGAGGATCAAATGTCAAAGTGTGTCTAACAAATAAGGACATCCATGAGGATCACGTGTCAAAAGTAAAATCACAAAAATACCGAACTCCGAGGAAAATTCAAAAAGGAAAGTCCCTAATCAAATGGCAAAATCAAAAGCTCAAACATATCAAACGAATTGATAACAACTGTCATATTCCTGAATTGGTACAGGCATTTTCTTATGTAGAAAATGGTGGATTAAACCTGGTTTTAAAGCTAGCTAAACCTCTCACTTGTAGGACAGTCGCTTCAAATTCCATTATATTGACAACGATGTGTGAACAAAACAAACAGACACAATAGGTAAACATGTCACAAATAGGGGTACAACAGCAACACGAACCCCACCAAAAACTGGGGGGTGACCTCAGGTGCTTCGGAAGGGTAAGCAGATCTTGCTCCAAATGTGGCATCCGGTGTGTCTAACAAATAAGGACATCCGTGAGGATCACATATTAAAGTGTGTCTAACAAATAAGGACATCCGTGAGTATCACATGTTTAAGTGTGTCTAACAAATAAGGACATCCGTGAGGATCACATGTTAAAGTGTGTCTAACAAATAAGAACATCCGTGAGGATCACATGTAAAAGTGTGCCTAGCAAATAACGGACATCCGTGAGGATCACATGTTTAAGTGTGTCTAACAAATAAGGACATCCGTGAGTATCACATGTCTAAGTGTGACTAACAAATAAGGACATCCGTGAGGATCACATGTCAAAGTGTGTCTAACAAAAAAGGACATCCGTGAGGATCACATGATCTGTTAAAGTGTGTCTAACAAATAAGGACATCTGTGAGGATCACATGATCTGTTAAAGTGTGTCTAACAAATAAGAACACTCGTGAGGATCACATGTTAAAGTGTGTCTAGCCAATTGCATCAATACATTTCAAAAATATATATTGTATTCTTTCCTGATCACGTGACAGGTAACCATATTTGAATAAGTGAAACAAACAAAAAATGTCCTCTCAGGGTATAATCTTCTTTCTACATTGTCTCGTATTAAATTCAAAATCGGAAAATAATAATAACTGCAACGGCACAAAACAAAAATTATAACGATATGAACCATAATATCTGCTCGATATAATGAATGAAAAGATTATGGGGGAAATGTACCTGCTTTATTGTCCAAATCGTCTTCTGGTTTGTTGTCGGATCCTTTCTTTGAATGACTGCACGATTCTGTAAAAAATATGAATAATATACAACCTCATTGACTCAAGGTGAGACTTTTATAGACCCATCCTGACTATCAGTAATTGCTTTATGTGATATTTTTTCTTACTTGGGGAATTGGATAGAAATGGTGTATCCTTGATATTTTGGTTAAATCTATTAACAACTTAAGCAAATCCGGAATGATAAAAAGCGTGAAATGTTGTTTGGATACCTTTATAGTGAGGAAGAGTGCATGAATTCCTGTCTAGTGAGGAAGAGTGTATGGATACCTGTCTGTTGAGGAAGAGTGTATAAATACCTGTATAGTGAGGAAGAGTGTATGGATACCTGTGTAGTGAGGAAGAGTGTATGAATACCTGTAAAGTGAGGAAGAGTGTATGTATACCTGTCTAGTGAGGAAGAGTGTATAAATACCTGTCTAGTGAGGGAGAATGTATGAAACCTATCTAGTAAGGAAGAGTGCATGGATACCTGTCTAGTGAGGAAGAGTGTATGGAAACCTGTCTAGTGAGGAAGAGTATTTGTTTTGTTTTTTTTTTTTTGCTACCTTATTGGCTAATATTTCCTTTTGTTCATTCATATTTCGTTTTGATTAAATAAATAAATAAATAAATAGATAAATAAATAAATAATCTTTATTTCAAGAGGATAATTCCATTAGTTAAAACTAATCTTCCTGAGAGTCCTCAAAATAATAATAACATATTTATAAAGTGCATACAATATTATAATGATATATACCCAATATATAATGTTATATACATTTAATGAAAAAGCATATTAATTTGCACAATTTATGAAAAATTGTAACATTTTGATTTAAAAGATTCAAGTGTATAACTCATCTTTATTTCATTTGGTAAACTGTTCCATATTTGAGAACCAGAATACATATTATGTTTTCTTCAAAAAAATAGTTTTTGGCCTCGGAAGATTTAATAGTTTTTCATCAGCTGAACGTAAATTATAATTTTGATTATCAATAACATGAAAGTTTTCTTGTTAATAGTTAGGAATCATATCCTTTAATGATTTAAATACAAGAACTGCCTTACTTATTAAGGATGTCCGCTCGTCTTGTTTTTGATTTTTGCCAGATATTCCGAATCCTCTGATGTTATCCATGTAGTGCCATTAAAAAGTGTGCCCGTAAACCCCTTCTTTTCTATTCATAATTTTATAACATAAAATCTTATAAAATCCTTGTTATGTTTACATAGTTTTTGAGAAAAAAAAAGGTGCCATTGTTAAATGTATGACAAATCAAGAGAGAATCACTTCCCGCCAAATTTTCAATGGCTTATATCTCGAAAACAGGCACACGGACGCATAATTTTTTTCTGCTTTTTTAGGTCCTTTATTTATATACTTTCAATTTATAAAAGTCTTGTAAAAAGCTTGTTAGTATGAAGCACAGTAGCGAACATCCTTTAACAAGTGTTTAGTTTCCACAGATATAGTAAAGGTTGTATTCATTGATTGTTTCAAAAACAAAGTTCTGTTTCGAAAGGTGTACACAGAGTTTGGTTCAAACCCTTTTATCTATAAGACAACAATTATAAATAAAATAAACTACTTCGTATGTAGTCTGACAGTTTGAAAATTCTTTGTTGAGAATAGAAAAAAAAAATATATAAATAATTTTCAGAATAACAATATCAATTTATTATGTCAGCCAAAATCAGCTTTAGCTTTGAAATAAAACTGTTTTACCACTATGTAAAACTCCAAGGGTATCACCTGGCCCGTTATCAGTACTTTCTTGTTGACATGATATATTATAAGTATGTTGATTTTCTCTCAAGTTCTTGTTTTTGAAATGTTGAATTATTAGAAACACTCAGGTTTTCTTTTAACTTAGGCATATATTGCCTTAGTAGTATTTGGTAATTTTTGTGTTTTTCGTACTCTTAAACCTAGTATTTGCTATCACTTTCAATCTGATATTCGAACGTTACTGATGAGTCTCATGTAGACGAAATGCGCGTCTGGCGAAACAAATTATAAGCCTTGAACCTTTTATGATTTTTTTTTATCATGGTACAAATTTTATTTAATACAATATAATAATAGATTTTAATAAGTTTTAAAAGAACTGTTCCGCTCTGTTTTACAATTGAATTTCAAGGTAATTTTCATAGTAATCTGATATATTCAAAGAATTTACCTGGACATTTTCCTAAGTTGCAGAGTGATGTTTCAGTTTCGGAACCAACACAAGGCAGTCCACCGCCAGATGGTGGGGGATTGTCACATGTCCTGCTTTGGATTTTGACGCCCTCTCCACATGAAACAGAACATGACGAGTTGAACCAAGGGCTCCATCCTCCATCAACTATTGCAAAAATGTTGAACAATTATTCACTATTAGCAGTCAGTTTGGTTCAATTTTGTAAAATCAAATAAAAAAAACGTTTCTCGTTTTTTATATAGATTGAACCGTTGGTTTTCCTATTTGAATTTTTTTACACAAGTAATTGTGGGGCCCTTTATAGCTTGCTGTTCGGTGTGAGCCAAGGCTCCGTGTTGAAGGCCGAACTTTGACCTATAATTGGTTACTTTCTACACATTGTGACATGGATGGATTGTTGTCTCATTGGCACTCATACCACATCTTCTAATTTATTTTTACATTATTTTTTCTTACAAAACAATAATTCGACATCATTTAAATCCTCATGCATGCCTAATATTCATAGTTTAACCTTAACCTTTAACTTAACTAGTTCGTGCCGAATTAGTTAATGCAATTGGTCTTTAGCTTTTTTCCCTAGTCTCATGTTTCTTTTCAAGCAATTAAATACTACAAATTCCTCCGAGTCTGAAAGACCATATTTTATGCTTAACCAATAAGGTCGAGCACATATGTTACTTGACAAGACCCGCCATAATCTCGATGGTACTTAACTGTACTTAATTGACTTGACTTTGGTCCATACTTTATTTAATAAGTCTGGTTGACTACTTCATGATCTTGGTATAGTCTGAATATGGTCTCGACCAATGCTCGACCAATCTCAACAAGTCTCAACCAGTCTTGACCTTTAAATTTAGTCTCGACTGGTCTTGACTCGGTCTGAATCAGCCCATTTATGTCCATTATATATTGGCCTAACAAAATGCCAGGTTATTTGGAAGTTTGGTTAATTGCTGTCAAATTTCAGGATTTGATTAAAAGGTAAGATAAGCTAGAAATTTAATTCGGACTAAATTCAGATAGTCACAATTGAAAATGTCTATAACTTTTTCAAATCAACTTGGATTTTCAGAAAACTCTACAGCTATCTCAATTATGTATTGCTCTAAAAAAAAACTAGGTTTTTTGGTAGTTTGTTCTATTGCTCTAAAATTCAAGGAGTTAATTAATAGGTAAATAAAGCTAGAATTTTCAGTTCGGACTAAATTCAGATAGTCACCTTTGAAAATGTCTATAACTTTTTCAAATCAAATTGGATTTTGACAAAACTCTACAGCTATATCAATTATACATTGATCTTACAAAATGCCAGGTTATTTTGTAGTTTGGTTTATTGCTGTCAAATTTAAGGATTAAATCAATAGGTTAAAAAGCTAGAATTTTCAGTTCGGACTAAATTCAAATAGTCACACTAAAAAAATATGATTTACCTATTAATTAAATACTTAAATTTGATAGCAATAAACTGAACTAACAAATAACCTTGCATTTTGTAAGATCAATATATAATTGGCATAGATTGGCTGATTCAGACCTTGTCAAGACTAAATTTAAAGGTCGAGACTGGTCGAGACTGGTCGAGACTGAGTCGAGACTGGTCAAGACTGAGTCGAGACTGGTCAACCCTGAGTCGAGGCTGATCGAGACTGGTAGAGCATTGGTCGAGACTGGTCTGGCATTTTCAAGACCATATTCAGACTATACCAAGATTATCAAGTACTCAATTAGACTTATTAAGTAAATTCTAGACCAAAGTCAAATACAGTTAAGTACAGTTAAGTATTGTTGAGATTATGTCGAGTCTTGTCAATTAAAATCTGTGCTCGACCTTATTTGTTGAGCATAAATATGGTCTTATCGGACTCTGAGCAGTAGTGAAAGTCCGACTGCGTAAAATCAGAGGAAGTTTTGTAATTTGGATATGCGTTTTTGCATGTTAAAAAATCAAATGCGACAGTTTGAGCCAATTCGACTAATTATAATTTTAAGGAATTGTCATTCAATTAAAGTCATCAGTAGTTTACCAATTTTCAAATCTCATTAATCGATTTAGAAGAAAAAAATTAAGGCAGCAAACAAAGTCTGAAAGATTTTACGGAATCCAAAAGGGGCAAGACCGGGTGCGTCGACAGGGTAATAGTAGTTTATAAATGTATAAATTAATGTTAGTGCACATGGGTTCCTCTAAGAAAGGTGTCTGCTTTACACTAAAATATCCTACAACTATTACGACTACTAATCATAATGATGATAATAATAGTGCTAATTATCATAACTGCTGCATATGTAAATGAATAGTTATAAAACTGTACGTTAAATTTATTTAATACCATTTAGCACATGTCTGACGACATGTCGTAAATAATCTACACTGTCCACAAAAGAGTTTGATGAACATTTGATACTGTCGTACGCTTTGTGTATTTTAGGTTATATTTGACAAAAAATACTAAATGGTCCCCTGCTTTCTTCTAAATACAATTAAATCAATAATACCGAAGGTTCCAAGGTTCTTTTTTTTTCGAAATGAAAGTGTGTCAAAAAGGCAATTGAGAACACATTGTACATATTTTGTCATAGCTTTTCTACACTGAAAATATTTAAATGTCTAACCCCTAAAGAGAATCATTGTGATCGCAATCACTAGTGGAAGATTTCAAAATTTGTTTGTATATACGTATTTCGTCCAAAAAAACGTGGCTAGTATGGAATTCAAGAATCTTAAATATACAAGAACTTTCAAACCAAATCAGAAAAAAAAAGAAAAAGAAGCAAGCCTAAGCTATATATTTTAATTTCAGTTATTGCTACAGAGGTCAAATTGAGAATGGATAGATCGCAAATGTATAAAACATGAGTAAAATTCATCATTTATCAAGAAATATATCAAACCGTTTACCTGGAATTATGCAGTCTGTTGTGTTAAAATCGTTGATATTTATGGTTTTATTTAAAATTGTACATGTTCCTTGATATTGAAGCTGTAGTTGATTTGAAGCCCATTCTTTAAACTCTATCATGAGGCAGCATATCAATGGGTTCCTTCTAATATCCCTTAAACATTAGATTTAGTATAAGGTCACTCCCTATGTCTTGTTCATTTCCATGCCTGCTTTTTCACATTATAGCGAAGCAATTAAAAATCTTGAGGCGAAGAAATATATTAGATACAGCAACAATATAGAATTATACCGTATTATTTCTACAGATTTTTGCAAAAAGAGATATAACTCATCGAATCAAAATAGAGCTTTAAATCAAACATTAAGCAAGGCATTTTATTACGCAAGAGGACGTGCTGTCCTACAAAACAAATACTTACAACAAAAATATCAATTAATGAAAATATGATCGACTCATACTCATTGGTTTAAATTAATACCAAATAACGCTTTTGTGTAAATTTATTGTACAGATGGTTATTATAGATATGTGTGTTGTGCACACATATATATAGCAGAACTTCTGGTAAACTGTTTTATTTGTTATCACCTATATCTACGGAGGCACTTCCTAGTTTTTGAATCCAGTGAGAAAAGAATGTCAGCTATTGGTGTTGAAATAGCATGAAATGTGATAAGCAAAATTGTATGAGCAAAAGTAAGCAAGGGGTGTTCTTCATTCATAGTACTTCGAAAATTTCACAACCTTAGAGTACGCTTAAAAAATGCAATTTTCCATAAAAAAAATCTGCGACATCATATGTGTTTTGCAGTTGTTTTTTCACCCACAGGTGTTAAAAATTCAGAATTTGACAGTTTTTTTAACGAATTTTGTGTAGTAAAAACGCAGAATCCAAAAAGCCCCAATTGCCGAATATGAAAATAATTGATTTAATCTAACCAGTAAGAACATACTCTGATCCAACTTTGGTACCGAAGAGGCAACAGTACTATTCCATGTTTACTAATTGATGGATATTACATATACAACTCAATGTAAACAAAACTTAATATCAAGATTTCATAAATGGACTCCTATGCAAGATTACTTAATTTTCTCGAAAATGGTTCCTATTCAAATTTAAGTAAAATAAGAATGTCTAGAAATTTTTTTTTTGTTGATGCACTTTTTAACTCAATTTAAGGTACAATTAGTATGCAACAAAACTTTTCTTGGTCGATTTATTATTTGAACATCGGTAAGAAATCACACCCTTTACATAAATGTAAACAAAGCTAAATATTAAGATTTCAGAAATCGACTCACAAGCAAGATTACTTAATTTTCTCGAAAAAAAAAAATATTCTTAAAAGAAGTTCCTATTCAAATTTAGGTTAAATAAGAATGTCGAAATGAGTTTTTGAGAGAAAAAATAGATTAATGCTTAGGTATGAGAAAATTAATCTAAATACGATAAATTCATCATAAATACAATAATTAAAATTTTTGTACACCAGACGCGCGTTTCGTCTTTAAAAGACTCATCAGTGACGCTGGAATCAAAAGAGTTAAAACGGCCAAATAAAGCACGAGGGACATATACAATAATCTAATACTTTAATTACCAACGATTTCAAAGGTGTGTTCTGTGTATTCAATACTAGTGAATAAAATTTATTTTTTCTGAAAACTTATATAATTTTTATGCAATTTGTATTACTTTAAACTTTAAATTAAATATTATACGAGATTAAATTTTAAATAAAAATATAGAAAGGAAATTTGCTTAGAAAATAGAATGATGGTAAACATGCTGAGTTCTCGGAACACAAATATATTGAAGAAAATTAGTTATATATGTACACAATTAAACATCTTAAATATACAATGCAATTTATATTGAAATAAAGTCTGAGATAAGCATCATTCAGACTTACAATGATGTAAGATGTGTGTTCGTTAACAGACCTTATTGTAAACTTACTATGTTGCTACTTGATATGATTAAATAAGAAAATATCAAATTAAGATACTGATGCTCAAATAAGCAATATTCATAGACCTCTACGATATAGCCAGTAGTGCTGAAAATAACTTTTAACACGAAATTAAAAGTTAAATAAGTATGCAGAAAGGAAATGTGCGTAGAAAATGGAATAATGGTAAACTGACTGAGTTCTCGGCACAGAATAAAATTGAGAATGGAAATGGGGAATGTGTCAAAGGGACAACAACCCTACAAAAGAGCAGATCAAATATGAAATAAGCGTTAATTAAACTTACAATCGCGTAAGAATTGTGTTTGACGATAACAGACCTTCTGGTAAACTTACTAAGTTGTTACCGTATAGATACCTGGAAGAAAATCAAGTTTTATGATTATGTTAGAATATATTCAATCAAGACAATGATTCTCGAATTACGAAAGATTTCAAATGCCAACCTGTAAATATAGAATGAGATTAAAAGTAAAATTAGTATGTACATAGGAATAAATTTATGATTAACCTGCTGAGTTGTACAAATATGTATAAATTGATTGGTTGATGTTTAACACCACCATTGGCTATATAGGGGTGGTAAGTTTTTATTGGTGGAGGAAGCCGCAGTGCCTGGAGAGAACCACTGACCTACGGCAGGCAAATTGAATCGTAATCAATTAAGATTGGAGAGCGTGGTTTAAAATCACTACTTCAGTGTTGACAGGCTTGTGATACAGTAGATGAACTACATAGAATACCCGGCCATCAAGGCTCCTCAAATGTATAGGAGAACATCAATTATATATGATCGTTTTAGGAATACGATACAATCTGTAATAAGATAAAGGCTGAGATAAGAATCAATCACACATACAATTCTTGAAACTTTGTGTTCGATGATAACAGACTATCTGGTAAACTTAGTAAGTTGTTATTGGATACAATTTTGGAAGATAATCGATCATCTTGATATGTAAAAACTTATTTTATCAAGACAATAATACTCAAAGAACCAAAAGGAATTATAAGATTAATTTTGAAATATTAAATTACATTAAAAGTTAAATAAGTATGTAAGAAGGAAGTGTTCGTAGACAATGGAATGGTAATAAACCTGCTGAGCTATTGGCACACAAGTATACTAAGGAACACGAGGTACATATGAACAAGGTTAAAAATCCAATATAATCTTTAATAAGTTTAAGTCTGATATAAATATGAATTATATATCAAATATCAAATGCCTGTACCAAGTCAGGAATATGACAGTTGTTGTCCATTCGTTTGATGTATTTGTGCTTTTGATTTTGCCATTTGATTAGGGACTTTCCGTTTTGAACTTTCCTCGGAGTTCAATATTTTTGTGATCTAACTTTTTACACTGTCTTACAATTCTAAAAGATTTGTGTTCAACGTAAACAGACTAACTGGTAAACTTTCAAACTTGTTATTCAGTAAACTTCTAAAAGAAAATCAATAAGCATAAACATACTTAATCAACCTACTGATATTCAGATTACCAAACATTCCGTTATTCAAAGGATCAAATATATTTTTCGTCAAGCTGATATTATTGATGTAATTTTATTGTTTTAAAATTAAACATAAAATATTGAACGAAATTAAAATAGAATGATGGCAAAACTGCTGAGTTCTCAATACAATCTATACTAAGATACAATCTGAGATAAACATCTATCATAGTTACAAATATTGAAGATTTGTGGTCGCCGATTTAAGACCTTCGGGTAAACTTTTTAAATTATTGTTGCCTAGATTCCTGGAAGAAAATTAAGTAGTATGATTAAGTAAGAATATATTCAATCAAGACAACGATCCTCGAATTACGAAAGATTTTAAAGGCCAACCTTTAAATATTGAATGAGACTAAAAGAAAGATGAGTATGTACATAGGAATAGATGTTTGATAAACCTTCTGAGTTGTTCAAAAATGTGTTGATTGATTGATGATTGATTGATGTTTAACACCACTATTGCAATATTGTAGCAGTGAGTTTTTATTGGTGGAGGAAGCCGGGGTACCCGGAGAGAACCACCGACCTACGGTAGGAAAGTTGACAATCGTAGTCAACAAAGATTGGAGTTGAACGCACCTGCCACATGCGTGGGGTTTGAAATCAATACTTCAGTCACAAGGCCCCTCAAATGTATAGAAGATCATCAGTTATATTTGACCGTTTTAAGAATACCATGTATAATAAATACAGGCTGATATAAGAATAAATCACACTTACAAACGTTGAAGTTTTGTATTCTTTGACAACAGATGTCTTGTAAACTTACTAAGAAGTTTAAGCTTAAAACTCTGGATAAAAAACGTTCCTCATGGTAATGTAGAGAACGCATTTAATTAAGATAATAATACTCGAATAACCAAAAGGATTTCAAAAATAAACTTTTAAACATTAAGTGTAATAAGCATGTAAGAAGGAAGTGTTCGAATACAATAAAATGGTGATAAACTTGCTGAGCTATTTGTACACACGTATATTAAAGAACACAGGGTACATATGAACGAGGTTAAAACTCCAATATAATATTCATGAACAATGATGAAGTTAAAGTCTGATATAAATATCAATTACACTTACAGTTCTAGAAGAATTGTGTTCAATGTTAACAGATCCTCTGGTAATCTTTCAATCTGGTTATTCGATAAATATCTGGAATAACATAAATAATCATGAACACAGTCAATATACCTACTAATATTCTAAGGTTTATTATCATTTATTCAATGGATCAAATGTATTTTCGTAAAACTGATATTTTGATGTAATTCTTATAGTTTGTAATTACAACATTAAATATTGAACGAAACTAAATGTTAAATAAGTATGTAGAAAGGAAGTGTACGTAGAAGATAAAATGATGGTAAACATTCTGAGTTCTCGGCACACATGTATATTGAGGAACATCAGATATATATGTAAGTAACAAAATATACAATATATATAATAAAATAAGATCTGAGATGAACATCAATCACACTTACAATTTGTCAAGCTTTGTGTTCGATGATAACAGACTTTCAAATAAACTGACTACTTTGTTAAAGGATAGATGCCGGAAGAAAAACCATCAGTTTGATTTTTTAAGAACGAATTTAATCAACACAATAATACTCAAATTCCCAAAAGGAATTCAGAGATTAATTTTAAAATATTGAATTAAATTAAAAGTTAAATAGGCATGTAAAAAAGAAGTATAAGTAAACAAAAAAGATTCCTGAGAAACCTGCTGAGCTATTGGCACACAAGTATATTAAAAACAACAGGTTCATGTAACAATCCAAAATAATCTTACATAAGTTTAAGTCTGATATAAATATCAATTATACTTACAAATATTGAAGATTTGTGTTGAATGTTAACAGACCTTCTGGTAAACCTTCAAGCTGGTTACGCGTTAAATATCTAGAAGAAAATGAAAAATCAAGAACACAATTAATATACTTACTTATATTCAAAGGTTTATCTTCATGTATTCAATGAATCAAATATATATTTTGGTAAAACTGACATTGTTGATGTAATTCTTATAGCATTTAACTACAACATTTAATATTGAACGAAATTAAAAGTTAAAATAAGTATGTAGAAAGAAAGTGTGCGTAGACGATAACATGATGGTAAACTTTCTGAGTTCTCGGCACACATGTATATTGAGGATCATCAGATATATATGTACGTAATAAAATATACAATATATATAATGAAATAAGATCTGAGATAAACATCAATCACACTTACAATGTGTCAAGCTTTGTGTTCGTTGATAACAGACTTTGAGGTAAACTTACTAACTTGTTAAAGGATAGATCCCTGGAAGAAAAACCATAATTTTGATTTTTTAAGAACGAATTTAATCAACACAATAATACTCAAACTACCAAAACGAATTCAGAGATTAATTTTAAAATATTGAATTAAATTAAAAGTTAAATAGGCATGTAAAAAGGAAGTATAAGTAAAAAAAAAGATTCCCGAGAAACCTGCTGAGCTATTGGCACACAAGTATATTAAAAACAACAGGTTCATGTAACAATCCAAAATAATCTTACATAAGTTTAAGTCTGATATAAATATCAATCATACTTACAAATATTGAAGATTTGTGTTGAATGTTAACAGACCTTCTGGTAAACTTTCAAGCTGGTTTCTCATTAAAGATCTGGAAGAAAATGAAAAATCAAGAACACAATTAATATACTTACTTATATTCAAAGGTTTATCTTCATGTATTCAATGAATCAAATATATATGTTTCGTAAAACTGATATTGTTGATGTAATTCTTATAGCATTTAACTACAACATTAAATATTGAACGAAATTAAAAGTTAAAATAAGTATGTAGAAAGAAAGTGTGCGTAGACGATAACATGATGGTAAACTTTCTGAGTTCTCGGCACACATGTATATTGAGGATCATCAGATATATACGTACGTAATAAAATATACAATATATATAATAAAATAAGATCTGAGATAAACATCAATCACACTTACAATGTGTCAAGCTTTGTGTTCGTTGATAACAGACTTTGAGGTAAACTTACTAACTTGGTATAGGATAGATCCCTGGAAGAAAAACAATCATCTTGATTTTGTAAGAACGTATTTAATCAACACAATAATACTCAAACTACCAAAAAGAAGTCGGAGATTAATTTCAGAATATTGAATTAAATTAAAAGTTAAATAAGCATGTAAGAAGTGTTCGAAAAAATAGATTGGTGATAAACCTGCTGAGCTATTGGCACACAAGTATATTAAAAAACATAAGGTTCATATAACGAAATTAACAAGAATGTGTCCCAGTACACGGATGCCCCATCCGCACTATCATTTTCTATGTTCAGTGGACCATGAAAATGGGGAAAATCTCTAATTTGGCATTAAAACTAGAAAGATCATATCATAGGGAACATGTATTCTAAGTTTCAAGTTGATTGGATTTCAACTTCATCAAAAACTACCTCGACCAAAAACTTTAACCTGAAGCGGGACGGACGGACGGACGGACGAACAGACGAACGAACGAACGGACGGACGGACGCACAGACCAGAAAACATAATGCCCATAAATGGGGCATAAAAATCCTATATATCTGGAATAATCATGAACACTCTCAATTTACCTACTTATATTCAAAGGTTAATCATAATTCATTCAAATGATCAAATATATTTTTCGTAAACCTGGTATTGTTGATGTAATTTTTATAGCTTTGAACTCTAACATTAAATATTGAACGAAATTAAAATACAATGATGGCAAAACTGCTTAGTTCTCAGCACACAAGTACATTGAAGAACATCAGATATGTATGTACATGATTGAATATTCAATATCATCTATAATAAGATAAAGTCTGAGATCAGGATAAATCATACTTACAATGTTTCAAGATTCGTGTTCGACGATAACAGACCTTCTGGTAAACTTACTAAGAAAGTATCATGTACTTTTCTAGAAGAAAATCAATTTTAATTGATACTGTAAGAACATGTTTAATTAAAACACTGATACTGAACGTACCAAAAATTACCAATTTCGATCTCTGTGTATTCAATAGATAAAATATATTTTTCGTTAAACTGATATTGCTGATGTAACTTTTAAAGTTTTACATACGTTTTACGTTCACCATCACGAATTGATTGACCGATCGATGTGTCTGTGTGTTTACTCATAACCGACATGTTTTCGTAGGTTAAGATCTATAGATATCAGAATAGACTTCTAATCTGTAATTTTAGATATTGTGTTCAATTCTCGATTATGACATTTTGAGTTTGCATGGCGGTTGATGCATGCATAGCGCTTACTCTGTCAACGCTCCCGCTCTTGCTTCTATTGCGATTCCCTAAATTTTTTTGTTGGTTTTTTTTATACGCTTTCTTGCTCGATTTATTAAATTTGAACATCAGTAAAGTACAGTTGCCTCAAATCACACCCTGTTACTGAATCTTGAAGGAGAGTTTAAGTAAAATACGTATCGAAAAGTGCAATTTAAGTAATTTCATATATAATAATATCTACATGTAACTACTTGAAATCAATTTAATCAAGAGTAGGCTTAAACTACACTTATAAATATTTAAGATTTTTGTTCAACAATGACTGGTCTTCAGGACAACTAGCTCAATTGTTGTCACTTTATTGAAATGAAGAACATCATTTAAACATGATACGGTAAATATAGAAATAAGATGTGGTATGATTGCCAATGAGACAACTCTCCACCAGAGACCACATGACGTATAAATTAGCAACTATAGGTCATCGTACGACCTTCAATAATGAGCAAAGCCAATACCCCATAGCAAGATATAAAAGGCCTCCTAATGACAAATGTAAACAATTCAAACAAGAATTATCATGATTATTTACAAAACAATAAACAAAAACATATATGCTACATAGCAACAAAAGATATCCCCTGAATTACAGGCTCCGGACTCGGAACAGCCATATACATAATTAGGGGGGTTAAATATCTTTGCAGGCACCAAACCCTCCTAACCTGAGACAGTGGTGGAACACCACAACATTAGAACAAACTATAAAATCAGTTGAACATTGCTTTACTCATGAGATCGATACAAAGAAAAAATAGATTGAACACAAAGATCAATCGAAAAATACTCAGTTACGGAAAGTGGTTCAAGACCAATAACAGCTAACACTACAAACCAGTAAAAGTCTGAAATGGCCTATATCTGTACTCGACGGTACTGATTTTTTCTCGACCAGTCTGCATTGGTCTGAATTTTACTCAATATTACTCGATCAAATCTTAACCATACTCGACTGTAATGATTTGTACTTGACCCTTATCTTTGCCATTGAAAAAGTCTGCACTATTACTCGACCAGTCTGAAACAGTCTTTAACCCGTTCTCGATCTGTACTCGACCAATACTTGACCAGTTCTCGACCTATTTTTTTCAGTCTGAACCATACTCGACCAAAGAAAGGTCTGAATAATACTCGACTAGTCTGAACTATACTTGACCAAATAACCTCTACTTTTTTTAAATTTGAAGTGTTTGAATAACTTTCTTTTTAACTGAAATGACAACAGCCACAATAAAGTAAAGATATATAAAAACAAATTTTTACCTGCCTACATGATTATCAGATTTATCAAATGGAGATAATCAAATTATCTAATTTTAAAGTGTGAGTCTTGTAAAAAAAAAGATTTTCTTTCACCTGAAAAAACAAACCTGTACTAAGGTAATAAAACCTTATTAAGGTGCTCCTTGTTTGGCATGTTTTTTTTTTTTTTTTTTTAACAAAACTTAATTCATCTAAATTATTAAATAAAAACTACATAGGTTTCATGGTTACATACAATAGCTATATAACTATCTTTTTAACTGAGGTAATAATAGCCAACAAAATCACTGAAAGTGTTTAACCTTATGTCAGAAATATATCTATTCTTATTATAATTTGGGATATATATATATATATATATATATATATAACTAAAAGTGATGAAAAAATAAAGAAATTATTAAAATTGTTCTTCTGATTAGGGGTAAACTATAAAGTAATACCTCCTGCTAGGGGCACACCTTGTCAGAGAGTAATACCTTTTAAACAACATCCATTGAAAATTAAACAACATCCTGTAAAACTTAAATCACAAGGCCTTTTGAATTTACTAGAAAAGTAAAACAAGAGTTTAAAGAAAAATAGGGTTTTGTTTTTACCTGTAAAACACACCTGTACTGAGGTTATTTAAACCTTATTAAAGTGCTTCTTGTATGCCATGTCTTTAATTTTGACAAAACTTAATTAATGAACCTAAATTTTTACTGCAACTTTGGAACACATTTCCTTTTTGAAAAGGTTATCAAGGATTGCTATGGAAGTTCTATAATATTTAATTCTTGGTTTTACAAAACAGAAGTGTCATTTTTAAAATTTATTAAGTTGCTTTATTTTAAATTAAAAAAATTTTCACAGCATTACTAACTTAACTCGATTGACACCATAAATTTATACCAGGCTTAAGTGTTGAAAATTTTCCAGTAACCATAAAATACATCTGAAACATTCACAAAATTTTGAATACCATTTAAGATATTTGAATAATGGTCGAAAGTTCTATTATATCTTATGTACATAATGCAATTTGAACATGATATATGTATATAAAAATTCATTTCATCAAAAACTTAATTTATTACATGATATTTTTTTAATCCGACCTGAAATCACTTCCGTTGATCATCTTGTGTTATCTTTATTTTAAAGGCGATATACATTGTATATACATATATATCATTATATATATGTATAAGTGTTGGTAAATATTGTGTTTATGATTATATTATGTTTATTGTGCAATTTTGGTTTAAATCAATGCTATATTAAATACATTTTGGATTTGAAATTGTTGTTCAAATTTCTCACCAAGGAAAAAGCTGTTTTTAAAAATAGTTCTTAAATTCATGAAATACAATAGATAGATACAGAAATAGGTCTAGGTTGGATAAGACTTGGTCGAGTATGGTTCAGGCTAGGTTGAGTATGGTTCAGACTAGGTCGAGCATGGTTCAGACTAGGCCAGACTGTGAAGTATAGTTCAGACTGCAGTCGAGTAATATCAAGTAAATTTCAAACCAATTCAGACTGGTCGAGTAAAAATCAGTACAGTCGAGTACATATATAGGCCATTTCAGACTTTGACTAGTTTGTAGTGTAATACATCATGTATCTTAGAGTAAAATATCAATCCGTTTAAACGAACATCCATTGAATTTAGTGTTAAGACGTCGGATGTTTCTTTTATGGTAAGTTCTTTGCTGTTTTGGAAAAAAATATTATTTCTTACAACATTTATTAACTCCTTCAAGGCATTATTATAAATTTTTCTTCTGAATGCTTTGAGCAAAAAATGAAAATAAATAAAAGCAAGCAGGTAAAAATAAAATTGAACGAATTTGTTAAATAATCGAAAAAGTATAACAAAAATACTGAACTCCAAGATAAATTTTAAAAAGGAAGTCCATAAAAACTGACAAACTCAAAACGTTGTCAATCAACGGAACGAGTCAAAAGCAACTGTCATATTCTTGACTTGATTCCGAAGAAAATGATGGTGTTAACCTGGTTTTATCGCTAGCTAAACCTCCCACTTGTATGACAGTTGTTTATAGTTTCGTCATATTGACACCTAAACAAACATAATAGGCAAATTTGACAATAATTGGGATCCAGCAGCCAAAATTGTGTTAACATACATCACAACTGACTAAGCAATTCAAACAAATATACAAATAAATCTAACAAAGACGCGTACACAAAAAGTGCTGTAGTTAATAGAAATATTGACAAAGACGCCAACACAAAAGTTTTTTGTAGTTGATACTGAAATGAACGCTACTGCATATATAATGTTAGGTGTTGTCAATACACCATACACAGTATATTCTGTTATATAATACCTACATCGATCTTACTTCTTTAAGGTCAGAGAATGCGTCGGCATCTATACTGGAGATTCTGTTTATAGCCAAATTTCTAAAAGGTTGTATATAATAAACAAAGTGTGAGTATTTATAATTAATTAGACATTACAATCATTTGATTGACACAATATTAAGATGGATCGACAAATTAATAGACTTAACTACATGTCAACTGTAAACCAAAACGAAATCCAACATATGAAAAGGGGAATGTATAAAATATGTCTTAACAAAACTACCAAACTCCGATGTAAATTCAAAAGGGGAAAGTTCAACAAACACTCCGAATACTATATCAATTACGAAACGACTGGAAAATAATGTCACTTGAAATGAACAATACAATCAAAATCTCACCTCATTTCTGATTAGGGGATTGTTCTAATAAAGCAATGTTCATTCAACAATTCATATGACATAATGATTCCGTATTCATTGTTTTACAGAATTATAAGTATTTGATCGTTCAATTTTTCTGTACTGGAAATATTCCGACAAAATAATAACAAATCATGACGTAAATCGAAGAAAATCAGATAAGACCATGACAAAACGAAAACACGACGAAAAAATCACTGACCACAGAATGATTAACTAAGAGTATAATAAAACGAATCCCAAAACAAGAGGGGCAGGGGAGGGGAGGGGAGATTTTGACGACCTGAAATGATAAGTCCCATTTATAACAAGGTAAATTAAAAAGAGGAAGTTAATTAAATCTGATAAAAATCCAACACTCGGCTATATCGGATGGGTCATTAGATCCTATTAGTAAGAAGTTACATGTGGCAAAGGATAGACAGAACAGCTCCCGGTCTCGATCTTTCTCATTTCATTTTAATTTCACTTCCTGTCTCATAGATGACTTCCTTTCACTGAATAATTTTTAAGTTTGAAGACTATGTTGCCTGCATCTATCCTAATAAACTTGAACTTTAGGATACAACAGATACAGTTAAGTCTATCTCATATCTTGACTTACATCTGCAAATCGTCAATGAGGCTCAGATGAAAACTTAACTCTACGGCCAAAGAGATGTTTTCAATTTTCTAATTGTGGTCTTTCCATATCTATGTAGCAACATCCCAGGAGCGTCTACATACGGAGTAAAGTCTTTCGACTTATAAGTTTGAATATCCCTTTGGATATCTTTCGCCTATCTTTCGTCAACACAAATACAACTCATACACTGTAGTTAAATGTCAACATTAATCGATACAAATAGTAAATGTTTTGTAACAATGTTAAGTTAACATATAAAGTCACGAACAACAAACTCGAGACGATGGACATTGTAAATATGATAACCACTTACATAGAATGTGTTTTTAGGTTTAATATCCGTCTATTTTAACATTTTTTAAATAAATTTCGTATTTTTTACTGCATCATTATTATTGTAAAAACCTACTGCCTTGCCTTCGTACCAATACTTACAATTCTGTAAGCGATGTTAAACCAGATAGCACATTTGATCCTACTGTTGTTATGAAATTTTCGTCTGAAAGTATGAAAGTTAAAGTTTTTTTCCCAAAAGGTAACGATCAATGATCATAGGACTTAGTTCGATGAAAGTACGATATTTTATGTTCTGATATATACAACCTACATCTCTGTTACTTTCTGCAGGTCAAAACATTCTTTGGCATGTACACGAGAAATTTTGTTAATTTGAAAATCTCTAAAAAAAACTTGGTAAATGAAGCTTAAATTATTCATAATTTAATGAATATTAAAATCATTTGATTTTGACAGATTTAAGGATGAACCAACGATTGCATGGACCACATTTGAATGTATTAAGTACAGCTCTTTGTAAGAACCAGTCAGAGTGCGATTTATGAAGGTTTCAGATTTTATCTATAATTGGCCTAGTAGAAGAAGTAAATGAATAATGCTCAAAAATAATTTTCAGTGGGAAATATGAGTGGTTACCATGGTAACGGACACTCTATTTTTGGTTGTTAAGCGTGGTAAAATCTTTCGAAAATTAGCTAAATCACTAGAATTCAGAGCCTGATTATGAATAGAATCATGCATTTTCATTTATATACATATGTAACATCGATACAACTTGGTTTAAGCTTCATTTTAGTGAAGATTGCATGTCAACCAAATTTGTAAATTTTTTGAAAAATTTTGCCAAAAAATGCATATTTTCAACTTTTCTGAAATAGGAATTTTTGCGAAATTATTAAATTTTCTGTGGTGTTTTTCAGAAAAGTGCAAATTTGTACAGAATAGTTAGCACTGTTGTTATGAAGTTTGGATACTACTTTACCAAATTAAATAGAAAAATGCGTGGGACTTTCTTTAGTTTTATCACCATAGCAACCGATTTTTTCCTTTTTATTTGCAGAATATTGCAGTTTAAGAGCTTAAATGTCTTTAATTGTTTCATTACCGATAAGAAAATACATAAAACCTAACGCAAACTTTAAATTACTATCGTCAAGTGTTGTTGACTTCGATTGTTACAATGGAAACATATATTATCCATAGCAACATCCATTCAAAAACTGCATAAATAGAAATTTATGTAAAAATACATAAATAGAAGGTGTTTATTTTCAAATTGGAATATGACTTCATTCTTTGCTTCACTCACAGTCTTGTCTGGTATTTTTCTTCAGATGGTTCAATAAATGTAATATATGATGTAATATTGGGTTTGGGGTTTGGAAAAAAGGGGGTATGTTGATTTTTTAAAATGTTTCATACAAGTAGATCCTTGAAAAGACAATTGCGTTTGGTCGGACTTTGTTTCGAGTTCATTATCTGATAATCAATTTTTGAAAGTTAACAGATGATGAACTTCATGGGATTGCCGGGCCAACCTGGCTTATGGTAAGGCAAGATAGATATGGCCCTTAACAATTGTAAGAAAATTCTTAATTCTTAATTCCACCAGCATAAATCACAAAATTGACCTGTAACATAATATTAAGCTTACAAACCAATAATAGAATCATTTGGTCAAAGCAATTCTAAACTGAAACTGAAGTGTGATGGACGGACAGATAGACGGACAGGCAAATTGAACAATTTTAAGTTGGTGGGGACTTAAAAATAATAATAGTCAATTGTTGATCGTTAATATCAGAAGTCCAGTATAATGGAATCCTCTTAATATATAGCTATTAACATATCATTAATAACTCCTTTGCTGTACTACTATCCCGCAATTAGAATTCAGGATCTCCGAGATAAACAAATAGATACATCTACTAAGTTGGAATTGTGCTAATCCCGGTTAAATAATTATGCTATTACCGGTAATATTATCAAATCAAAATTATTGTGTAAAATAATTGTATTAATTATGAATCATTCCATACTATGCATCGTACTACATATATCTCATAAAATTATGATTCCGATAACATTAGATCTTGTTTTGTGTGTGTGTGTGTGTGTGTGTGTGGGGGGGGTCAGCTGAAGCACACTTCTTATCCCTCTGAAATCCCCTCCTCTCCTTTAAGATAGTAAACATGTAAAAGGTATCCTTTTTACGTTGAATCTTAAAAAAATCGTTTTGCTACTCTCAACGTTTTTAACCTTTACATGAATTACGCCCTATTTTCTGTATCTGTCTCTGTAACCTTTATAAAAGACTTTGCATTAATCCCGAGATTTGAAATGAAACCACTAAGCTGATAATGTCTGCATAAATACAAGATTAATAACAGTAATAATTTGAAGACAAATTCCACACATGGTCTTATTCAATTAACTGCAACACTAGAATCAGCGCAGTACATACCAATCTTATTTTTTTTCTTTGTAACTATCAATGCTTTCTAGTCCCAACAAGTTTTAATCTTTCATGAATACAAGACTTTAGTGTCCCATGTGAAATAAAGAACAAATTTCCAATGTCCCGTGCATTGCACACATTTGATTTCAAGGTACAAGGGCAAAACTAAAATAAACACTTTTATGGCCGCGCCGCAATTGGGGGTAGCAGGTTTAACCCATGTCCGTCAGTACAATAGTCGTCACAAAGTTGGTTTCCATTTTACAGTTTTAGTTTGCCTCAACCAAATCTTATGAAACATATATACACAATGCTTATTACCACAAAACCGAGATCAAGTTTGAATTGTGTTGGTGCCACTGCATGTCAACTGTATAATTTGCCTTAAATTGACCATCTTATGAGAACCTTTCTGGAGCCCTTTTTTCTGTCATACATACCATATAATATTTTCGACTTTCATCTAGATTTTTCATCTTTTCTGTTAATTTAAAAAGGAGATGTGGTATAATTGTTAATGAGACAACTCTCTACAAGAGACCAACATGACACAGAAATTAACAACTATAGGTTATCATACGGCCTACAACAATGAGCAAAGCTTATGCCGCATACTCAGCTGTAAAAGGTCCCAAAATGACAATGTAAAACAATCCAAACAAGAAATCTAACGGCCGAACTTTGGTATTGGGTTTATATCAATTAACATAACCTCCTTTTAGTTTTTCATGAATTTGTTATATGACATTGAGAAGTTATTGAAATTTATTCTTTGAAAAAGCGACGGGCGTAACATGCGCTCATGGCGCAGCTGTTTATTTTATTTTATGGAACTACACCACTTTCAAAGTCTAGGATCAGCCCTTTAAGGTATGAGTACATTTGAACTGTCCAGTATATCTGAGGTAGTTAATGTACACCTTAGCATTGCATTATCCTGACTGTAGCACAGTAATAACAAAGAGATTTTACCTTTGTTATGTGTGAAGTGTTCTTAAAAGACCATGACTTAATATGTTTTCTTTTGGTCAGTCCGTCCATCTGTCTGTCCTTGTCAGTGCAGTTTCAGTTTGGAAATGCTTAAACCAAATGTTTCTATTATTGGTTTGTAAGCTTATATTTATAAGTGAGATTTCAAGTTGAGTCTCTTTGGATTAAATTTGTGAAAGTTATTGTGCTAGGAAAATTAGAATTTTGCCAAAATTTCATAATTTCTTCCCATTGGTGAAGGACATTATATTGTCAGAGCAATACTTTCAAAATTACATGGACCTTCACAAAAGCTAGAATGTGCTATTGCAATTCCATGAAGTCCATCATCTGTTAGTTACATTTCATGAATAATTATAGATTACCAGATTGAAACCAAATGTTGTAGGAAAAAGTAAAATAACAAATATATGGAACACTGAGGATAATTCTAAACAGAAAGTCCATAAGCAAATGACAGATCAAAAGCTAAAACACATCAAACAAATGGATAAAACTGCCATATATTACTGACTTGGTACAGGCTTTTTATGTAGAAATTGGTAGATTAAACCAGGTTTTATAGCTAAACCTCTCAATTTTCCTTATATGGATTTATGAAAGATTCAAACAAAAACTACTAAACCTCAACTTCTCCCCAAAATGCTACAGTGTATATATTCAAATTTGTTGAGTCTTCTCAAGGAGCAAAGACAGGACTGAGTGTTAAACAGATTAAAGCATGCAGTTATATTCCCATTAGAAAATGAAAATTATTAACATAATTTTACATAAAATTATATTATATATCTTTTGATTGGATGTTGTTATGGGTGATATTTGTTACCATGGCAACTGTTGTAATAATACTTAGCCGTTGTAGTCTAAATTTAGAGTATATATATGCTTCTATGTATTTTTATAAAGGTTTGGAAACAATTGAGAATATTGAATTCTATACTGCAGAAGTCAACAAATAATAACGCTGTTTCCAAGGGAAAATACGTTAATATGGTGATAAAATTCAAGAGAACCCCACGCAGTATTCTATTTATTTTGGTCAAGTAGTATTCAAACTTCGTTACTACAATGCTAGCTATGCTTTACTTATTTACACTTTTCAATAAAAAACACATGAGAAAATTTGATAATTTCACAAAACTCCATGATTCAGAAAAATGAAAATAAGTGTTTTTGTATATTTTAACAAAAATCTAAAAGTAGGGTTGAACTGCAATCTTAAGGAGTTCGCTTCTCAGTTTCAAATTAATTAACTTTCAAAACACTAGTTAATATCGATAGGGATTAATAAAGGAATTAAAAGATTAAAAAATGTACAGGTCAATGTGCTTGTTTTGAGATATTAGCCATTAGAATTTTGGCGGGAAAATATTCTCTCTTGACTTTTCATAGCTTTATCCATGACAAGTTTACATTCTCAAAAACTTTTAAAGAATAATTAAAATTTTATAAGACTTTTAAAATGGCTTATCATTATACATGTAAAAGATTTATAAAAGAAAAATGGGGTCAATGGCCAATTTTTTAGGCATTCAAATGAATAAAACCAGAGGTTTCCGAAAATCTGACAAAATCCCAAAACATGACAAGCGAACTTCCTTAACTAAGCTCTGAAGCTAAAACCTACTATCGATGTTATATATGAAATTTCTGAAAAAAATTGATTCTATTTATAATCAGGCTCTCCGACCAAACGTTATCTTTTCAAGAATCTACATGTATGATATTTTAAAAATAATCCTACCCCCTTTTGTCCCAACCTTCCAACCCCAATGTTAAATTATATATATTACATTTGTTGAACCTTATGAAAAGAACAGACAAGACTGTGAGTGAAGCAAAGCATGCAGTCATATTCCAATTTGAATATAAACACCCTCTATTTATGTATTTTTTACATAAATTTCTATTAATGCAGTTTTGAATGGATGTTGCTATGGATAATATGTGTTTCCGTGGTAACTATTGAAGTCAGCAACTATTAACAATGGTAATTAAGTGTTAGCGGATGCTTTTATGTATTTTCTTATCGGTTATGAAACAATTCAGGATATTTAAGCTCTTAAACTGCAATATTCTCCAAATAATAAATCTGTTTCAAGGAAAAATTGGTTGCTATGGTGATAAAATTGAAGAAAGTCCCACGCATTTTTCTATTTAATTTGGTAAAGTAGTTTCAAACTTCATAACTACAGTGCTAACTATTCTGTACAAATTTGCACTTTTCTGAAAAACACCACAGAAAATTTGATAATTTCGCAAAAATTCCTATTTCAGAAAAGTTGAAATTATGCATTTTTGGCAAAATTTTTCAAAAATTTACAAATTTGGTTGACATGCAATCTTCTATAAAATGAAGCTTAAACCAAATTGTATCAATGTTACATATGAACATTAATGAAAAATGCATGATACTATTCATAATCAGGCTCTGAATTTTAGTGATTTAGCTGATTTTAAAAGATTTTACCACGCTTAACAACCAAAAATAGAGTGTCCGTTACCATGGCAACCACTCATATTTTCCCACTCAAAATTCTTTTTGAGCAGTATTCATTTACTTCTTCTACTAGGCCAATTATAGATAAAATCTGGAACCTTCATAAATCACATGTATATGGCACTCTGCCTGGTTCTTATAAAGAGCTGTACTTAAATAAAAATACGAAATCTATAGAATAGACAATATTATGATACACTTTCATTGAATTGTTAAGTCAAGAAAGTTTGTTGATATATTACACAATTAGGACCATTTTAGAAGTGAAATACAACGCGTGATTAATTAACAACAATTAGTATTTAGATGCAAAGTATTGGCAGTTCGATAAATTTTGGGATATCTCTTAGTAGTGAATGAAGTATATAAAAAGCTTATAGATAGAAATTATCGTCATTGATGAAGATCATGGAGAAAATAGTAGCAAGATAATAGTAATAATTGCCCGTGGATTATTGACGACGACGGAAGGTCGATAACTTAACGTGTTTGGTATTTAATAAATAATATCCTTTCACACTTCCATTTCATAAAATTTTGACTCACACAAAAACAAACACACGCTCAAAACGTATTGCAACGTGTTGTGTTCCGTCACATGACTGTGTTATTTCCGTACGGCGATGAATTAAGAACGTGATAGAAATATCAGTTATAACATGTCAACTCACCAGGTCTCGCTCTCTTTCTATGTCATATGATTCCCTCATATGTTTTTAAATTTTTATTTCCATCTTTTGAATTGATTGATGAGATTTGAGCAGCGATTAATAGAAATAACAGTTTATGAATATAGCGGCCGAAGCGGTGTTCAAGATTCACCTTCATCACGAATGCACAAAAACCTGGGATTACAACATATGTAATGTTTAGTACTTACAAAATTGTTGTATTTGAGGGAATATTTGCCGGTATTTCAGTTAAAGACCTTTTACTACAATCAACTGTTGTAACAGTACATGAACAAGATGAAGGACATCCATTGACTAAATCCCCTTTTAATAAGCATATAAACAATATAACTGTAACTGAGATCAACATTTTATAAGATGTTTTCGTTTTCCTCGTTTTCCTTGATATATCTGTAATATACAAAAAAAAAGAAAAGATAAAATGTCTTCTATTATTCTTTTGCTAGACAGTCATTTATATTTTGATTAACAATCATGAATTTTCAAGATAAATAAAAAAAAAAGACAGAAAGAGAGAGAAATTACCATTTCAAAGATTTTCCTTTTCTTAATAACACTCTATCAGATATATTTCCTTTTCTTTTATGGTATCAAATATCACACATGAAAAGAAGCTTCGGCACCTCAAGAAAGATTGACTTTTGCTAGATAAGATATGCATTTCTTATGTTTTTCATATATTTCGTGTTATATTTGAAAAACTTATTTTTCAAAAATGCAATACGTTCCTCACCAATTTCTTGCCACAGTGTATACCGATTTGGAATTTTCTTCTTACTATCTTTTCAGATGCATATTTATAATTAATAAATCAATTCGTATATGTTGTGAATTTTTTTCCTTGAACGTTTGATTGGTCTTCAGGTCTCACACTAGCGACAAACAATTCTAACGAAGCAAAGTGAAAGATCGGATTTTAATGAGATTGGCGTAGCCCAGGTCTACAATAACTGTGCATAAGATAACTTAATTTCATTAAAGAAACCAGGCAAAAAGAATTAATACACCGCACAAGCGTTTTGTCTATATAAAGTTTATCAGTGGCACTCCCACCAAAACAGTTTGAAGGCAAAAGTCAGTTCCAAAGAGGACAAGTAAATCATTCGATCAAATCTTAATTCAACATGTTGATCAAGACGTTTGGTTTAGTATAATTATCTTTATTAAATGTAACTGCTACATAAATTATTTACCAAATTCGAAGCTTAATATTTTCCGCTATTTGAAATGAAATGATGATGTACAAAGCAGAATAGTTCGTACAGTTATTAGAAGATTTCATGTCGTTTTGTTTCGTCTGCTTCCGATTATTGAGCCTGGTTCCTCGCTAAAACATGGAAAGGTACAAAGAAATTATTTATTTAAAAAGTTCAAACAATACGTTTTAATTTTCTTTTCATTTATAATCATTTTCAATAATGCAAAAAAGAATCGTATATCTTCCTCCGATGGTTTTAGTTATAGAATAAAAGTGTTGCTTAAAAATCTTAATGTACTTTTATATTTTGAATCAATCTCAGTTTTAAGAAATGCAAAATAAGGGATAACCGAACAATTGTTCTAATTTTTAAAATTTAACTTCAATTACCAAATAAATTTTGTACTATATGAAAATGGAGATATGGTATGACTGCCTATGAGACAACTATCCACAAGAGTTCAAATGAAGCGGATGTAAGCAATTATAGGCCACAGTTCGGCCTTCAACAATGAGAATACCGTATAGTCGGCTATAAAATGCCCCGACATGAAAAATTTGAAATATTGGTTTCCATCAAAATTGTTTCTTATCATGTAGAAGCATATAACAAGAATGGTTAAACAAAACGTTTATTTCTGGCAACATAGTGTATTAGATTATATTATATATAATATATAGATATTTTAAAAGCAAAAATATTGTGAGTAATACCCCCCTCCCCAACCCTCCAAAAACAAAACACCTACTAATAGGTATATACCAACATAGGAACATAGATTTGTTTCTTTCTCTATTTGGAACTAAAAACTAAATGAAAATCAAACTTTTAGAAATGTTATGCGTCTGAACTTTTCGGAATTTTCGGTTTTGAAGCTCTTCAATTTCGTATTTCATTTCATTTGCGCTCTTCCAGCCACTTTGATTCGAGCTCCACTGATATTCTTTGGAGACAAAATCGTGATTCGTTTACATGAGACTAGTCAGTTGCACTCGAATAAAACAGTTGAAACGCCAAAAAGTTTTGAAAATCTACTGTTTATAAAATGTAATAGTATTCTAACGAGAGTTCATTATGAAAGTACATTAACGTATGCAATTAGAGTCTTCATAGCTATTGATGTGCTGCACATACAACTAAATATTTAAATGTAGCAGAAGATTAAGGTGATCAACATTCAAAGAAGATGAAAGTTACAACACACTTTGGAATTATTTTTCAAAAGTAAAATCACAAAAACTCCGAGGAAATTTCAAAAAGGAAAGTCCCTAATCAAATGGCAAAATCCAAAGCTCAAACACATCAAACGAATGGATAACAACTGTAATATTCCTTGACTGGGTACAGGCATTTTCTTATGTAGAAAATGGTGGATTAAACCTGGGTTTAAAGCTAGCTTAACCTCTCACTTGTATGACAGTCGCATCAAATTCTATTATATTGACAACGATGTGTGAACAAAACAAACAGACACAATAGGTAAAATGTCACAAATAGGGTACAACAGCAACACGAACCCCACCAAAACTGGGGTGATCTCAGGTGCTCCGGAAGGGTAAGCAGATCCTGCTCCACATGTGACACCCGTCGTGTTTCTCATGTTATAACAAAGCCGGTAAATAGTCTAATACGGTAGGTCACATTCGTGAAAAGGAACGGTATTGTAGTTACGACATAATGAACATATCCGATATCATCTGTGAAACGGGTATTCCATAACGGTCAACCAACTCGTGATGGCGTCCGTAAAATTTACAAGTGATGATTTCAACTGCACCATTTGGAACTCTTGGTTTAAAAATGAAAAGGTCACAATTGGGAAGCTGAAATCATCTCTTTTGTCGTAAAGTTTTGTTTTCAACCGACCCTCATAGTCAATATCTAGATATAATTAAGTCCTAATCAAATGGCACAATCAAAAGCTCAAACACATCAAACGACTGGATAACAACTGTCATATTCCTGACTTGGTACAGGCATTTTCTTATGTAGAAAATTGTGGATTAAACCTGGTTTTAAAGTTAGCTAAACCTCTCACTTTTATGACAGTCGCATCAAATTCCATTATATTGACAACGATGTGTAAACAAAACAAACAGACATAATACTAGGTAAACATGTCAAAAATAGGGTACAGCAGTCAACATTGTGTTATAATCTTAATCACTATTAAAACAAACAAATATGTAACAAGGAAGCACAAAATAATATATAGACAAAGCATATGAGCAAAAATTAAAAACAAGAATACACAAATTTACCATAGTAAAATAACACAAAGACGAGATGTATAAGTACAGAGCCACGTCATATATGTATCATAGAAACATAAAAAGGCATATAGACAAAGCACATTAGCAACGTGTATACCTGTCATTTATCTTTTATACTTCCCTTATCAGCACATGCCACTGATTTCCCAGGTATTCAGCACTAATTTGGCTGATTCATTATATTCCTAATGTGTTGCATAAAAGGCATTAACGGTAGAGAAATAAAACATCAAATGTATATTAACCATCATAGTGGACTTTATGGCCTAGGACTGACACATTATGGACCCGGGGTTTTAATTGGTTAATTTTGTAGTCAACCTTCCTACTATTATCACGATCTGCAGAAGGACAAGTAATCAACTTAATAACAGATTTATCCAAGAAGAAAGAAAAATACAAAGCTACATATCATGAAAAACAAAGCTACATATCATGAAAAATACAAAGCTACATATCATGAAAAATACAAAGCTACATATCATGAAAAACACAAAGCTACATATCATGAAAAACACTACTTAAAAAGAGTTTCGAAGAATAAACTTATTTTCAACATCTCAAGAAAAAATAATGTTTCCTGAGGGGATTAATGTTACAACCCTTTCTCTCTACAAAAACAAAATAAAAACAAAACAAAAACAAAACAACAGACAAGACAATTCTTACATAAAGCAAACAAAACGAGGCAAAAAGAGAAGAGTGTGAAATACTCATACTGCAATAGCTATTGTTAAATGTAAATGGATGTAAGTAGGCTTATAGAACGTGAAATACTCTTACTGCAATAGTTAATGTTGAATGCATATATGTAACTGCACGTGTGTGGGCTTATTTTGTCAACCTGGAATGTACAGACTACAATACCAGGAGCGTAAACGCGATATTTATGTTAATGTTGTGCTCAGCAAGTCCATATACTAGTATATTTTTATAATGCTGATTTATCGTTTATTAATCTTGTTTATTTCTTTTATCTGACTACAATTAGTTTTTTTTTATTCATTGAATGATTGTTGACTTTTAATGCCACTTTCAGCACTCTTTGTTGCTATATCGTGTCGGCCAGTTTTTGTTGGTGGAGGAAGCGGATTGCCTGGAGAGAACCACAGACCTTTTGCCGGAAAACTGACAATCCTGGTCACTTAAGATTGGAGACGAACCCAGATGCTACGTGCGAGGTTCGAACTCAAAACCTCAGTGTTGACAGGCAACTGATACAGTAGATTAACTACTCAGACCAATTGGCCACCAATGTCCCTAAATGTGTGAAAACTACTGAATTTAAAGCACCGAAAATATCAACAACAGAATGAAAATTTGCCCAATTAAATAGTTCAGATCTTCTTTAGATATAAAAAAAAATATAACGGTATAATCTTAAATTCATTTAATTATCAGTATTATTGCAATATGTTTGCAGTAATATGAAATTGTGGAATGAAAATAATTGAATTTTAGAAACATTATAAAACATTTATACAATCATATATACTCATAATTTTTCATCATAAAGCATAAAGAATAAAAAAGTTTTAGGTAAATTCACGTTACATAATATACCGTCTCATCCTATTACTTGATAACACCATATGAAAAAATGAAGACCTTAAATATAGACCTAGGGAAATTATACACCGCAAACAATAATAAAAGCCATTCAGACAAACTTGCTATTTGTTGATATGATACCACATGTATTATAGTGAACATAAGGCAATATATACAAGTAATATATAATCTGAATCGAATAGGTCAAAATATAACCTAAAGGAATGTTGAATCTGTATATAAAAATATACAGAAAAGAAACTACGGTGAGAAATAAAGCAAGTCTACACTTTTAATGATGATAATAGTGACAGCGCCAGTAAAATTGATAAATTGAAACCGTTATTATCTCTTATACAGAGAATGCTAAAGTATGCGTTAAAATATCATGCAAAAAAAATGCATAAAAGTGTTGAAAACTGACATAAGTGTGGAATGGTATTTGTTTCATTCTTGGGGAAATAAAACGATATGATATTGCCAAACCAACAACATTTGGGGGAAAGTCAAAATTAATACTACAATCTAAAAACAAAATACTTATACCATGTATACGGCAAAAGGCTAGTAAAATGCACGTACACTACGTAGATCTGATGTTAAACTTTAATTATTTGATATGCTTTGAAGATGGCCAGAATGCTTAAAGATAGCAAAACAGTTCAAACGCATTGGCATCTGTACAAATTAGAAGGGAATGATGATAGGTTCTATAAAAGCTAGTAACTAAGTTAAAATAATATGATATGTGAAATGTGTTACTTTACTTACATGTATAAAAGTTGCCAAATGATCACAACTGGACACTTGAAGGAAGATTTCGGTAATAACACGTTGGTAGAGATGTTATGTTAAAAATCAAAGTGTGTGCGTGGTCCGAGTATGTAACACATGTTTTCTATGGTTTCAGTGGTTAGACAAGACTAATATTTTTATAATGTTTTGTTCTATGAAGGAACGTTTAGTACAAATATAGAACTACGCATGAATAAAGATATGAAAAAAACGAATATTTCTATGTAACATATTGCAAATAACTGTGTAAGAAAACACGTATTGACTTTAACGTTTAAAATAAAGAATTTGTCATTTAATTTACTAAATCGTCAATTTATCAAATAATACAGATAGTTTCAATCTATATCGTTCGCGGTTTCTCAAGTGAAGTGCAGTGAATTGCTCGAATTGTTACTACTATCCAGAATTATAACAAAAAAATAAAACTCAAGCAACACCAATACGGAAAAGAGGATGGGCGGGTGGTCATCCATTCAGAAATCGATTTAATGTTAAGGATTTTCTACTCCAGGAATAAGTTACCTTAGCTTTATTTGGCAATACCTTTCGAAAATTTGGGGACTCCATGATCTTCAACTTCTTACTGTATTTGGCATTTTTTACTTTTTGGATTCGAGCGCCACTGATGAGTCTTTTGGTGAAAACAATTTTAATCCTGGTATATATGATGATTTTATTGATAAAATATTAAATATATTTTGCGTAGACTTTGTATCAATAGAATTAAGAATGGAAATGGAGAATGTGTCAAAGAGACAACAACCCGACCAAAGAGAGTGAAAAACAGCCCAAGGCCACCATTGTGTCTTCAACGCAGCGAGAAAATCCCGCACCCGGAGGCGGGCTTCAGCTGGCCCCTTAACAATAATGTATACACGTTCAGCGAAATCATAGATACCAGGATTAAAATTGTGTACGTCATACGCGCGTTTCATCTATAAAATACTCATCAGTGACACTCGAATAAAAAAAGTTAAAAAGACCAAATAAAGTACGGGGTTTAACCACTTTAGATTCTATACTTATGACATGTCAAATTTGCAAGTTTTGCCAAAGTTCCATCTATTATTTGTCCTGTTTTGTGACATTTTTATTCAGTGTGGATTCACATGGTGAGTGATGCAGGATACGCTTACCTTCTCGTAGCACTCAGTCTTGCTCATTTTGGAGTTCAGGCAAATCCTACAATTTTGGTTTGTTACCTAGATTTGTATCTTCTTGAGTAATCGATTGATGAGATTTGAACATTGGTGAACTACTGTTGGCTAAGGTAAGCATATAAATGAATTATAAAAAATATTAGTTTTGAATATACAGTACAATTTCCGATGAAATATTACAGCAGAAAATGCGATCTGATTTAAATACAAGTTCGGTGTCCACACTTCGACCACTTACAAGGATCTGACAACGCTCCGTTCTACCATAGATTTATACATCTGTGGTTCCACTTTCTATTCTTAAGACCTTTCGAGATCCTCTGCATGGTTTTGTCGTCATGATACACACTTTCAAAAATTTGAAGGCTGAAATTCCTTTGGCTATCGTTTAATAATTACCGAAAGAGAAAGTGGAATGGAATTATGTTAGATCCTTGTAAGCAAAGTGTGATTCAAATGGTTTTAAAAATGTCCTCCTATTTTGTGATGACTATGAGGCAGATATAGTTAAGTAAAGAGTCTAAAGTTATGCTGGAGCTGTAAAAAAGAAATCAACACTGGAAATAGCTTCCGCAGTTGACTCCTTGGCAGAATGATTGCAAGTTAAAAGAAAAAAGCACCAAAGTGGAATAAGATGGTTACATAAAGTTACGCACCTATGTGAATATCGCTACGCAAGCCTCTCAGACTCGCTGTGCACTTCTTCAACTGTGTGTCATGTCATAATGCAGGCCATGGCAAAGTTACGACAGATTATAATGGGAGTGTATACCTCGGGGGCTTACTATAATATGTGCGGTACGTAGGGCTCATGATGCATCCACTAGAATATGTCACTTTTCAAGCTTCGTGATATGTGATAAGGTCGAGAAATTAAGATGAAATATATGACAAGACTGCTGATTGCAACTTAAGTATCTGTAACGTATCAAATGTCGATTTTGTTCCCTCTTAGAAAAGATAACAAGTTGCTTTCTTTAAAAAAAAAAAGCAATACGTGAACCTAAGACCGATGACTGCTGGGTCACCAAAAGATTGTTGCTGTATTTGTGTTTGCTTTTGAATTGAAATAATTGACTGTGATTAGAAGAAGTCAGTTGAAAGTGTATATTTACATCTACTATTTGAATATACATTTTAAAGCTAGACTATTTTATTTAGTACTTTGGAATGTACATAACCTTTCCCGATGATAACCCTTTTGCAAATCCCAATTTCTACAAACCGGATGACTTTTGCAAATTGCACAAACCAATCGCTATATAAATTTATGCACTCAGTTTGCTTTATAATCTGGAATTCTGGATGCATTTATTTTATCTATCATATCTTTATATTTTGTTTCCTGCATGGACCTTCATGTCCTCAACTCGTTATTGAAGCTGTCTGTACTCATGGTAGATTTTAATTGTATAGATAAATCTAAAGTCCAATTTCCAGGTGCATTGAAACCTGTGGCATGCAACTGATAGGGACATCTTATAAAGAGACTTTTTTTGGTCAAATAAAACATCTCAAATTTTAAGGATTTCCTGATTTTACTTAAATCAATTCAAATATTCTACAGGGAAACTTGTTTTTGCCGAAGAATATCTTAATTCAGAAATTTTATGAATACCTGTACACCCCCTCAAAATAACCAATTTATATAAAAAGGTATGTAGATATAAAAAGATACCAGAATTAAAATGATGTTCGCCAGACGCCAGTCTACAAAAAAGCATCAGTGACACTCGAATTAAAAAAGTTAAAAGGCCAAATAAATTACAAGGTTAAGGAATTTATTCCTTGGGTAGACAATCCTTAGCTTTTCGAAAAGGTCAAAGTTTATTATAGGACAGTGATTCAAAAAAGAAACGAAAGAGAAACAGCTAGAGGTCAGAATACCGCAAGTAATGATGACCGTGCATGAAAGTCACACGTCAACCTCTTACAGCCGTGTCCTAAATTTAGATAAGAAAAACGAAAATGCGCATTCACGAGTGAAATTAGTATTATTGGAATTTTTGAGAACGCAAACCGATATTGTGCGTTTGAAATGTGATCTATAATGTGAATGAATCAAGACGTGTAGGATAGTGAATACATTTTTAAAACCGTACCATAGTACAAATATATATAGATGTTATAAGGTTAAACTATTAAAACAAACAAACAAAAATAGAATAGAAATTTAATAATAAACATACGTTCCTGTTATTAATTTTTTCGAAAATTTTGAATAACTATACATGTAGTATAGTTAAACATAAACGTCAATTATTTACGGACGGACATTTTATTTATCAAATGAATCTATTTTTAAATTCTACCATTCCACTATATAAATAGATTACGATACAAAATGTAAGCAAAGACTTATAATCCATACTAAAACAGTACAAAATAATTAACATTATGATAATACTTAATTAAATTTTGTTATGATTATTGTAAATTATTATTACGTTTTTTTGTTAGCTGCAAGGATTTAAAGTCTTTGTGAATTGAAAACACACAAGTATTTTTATTCACGACCGTTTAAAATTTAAATATTTAATTAATTTATCTTACTTTCCGTTTTATGGATATATTACAATACAAAAACTAAATAACAATTACTTATAAAACCTTACTAAAACGGTAGGAAATAATTAACGTAGAAATATAATTATTATTGTTTATCAACATTTTTTGTATGATGCAAGGATTTATTCAGATTTAATTATTATGCATGTTTCATTTACAAATGAATATTTAAAAATACCAAAGCAGAGTATCTTGTCATATAAATACTTATTTCTAAATCGCAACTCTGAAAATATTCTGACTTCAATTTAATATTTAGTTTCTACAGAAACATAAATACAGTTTATATTTTGTATATATTTCTTTGATTTCTATTGATATAATTAAATTGAATACTTTTGTTAATAATAATATTTATTATCTTTCTGTTTTCCGATCTAATAGACAAATTTAAACCAGAATTTTCTCTCCTTAGTCTATAATGAAAATACCCACGTGGTTAAATCTTCGGACATAATTAGTGTACATGTTATCATGACAATGCACAATACCACGTTATAATTGACCCAGATACACACAGTGTACAGGGGTCGTTTTAAAACAAATATAATTGCGTTATCATAATACTTGTTTAGAAACTTTCACATCAAAGCGCTTATAAATATTCACATTATTAAAAACACATATGTTTTGTGAAAAGGCAAAAAGGTTCTTATATTTAAACGATTTATTGACTGCAACCTAGCCTTATTGTTTACTTTCCAATTTACTTTGATGGTGTAATGTCACGTGGTAGCCTAGCCATAGAGGGACCGTATCAAAGACGTAGATAACAAACTGTATAAATGGTCGAAAAATTTCGAGACGTTCCGAGAATTTTATTCCGACTTCCGGCCGAGAGATACCGAGTGGCCCATAGACACACCCAAAACTCGCCAATATATAAGCAAAAACTACAGAGGTAAAATCTATTATCTCTCAATGAAGTAGAGAAAGCATGATAGCTATAGGTATATTCTTTGTCCAAAAATATATGATAGAGTATGTATTTTTGTTATTCAAAATATATGAAAAGGGCGGGATACTCAAAGTCTCAGTTGCTCACCCCTACTGGCTGGTTTCAACATTTAAATTTGGGTACAGACGTTTTGCTGAGTTTTAGAAACTAGCTCCATTCATATATTGACTTTTGCGAAAATAGTTACTCATCATAATAAATATTTCATAGGAAATCATAAATCATTTATATATTTCCCAGCTATCAGACATACAGTCTGTGATTTTTTTTTAGGTGTTAACTACATAGAATCGTTCATCATTCATATTATTTGAATAAATGATTAGTGCAGTTAATAAAAACATCTCATTGGCAATCATACTGGCCACATCTCCTATTTTTTATAAAGAGACAAAAGCACTATTAAATAATTGAAATAAAAGCAACAATAAACAGAACACTGAGGGCTAGGAGACGTCAGCTGTGGGACAGCAAAGTTATTGTCTACATGAGCTACAGAAGCAGTTAACTGAAGAGCACCATATTGAAATAAAATGTTTGAACTGTCCAAAAGTTGAGAGGCTCTGTGCATGGTTAGGCAGGGAGTTCCACAACTTTCAAGCTAAATCTCCTTTTGCCATACCTTGTAGTTCTTGGTCGTGGTAAATCAACTGTGAGTTTATATAAAAAATTATATGAATCATCTTTAAAATTTAACGTATTGTGTAAGAACTCAGGACTATATTTTGTCACAAATTTGTAGGTTTCTAATGTCATGTTTCTCATGCATCTAATTTTAAGTGTTGGAAGTTTTGATTGTTCAAGTAATTGCCCGTTGGAGTTATAATGTAGTTATAGTTGATGAATCTGACAGCTTGTTCTTGTAGTTTTCATTTTTTTGGTGCTACGCTCGCTACAAAAGTGCCATGTTAATGGGCAGTTAATTAGGTTCGACAAGATGGTCCGACATGATGAAAGAGTGATAAATTGTCATTTTTGCCAGTTTATCCAAATGTGGTCCGATCCTTTTCAGAACATTTAACTGTCTGGCTGTTTTTTTTTTACAGACGTTTGATATGTGTGTTGGTTTAAGCTTAAAATCAGTGCATGGTCACTCCAAGTAGCTTTACTACATCATCGCATCTGATGGTGTTTCCATTTAAGTTGAAGATTATGTTGTTTTTATGATGAAACGATCAACAGTTTCCGTTTGAGGGTTTATTTTTGTAGATGTGTCCTTATTCACTATACAGTTTCACAATTTGATTTTTATTCCATACTGAATCATAGAAAAATAGGTTTTTTTCTGATTTATCCACCATGCATTGGATTGTAATTAAATATTTGACATATTATAGGTTTCTCAATAAATGTAGTCAAAGAACTTGAAATTGGTTATATGAATTGAATTTATATTCAATTAAAGATTTCTTGCTGTTGTGCACTACACTGTGCTGTTGTGCAATGTAACTTAGTAAATTTGTTGTCAGACTATAAACAAACAATAACTTCTCAATGTTATATCAGAAATTTATAAAAAAACTAAAGGGAGGTTATCTTAATAGATATAAATCAGTCATCAAAGTTTAATGAAAACTGCTCTAAGCACTTTAAGGATATTGTCAAAAAACTTGAAAATCAACCCTTTTTTTATGAATAAAATCTTATAACTCGGAAACGTAAAATCTTAAATTTATAAAAATCAAAAGGGAGCTTACAACAATAGATATAAACAATTTACCAAAGTTTCATGAGTTATTGTCCGAAAACTGGAAAATCCCCCTTTTGTAATGAATAAAACCCCATAAATCGGAAACGTAGTCTAACATTTAAAAAAACAAAAGGGACCTCATGTCGATAGAAATAAACAATTCACCAAAGTTTCTTGCAAATTGGTGAAATTGTTTTTGAGTTATTGTCCACAAACTGGAAAATCCCCCCTTTTTTAATGAATAAAACCCCAAAACTCGGAAACGGTAAATCCGAAATTTATAAAAAAAAAGAAAGGGAGCTCACGTCAATAGATATAAACAATTCACCACAGTTTCATGCATATTGGTTAAAGCGTTTTTGAGTTAATGTCCGACATGTTGACGACGGACGGACGGACAGACGGACACACGGTCAACGGTATACCATAATACGTCCCGTAAACGGGCGTATAAAAACCCATAGCGTCCCCTTCATCAATCACTAATAATCCAACAATAACGATGACTCACCATCGGTGTGTTTGTAAAATCATGACATAAAGTTAAGGTCGATGCAAAGAAAGGAGTAGGCCGCACCCCATTTTTACCTGGAAATTCTTTATAGTTCTTGCAGTTAAAATGAAAAAATGCAGCCTTATTGTGAAAGAAAAGCATCCAAACACTAACACTTTTCAAATGGCAGATGGCGGCATTCACTAAATGATGTATCTGTAAAAAGAGGGGCAGACTATGCAAGTGACCACTACCTGATTATTGGCAAAATAAAATTGAAGCTCAAGAAAGCTCCGAAGATGAACGAGCTGAACAGGAAAACATTTGATCTGCAGAGACTGAACGACAACAAAATTAGACAAAAATTTAATACTGAAGTAAAAACAGATGCCAAGTACTTCGTGAAATTGATGACAACAATGAAAACATGGGTGAAAACATAACTGAAATTTGGGACAACATCAATGACATTTATACAAAAACAGCTGAGAAAGTATTGAGTTTAAAGAACAGAAAAAGAAAACAGTGGCTGTCAGACAAGACCTGGGAAAACATCAAAGAAAGGAAAGCAATAAAAATAAAACTCAATGCAGATACGTCTAACAGATTGAAAACCAAATTGCAATCAAACTATAGAGATAAAGACAAAGAAGTTAAAAAAAGTGCACAGAATGATAGGAGAAACTATGTTGAAGAACTTGCAAATGAAGCTGAAGAAGCGTCAAAGCGTGGAGAGCTCAGTGTAGTATACAAAATCACTAGGCAGCTCTGTGGAAAGTCCAGGAATAACGATTCACCAGTACTATCCAAAGAGGGGCTGAAACAAACGATGATATACCTGACATTCAACCGTTTGGAGATGCACTTGAAATAGACACAGAAGCTGTATGCAAAAACGAAATCTTAAAGGCAATAAGACAACTAAAAAATGGTAAAGCACCAGGCATAGATAACATCAGTGCAGAATTACTAAAATCAGACATAGAATCAACAAGCGAGATACTACATTATCTATCTACCAACATATGGATAGATGAAGAAACACCAACTGAATGGGACAAAGGCATTATTATAAAACTGCAAAAGAAGGGAGACCTGAAACTTTGCAACAACTGGCGAGGAATATCACTACTTTCAATCCCTAGTAAAGTATTCCTCAGAGTCATCAAAAATAGAATTACTGATTCCATCAACAGTAAGCTGCGTGAAGAACAGGCAGGTTTTAGAAATAACAGAGGCTGCATTGACCATCTATTTATCCTCCGAAACATCATAGAGCAATCCATAGAGTGGCAGAACACAATAGTACTAAACTTCATTGACTTCCAAAGAGCATTTGACAGTGTAATAAGAGAATATATCTGGGACATACTAAGAGCATATAGAGTACCAGCAAAAATAGTCAAGCTGATAAAGATATTCTATGACAAGTATGAATGTAGTGTATTACACAATGGACAGCTTTCTAATTGGTTCTCAGTGGATACAGGCGTCAGACAGGGATGCATAATCTCTTCTCTTCTCTTCTTAATAGTTGTTGACTGTTGTATGAAATCAACCTTAGGAAATGGAAACACTGTAAGAAGATGGACACTCAACTCCTTTCTTTAAGATTTAGACTTTGCAGATGACATTTGCTTACTATCCAGCAACAGAACACAAATGCAAAAGAAAACTTCAAGACTGAATACTATGTCAAACAAACTTGGGCTCAAAATAAACATCGAGTAAACGAAAGTCATGTCAATCAACGACCAATCAAATAAAATTCCAATAAAGATTGGATCCTTAACCATCGAGGAAATAGAAGACTTTACATACCTAGGCAGTGTAATAAGCAGTGATAATGGGACCACCAAAGACATCAAAGCAAGACTGAGTAAAGCTAGAACATCCTACTGTCAACTCAGACCAATCTGGAAATCGTCATTCCTTGCCAGAAACACAAAACTTAAAATTTACAACAGCAATGTCAAATCTGTACTGCTTTATGGCTCAGAGTGTTGAAGAATTATACAAACTGACTTCAACAAACTGGCTGCATTCCACAATACCTGCTTGAGAAGAATATGTAAAATCTTTTGGCCCAACAAAATAACCAATCAGGAACTATTCAAACTGACAGCACAAAGAGACATAAGAGATGAAATAAAAACAAGAAGATGGAAATGGATAGGCCATGTCTTAAGGAAGGAACCAACAAACATCGCTAAAGTGTCACTGAGATGGACTCCAACTGGCAAGAGGAAAAGGGGAAGACCAAAAGAAACATGGAGAAGAACAGTGGAAAGCGAGATGAAGGAGATTGGGATGTCATGGCGAGAAGTAGAGAAGAAAGCACATGACAGCGTGTTATGGAGAGAGCTAGTGTCGGCCTTATGTGCATCAAAGCACGAAGAGGATTAAGTAAGTAAGTAGCTAATACTTTTCGGTGCATCTTCACTTAAAGCTATCAACTGGGTGGCATGTTATGTGTTGTTATCACATTATATCGTCAGCAAAACTGTCCTCAACTTCCTCCGCTGGAAGAAATGGCAATCAAAAAATCTTCATTAACCATTTTCCTATTTCAGTTGATCTATCTTTATCCTCATTAGCTAAACCTATTTTTTGTTTTTCCAAACCAGACTTGTCCAAGATGAAAACGACAACCTTTGACTGTAGTATTTGGATACATTTTTTTTTTGGTGAACTACATATATATATATATATATATAAGTAAATTTGTTTAACTTCGGAATTTACAATTTGTTTATAAAAAGTCAAGGATTCATTTCTTATGATACATTTTTTTTATTAATCCGGGCAAACAAAATGAATTTTCAACGGGTAAATTTCGCGCAAACGTAATGCGTTTTGTCGCGCAAAAATGGATTTTTTTTTCGCGCAAACGTAACGTGTCGCACTATACAAGGATCAGGGGTTCCAGTCCGGCCGACTCCTTACATTATTTTTTTTTAATTTTCAGAAGACGTTTTGGTGAATTTGACTTTATGACGGGATATTTCTTACAATAACAGAGTTGCTAGGAATATACAAGTACACATGGATGTTTTCTTCATGCGAGAAGTTCTCAAAGAAATTTCCACATAATGAGAGTATTTATAGCAGGTTCAATTACTACAGCATGAAAGCACTGTGGTTTTGGACTTCAAATTTCGGGAAGTTTTACTTCTTCTATAAAACTAAATCTTGACAGAATACTAACCGTCCGTTAAATTTCTTTGATTTTTTCTCAGCATGTAACGAATTATAGACGTAATTTTCACTATTAATAACCTATACAAATTCACAACATTTACTATATTCAATTAATTTACATTACAATTGTCTCAGATATAGTCATTATTAGTAAAATAAAACTGTAATTAATCCCAGAATAATCATATAAAAATTTAATTGTGCTTATATATACAAATTAAACTTAATTTTCTTCAACATACACAAAAACTACGTTCATAATTAAAAGTTAACATACACGAACTTTTTCACTTGTGAGACATTTTTCCTCATGTTCTGGAATATGTCCGGCTAAAAACTTCAAAACTGTGTAATATAGAATTATGACCGCTTGGTCTCGGTCTAAAGCTGAAATTCTGTTCTATTGTTTGCGCCGATCTTCAAGGAAATAGTCCATTCAGTTTTTGTTTTTTTTTTTCGTTCTTTTTTTGTCTATAGGTGTTACAGAGAGCTCTGAATATTTCTAATAAACAGTTACCATGAGCGCATGATACGCCCGTCGTCTTGTGTGTGAATTTTTGTGCAATAATCATAAATAGTTTTTGACATACGGCCAGACATGCGAAAACCCCCTTTTTTTTTACAAAAAACTCAATATCTCTAAAACAAAATTTTGAATCAAAACCAAAAAGTATACAGATCTGTAGATTAGTATAACTAAGAAGTGTGTAAAATTTTAAGGAATAATCATAAATGGTTTTTGAGATATGGCACGACATGTGAAAACCTCCCTTTAAAAAAAAAAATCAATATCTCAACAATAAAATTTTGAATCAAAACCAAAAAGTATACAGATCTTTAGATTAATATAACTAAGAAGTGTGTAAAATTTTAAGCAATAATCATAAATCGTTTTTGGGATGCAGTGCGACATGTGAAAAAACCCTCCCCCTTTTTTTTACAAAATACTCAATAACTCAAAAATAAAATTTTGAATCATCACCAAAAAGTATACAGATCTTAAGATTATTATAACTAAGAAGTGTGTAAAGTTTTAAGCAATAATCATAAACTGTTTTTGAGATACGGCGCGACATGTTAAAAACCCCTCCCCCTTTTTTAACAAAATACTCAGTATCTCTAAAATAAAATCTTGAATCATCACCAAAAAGTATAAAGATCTTAAGATTGATATAACTAAAAAGTGTGTAAAGTTTTAAGCAATAATCATAAATTGTTTTTGAGATACGGCGCGACATGTGAAAAACCCCTCCCCCTTTTTTAACAAAATACTCAATATCTCTAAAATAAAATTTTGAATCATCACCAAAAAGTTTACAGATCTTAAGATTAATATAACTAAGAAGAGTGTAAAGTTTTAAGCAATAATCATAAATTGTTTTTGATACGGCGCGACATGTGAAAAACACACACACACACCTTTTTTAGTTACTAAGTCCCGTAACTCAAAAAGTTTTAATCTTATTTTCACCAAAAAGTATACAGATCGTTTGACCATCATAAGAAACAACTATGTTAAGTTTCATGAAATTTGGATAAGTCGTTCTCAAGTTACAGTGCGACATGTTTACGCCGGACAGACAGACGGACAGACGGACAGACGACATTTGTATACCATAATACGTCCCGTCAAAATTTTGACGGGCGTATAAAAACTATAAAATTATATGATAGAAATTACCTCATTTCAAAGTAGAAAGTAAGTTTTCCTGGATGCACCTTTTCTAGAAGGAATAGCCCGTTTCGACTTTTTTCTATATTTCTTGTTCAAATTAAGAACTTGGCGTCGGCAGCTGAAGACTAGTCCCCCAAAATGTTCCCGTTAATGTCTTAAGAGCAGTACAGTAACTATGAATATTTCTAAAAACTTTAAAATAATGTATTATAAAATTATGAGCTTGGTCCCACTTTAAAGCTGGAATCAAATTCTCCTGCTGCATGTACTTTTTGTCACTGGCATATCTGTTCGTACTTCGGCCTTAGACAAAAGTTGAAAGATTATTTGGACCATGTCTTGATAATTTTTTATCAGGTTTTACAAATTTTATAACAAAATGTATGATTTAATTATTAAATGATCTGAACATTTACTTAATGACACTGCAGGTGCTAAATTGCAACGACGTATATGTGAATATTTGCCGCTTTCAGCAGTTTGTCATCCGACAAATTATTTAGTTGTTTAAAATCATTTATCGTTGAGAAATTTGTTTAATGGCAAATAAAAAGTGATTAATTTCATATTCATGACGTAGTTTCGCACAGCAAGTGCAGCGTATACAACATGGAAAGGACAGTAACTGAAATCGGATAGATTGGTTAGCGAGAAGGCTCTGCGGGGTATACAATTAATACATCACCCGAGACAGAGATGATATAAAAAAATATGTTTTATGTGTGCCGCGCTCGTTTCCATTCCCTTTGTTTTAAAATTACCCGATGCCAGTGAGATAAAATCCACTAATATACCAGGCAAAAACATATGAATGTAAAAAATGTAATAATATTAAAAATAAAAAATGTATTTTCAATAAACTCGGACTTAATCATTTGAAAAGGTTTTTTTCGTTTTCAAATGATCGTATTATCTACATTTCATTTCTATAAGTACTGATAAAGAAGGGCGGAGACTTTAGTGGTGACAATTGACTTGATTCGTTAAACACGTCTTCCAACAGTAAGATAAACAGTCTAATCCAAATAAATTAAATAGCCTAAGCTACTTTTAAGTTTTGAACCTTTCATGATGTGTTTGAAATAGTAAAGCATATGCTACAATTTGAAAATATAGCATAGTCAATGTTTGTAATATTGCATATGCGATAAAAAATGCAGCATAGCCAGATAATTATATATTGACCCTTTTAGGACGTCAAATATAGCTTTTGCTACAAAGCAGCATAAGCTATATTTTATAGCTTACGCACCTCTTTTTACTTTTGACCCTTTCCGTACGCCATACGTTTCTCTATTGATTTTGAAAGCAACCCTTTCCATTTAATTTTTGATTTGAGATTTTCATACCATTTTTAAAAAATAACCAGTTGTCCCTGTTTAGACCAAACTTATGCATTTCTCTCAATAAGCCGAGATGCCAAACAATGTCAAAGGCTTTCCTTGCATCCATTAGAGCCACATATAGTGGTGAATTCGTCTTAATGGCTTTGATTATAGGTTCAGTTAAAATTAAAGCAGCAATAATAGTCATTTCTCCAGAAGTAAATCCTTTTTGTAGTTTATTTTGATTTTTAGTTACAGAGTTTTTATTTTGGAATAAATGAGTTTTCTCGACTACTTTTCCTACTGTACTTGTGATAGTAATTTTCCGTTATCAGTTCGGGTCAAGTTTTGGTTTTCCATTTTTTAAAACAAGACAAGCAATGCCACCTTTCAATAAAGTTGGAATATGTAAATATTTAAAAATAGAATTAATGAAAAAAGTCAATATAGTTATCATAATAGGACCACCATATTTCAGGACATGTTTTATTTCATGTATATACTTGTCTTGAAGACGCCACGCTTGCTGGCGAAACATGTCGACCAATTAAACTACTGCAATGCGGTGAAAACATTTGAGTGTTGTTGTCTTTTGTGGCGACATATTCTTATTTATTTTAAGACAACGGTGTCCACTCGTTTCTACCCTACCGCACAATCACCACTTCAGGTGTTGGTTCACTTAAGGAATTTCAGTCATATAGAAAGTTGAATTCTTTGATTCGTAGTTTTTACATCATGCCTGCTAACATTTTGTACCTCATTATTTTATAGTAGTATAGATAAGAGGAGTTTTAACAACCAATTAATAATGTGAATTAAACTGAGATGTGGGGTATAAATTTAGAGCATGGTGGAAAGTTATCTCTTATTACACATGTTACATGTTCTTAAACCCTGCTGACTGCCATTGGCGCGATTGCCAAATAAACGGATCACAAGATGTAACAAAATCTTCTTTATTAAAAATTAGTACCAAACAGAAAACAATAAACTTGCGGAAAAGATGATATACCGCAAACATAAGGTGCACAAATTTGTACACCATATCCGGATTTCGACAATTAATGTCTCCTAGTGATGTAATGAATCAAAACGGTATTTGAAAGGCCATATAATTTACCTCAATTTAGGATACACTCTTGAATTTTGAAGAGTCGAAATAGGATGAACGGAAAATATAAACCTGAAGGCAAATATAATACAAGCCAATCGAAAAAATATAAATAAGTCTTTAATTGAAAACAACGTTCAAACCTATGATTGCGTTGGATAAAAACCCCAATTTTTATATGTGTGCATGCAAAACAAATTTCTTGGTAAAGGGGTCTAAATACAGCACAAACAACATTTTCCAAAAGACCAAAAAAGTGAAAAAGTATATTTAAACAAAACGCATTTGACGAACAGGTGGAACAACGGATGTTCTTAAACCCTGCTGACTGCCATTGGCGATTGCAAAATAAACGGATCAGAAGATGTAACAAAATGGATCTTTATTATTAATTTAATACCAAACAGATAACAATAAACTTGCAGAAAAGATGGTATACCGCAAACATGAGGTGCAAAAATTTGTACACCATATCCGGATTTCGACAATTAATGTCTCTTCAGTGATGTTAGGAATCGAAACAGTATTTGGAAGGCCATATAATTTACCTCAATTAAGGATAGACTCTTGAATTTTGAAGAGTTGAAATAGGATGAACGGATTATATAAACCTGTAGGTAAATATAATACAAGCCAAAACGAAATAAGTCTAAAATGAAAACAAAGTTCAAACCTATGATTGCGTTGGATAAAAACCCCAATTTTTATACGCATTTGACTTACAGGTCGAACAACGGATGTTCTTAAACCCTGATGACTGCCATTGGCAATTGCCTAAATAAAAGGATCACAAGATGTAACAAAATGGATCTTTATTATTAATCTAATAGTAATACCAAACAGAAAACAATAAACTTGCAGAAAAGATGGTATACTGCAAGCATGAGGTGCAAAAATTTGTACACCATATCCAGATTTTGACAATAAATGTCTCTTCAGTGATGTTGGGAATTGAAACTGTATTTGGAAGTGATACATATACATCTTGAGCATTGGATACATTCCTATCCATAGAATAAAAGTGAAAATTTAATAAATATGATTGATTGACATGATTGATTGTGTTTAAGGATGTTTGCTACTCATATTTTTTAATTTTTGCCAGATTTTCAGAATCCTCTGGTTTTATCAATGTATTGTCATTAAAAAAATTTGCCCGCTTACCCCTACTTTCATGTTGACTTTTATTTTCATAATTTAATTACATATAGTTTAACAAGCCATATTTCAAAATCTTATTAAATCCTTGTTATTTTTTCATAGTTTTTCAAACAAAAAAGTAGCCAATGTTAAAACTATGAAAAGTCTAGAGAGAATCATTTCCTGCCAAATTTTCAATGGCTTATATCTCGAAAACAAGCACACGGACCCTTCATTTTTTTCTGCTTTTTTAGTTCCTTTATTTATATTCTATCATTTTAGAACAGTCTTTTCAAAAGCTTGTTATTTTGAAACAGAGTAGCAAACATCCTTAAAGTCACTTTCAGCACATTTGAGTGAAACATGTTAAATATGCAGCAGGAACATTCTAGTTGATAAAAATCATAGTCTAACGCACCTGCATGGTCCTTTTCATAACATTAATTTTTTTTCCTACATTTACAAATGTATCATGTTTTGAAACTTTATTTTTATCATTTTTTGTATAATTTCTGTTGTTTCCTGAATGACTGCTGTTTTTTATTTCTGCTGAAGCTTTTATAAATCTGTTTAACTCATGAATATTTGTGCCCTATTTCTTTATTGTTCCACTGTTTGGTCTCTACTTCTCAAGGATTTTTGTGTTAAGCATTATTCATGGCAATACACATGATCTATTATGCTTCTGATAAACTGAGCGTTTTTTAAATGAAGCACCACACACGGAACATATAAATTTCCGATGTTCTGATTTAATATGGGCCTCCAAATGCCCTTTACTAACAAATAAACTTTCACATTGTGAACATTTGACAAATTCACGTTTTTTAATATGGTAGTCAAGCCCTTTATTAACACTTAGCTGTTCATATTGTTGTCCATCTTTCTTTCCTCGATATCTATTGGGTCTTAGGCTTTTTCTTTTTTTAGGACTACTTTTGGCTAAATCCTCCAAATCATGGTCAGTTACTCGTTTAGAAGCATTGTCCCTCACTCTCTTACTAGCTGAATTCCCAGAATCATGGTCAGATAGACTTACATAAACACAATGACGACTGTGATTGAGTAGTTGGTTTTTTTCTGTGAAGACAGCATGATAGACAGTACAACTATACATATAATGTGTATCTCTTGCATGATGCTCAAATGATAACATCTTCCTAAAGTGTTGATTACATAACATACAAACGAATCTCATATTCTTAGACATTATGTAATGTTCTCCTTCTATAAATGTTTGCCTTTTCATTGGTCGACTGATAACTGATTTCTGAAATTCATGTTCACTGTTTTTGTCCTCTGACTTCATCAACAAAAACCTTTTAGTTGTATGTTTATTGGTACTGAAATAATTATGCTCTTCCATTAAAGCATCAACTCCCTTATGCTCTTCCATTAAATCAACAACTCCTTCTGCAAATTCTGATGAAGATATGTGCTCTTCCATTAAATCAACAACCCCCTCTGGCCAATTTATTTCTTCTTTTTTAATTTGATTTTTTTCACTGTTCGCACATTTATGTTTATAAGTAATAAAACTTTGCCCACTAGATTCTTGATTTGGTTGTTTACTTGTTTGAATGATTTTCTTTCCAGACTGTAAATTCACTTCTTTGTTATCCCTTGATAATGAACGAGTATGGTCCAACTCAAAGACTATGGACAATTTTCCATGTGGACCTATGACATCTCTAACACTCATTTTTAAAGAAGAATTAGACGTTGAATACATTCGAGAAACTTTAACTTTCTCTAATTTATTTTTTCTTTCTTGTTCCTGGCTGCATACCTTGTAAGATGTTTTCTTGTTACCTGGCAACCTGTAACATGACTGCTAATATCATAAACTGGTTCCTTTAGAATGCAGTCTGTTTCAAGATGTTTTCTTTCTTGCATTTCCTCTGTTTTGTATAAGTACATATCAGAATTAAACTTGTCTAACAAAACTGAATCTGCTAGTTGACATTCATCTGAAAAATTCAAATTAAATTAAGATAACGTACATGTATTCTTTGGAAAAAATATAAAACTTAGATAGTGTTCATGTATAAGAGAGGAGAAAGATACCAGAGGGACGTTCAAACTCATAAGTCGAAAATAAACTGACAACACCTTGGCTAAAAAAGAAAATGACCAACAGACAAACAATAGTGCATAAAACACAACATAGAAAACTAAAGACTGAGCAACACGAACCCCACCAAAAACTGGGGGTGATCTCAGGTGCTCCGGAAGGGTAAGCAGATCCTGCTCCACATGTGTCACCGGTCGTGTTGCTCATATTAGTACAAACCTGGTAATAAGTCTAATTCGGTAGGTAACATTCGGGAAAAGGGGACGGAATTGTAGCTACGACATTAGGAACATATCTGCTATCATATGTGAAACGGATATATTCCATAATAGTCAACCAACTTGTGATGGCTCCCTAAAACTTACGAAGGGATGATTTCAACTTCACCACTTGGAACTCTTAGTTTATTAACTTCCTTGTGAGCAGCAACCCTGTATCAAGGAAATCATGATAGGAAATACAAGCCTTGGAATATCGTATCAACTGGGAGAAATATACTCCCTATGCAGGTGCTGCTGAAATGTTGCTACATAGAAATGGAAAGTTCACAATTGGGAAGCTCAGAAATCATCTCTTTTGTTGTAAAGTTTTGTTTTTAACCGACCCTCATTGTCAATTTCTAGATGTTAGTCAAGATATGAGGCAGCCTTAACTGTATCTGTGGTATCCTTTATCTCAAGTTTGATGGGATAGATACATTCAACAAAGTCACCAAATTTTGAATTATAGTGAGGGTAAAAAATAAAACTTAATGATGTACGTATTCTTTGGAATAAAAATAATCTTAATAATGTACATGTATTCTTTGGAATAAATATAAAACATACATAATGTACATATTCTTTAATAATGTACATAGAATAGATAATGGAAACAGGGAATGTGTCAAAGAGACAACATCCCGACCAAAGAGCAGAGAAGAATGCACACGCTGAAATGTCTCACCTGCTTTACTGACCATAGATTTTATGTTGATAGTCCTAAATCTGAAGTTTTACTACAAGTATCACATAAACATAACATGATCAAAGAAAATGAGGTCAAGGTCAGCTAAACCAAGCCAGATCTACTTGTACACCTTACAATCATTCCATACACCAAATATAGTTGACCTATTGCTTATAGTATACAAGAAACAGACCAAACCTCGAAAACTTTATATTGGCCAATGAACAATGAAAATAGGTTCAAGGTCAAATGAACCTTGCAAGACAGACATGTGCACCTTACTATCATTACATGCTTAAAATATAGTTGACCTATTGCATATAGTTTCTAAGAAACTTATTCTTTGCAGTATGGGCTTTGCTCATTGTTGAAGGCCATAGGGTAACCTATAGTTGTTAATTTCCGGTCATTTGGTCTCTTGTGGAGAGTTATCTCATTGGCAATCAGTCCACATCTTCTTATTTTAAATTAACCAGGTAAACTTAACATTGACCAATGAACCATGAAAATGAGATCAAGGACAATCATTACATACACCAAATATAGTTGACCTATTGCTTATAGTTTTAGAAAACAGACCAAAACAGAAAAACTTAACATTGAGTAATGAACCATAAAATAAAACATGCAAGACTGACATGTACATCATAAAATATTTCCTCACATCAAATTTAGTTGACCTATTGCATACAGTATTAGAAAACACAAAACTTAACTTTAACTTCTGAACAATGATAATGAGGTCAAGGTCAGATGACACCTGCCATTTGGATATGTACACCTTACAATCATTACATACACCAAATATAGTAGACCTATTGCTTACAGTAACTGAGATATGGACTTGACCATGAAAACTTAACCTTGTTCACTGATCCATGAAATGAGGTCGAAGTAAAGTGAAAACTGTCTGACAAGCATGAGGACCTTGCAAGGTACGCACATACCAAATATAGTTTAAATCCTATTACTCATAATAAGAGAGAAATTAAGATTACAAAAATCTTCACTTTTTCAAGTATTCACTGAACCACGAAAATGAGGTCAAGGACAATGGACATACGACAGAAACTTCATAACATAAGGCATCTTTATATAAAGTTTGTAGTATCAAGGTCTTCTACCTTCTGATATATTAAGCTTTTAAGTAGTTAGTTTAAGCCTCCGCCGCTGGATCACTATCCCTTAAGCTTTGTCCCACGATCCCTTTGTCTCACTTTCTGCGACAGAATTCGAAGTCGCAGGCTTGACAAAATCAAAGCATCGTTGATGTTGTGATCCAGCCATATTCATAGCTAGTCTGATATTCTTTCTGACCATACTTTTTTCAATATTTTTTTCTCTTTTCATTTCCAATCTTACTGTAAAATTTCTATGTTATTGTTCAAAGGTAGGAATTTCGCAATATTGATGCAAATATTGATATAAATATTGATATTTCAATTTTAGACTCTGTCAGATTTTTTTTTATAAATATTTGCAATTTAATGGTATTGACAAGAATGGAAAGGAAATCGTCAAACAAGTAATATATCTTTTATATGCCATTAATAATAACTGGCTTAATAATTTCCAGAAAGAGGCATTAAAATCCAATTTCTCAACAACAAAAATAAAAAAATAATAACTATTTTTATCTAAATTGGTGTCCATTCTTCATTAAGAAAAATATATTTCCTGTATTCAAATCAAATGAACAAATACCTAATGCTGGGATATTTCCAATTACTGTTAAATAGCAATATAATGGGATATAAATGTAGAACAAACAAATAAATTTTATGACAGAAAATGCTCAGGTAAGAGTTATGCAATTTTGTTTATTGTTTCAACCAAATTTCTGATAACTGTAACTAATTAATTAGAACTTGATTATTGACTTATGTGACAGATGATAATGACTCTGTTTTTACAAGTGAAATAAAATTTGCTTGCATTTTGTATACATATTTTTTTTCATTTTTTTTATCTTTTCATTGAAAATAACCCACATCTGATTAATCATTCAGACAGCTAGCAAAATTAACAGAATATTTTAATGTTGTGTAGATAAAAATAAATAATACATTTGTAGGTATATTATTGAGGTCAAGCATATGTGTATTCAGTTAGGTGTGTAATCATGGTAATAAATTGTGTCTATTTAATTATGTAATAGGTCATGAGATATTAACTTTGGTGAATTAAGACTGCGGTTGTTTCCAATTAACACTTACACCCTTGAGTGTAATTATTTGAAAATCATGACAGTTGCTAATCATAATGACTCTTGTCTATGGAAAGAATTGGAGTAATACCATTTCAAAAAGTGTGGAATCAACTTAGATATATTAATATACATGTTGACCCAAATTTCATTAAACAATCACTTACACAAGTATAAGATACTAATCTAATACTTTCAAAATCCGTATCAACTGATTCAATTGATGTACAAATACTTTTCAAATTAATTCATGAATAGTAAATCATTATAAATTTTGATTTACAAAGGAACTATATGCAAGTGTATATCTAAAATAAAAGGGTTATTCGACCAATCTTTTCTTAATTTGAGGGCAAATAACATGTCAAAAGTTGGCAGTTGATGATTAAAATGGTGTAGAAAGTTTCTGCAAGTCATAAAAACACATAATTAGTTTCATGATATGTCTTCAACTTAGTATTCTGCACCATCTCCAAAACCAGAGTGATCGCATAGATCCAGCATGGCTGAATCAAAAATTAAACCAAGGCTACCAATGGGTCTTCAACCCACAAGAAAATCCTGCTCCCTGAGTTGGGATTCATGTTGCCTCTCAACAATAATGATATGTATTCTTTGGAATAAATTAAAAACTTAGATAATATACATGTTTTCTTTGGAATAGCCAATCCATTAAGGTTTCAAATTTCTCATGTCAAAAAAAATTTAATCCCAGAGCACCTATAAATGTTAATTGTAAAACACTTAGTCATCTATCAGAAAAATACTGAAAATAAAAAAAAATAGTTTAAAAAGTTTGCTTCAGGCATTATCTGATGTGAAACAAACTTTAACCCCAGACAGTATCTACTTGCTATCTGTAAAAAATCTAAGCCCTTTGATCAGTAAAATATGGAAAATAACAATAAATATTTTCAAAATTTTGCTCTAGATACTGTCCTTTAGTCATAAATAAGCTTCTGTTCATTTTTCATAAAATTCCATGAAGGTTTAACAAAGTTTTGATGTCTTCAAAAACTATAACATAAGACTGAACCACAATGTTGATGATGCCGAGGACATCATCTAGGATAGCTATGTCTCGCTTTCACAACATAAATGTTGCAGGCTCAACAAAAATTAGTTGGCTCAACTTTTAAACTGTTATTAAAAAAAGACAATCTACTTTAATGCTGAATTATTAAATAACATAGATATACTTAAGGCCATAATCATTTTGACTGGCAGTCATCATTCACATGGTATTTTAAAGTGATATTTTATATTACAATAAAATGCAACATCAATGACTCCTCCATAGCAAAGCAACCACAATGTGAAGGAATATTTTTTAAAAACAAAAACTTATCATTTCTTGGTTGTCATGGTTGTAGTATTTGAATGTAATTACAATAATTGAATGCTTCTTTGTTGTAAAAGCTTTGACTGTGTGTGCAGTTTTAGTATATGAAACTCATCAGTAGGGTTCATATAAAAAAAAGCAATCAATTCTTTAGTCATAAGAAACATCTGTTTTCAAATCAACACAAAAGGAAAACAAGAATGTGTCCATAGTACACGGATGCCCCACTCGCACTATCATTTTCTATGTTCAGTGGACCGTGAAATTGGGGGTCAAAACTCTAATTTGGCATCAAAATTAGAAAGATCATATCATAGGGAACATGTGTACTAAGTTTCAAGTTGATTGGACTTCAACTTTATCAAAAACTACCTTGACCAAAAACTTTAACTTGAAGCGGGACAGACGGACAGACGGACAAACGGATGGACGAATGAACGGATGCACAGACCAGAAAACATAATGCCCCTTCTACTATCATAGGTGGGGCATAAAAAAAAGAAAATTTCATGTTTTACAACAATTCTCCTATATTCAAGATCTATGTTTAAGCAGGTGTCCATGTATGTACAAAATTCAAGATATGTTTAAGCAGGTGTCCATGTATGAACAAAATTCAAGATAAAATAAGCAGGTATCCATGTATGTACAAAATTCAAGAATCTTTTGTTAATGTGTTATATAATATACATACATACCAACTTAAAAAAAGATTTTTTTTTAGGCAAAGCATAACTCCATGATAAACTAGTAAATTAATACATTATCATTGGCTTAACTTTTTCCATTTTTATAGATTACTCTCGTCGTAACCATACTTCCTCACCAAAAGAAATTAATGTACAAAACAGTGTTAAGTAAGCATGGCAATAAAGAATTTGTCACTACCAACACTTTAATTCTAAAATATTATTATCTCCCCTTTGCAGATAATTGCAAGCAATAACTGTAAAGGTTACTTGATATCCAGTGTACTAAATTGTCTTTCAATCCAGCTAATTATCCTTACTTCTATTCTCATCCTCATCATTTGAGCTGCAACTTTCTGTTAGCATAGAAATCTCTTCTTCACATTCTAAAATAAGTCCTCCAGGTTCCATTTTAATATTTTCAGCAAATGTTTTCTATTGAAAGAAAATTGTCAGAAAGTGATGACATTTTATTTTTGTTTATTTTGTTATAAAAAAATATGGAGATGTGGTATGATTGTCAATTCACAATGAGCTAGTAGTCTCATTGATAATCATACCACATCTCCTTTTTTTATTACATATATATCATAATGTTTTCAAAGAGTTTAGCTGGCACAATCTTTAACAAATATTTAATTAATATCCACCTTTTCACAGTCTACACTATGTCTGGGACTATTATACTAATATAGTAATTTACTAATTAGTAAAATAGTTCCAGACTATGTTTAATGCATAGAAGTTAATAAAGATTATCTCCCTTATCACAATACTTATATGGAGAATTCACACTAAACAGGATCAGAGAGTGATTTTTTTTTGGGGGGGGGAGGGTATAAGCCATATCTGTCAAGCTATGAAAATGAAAATGCAAGTCATGACCTGCATTAACTGAAGATGAAAATCTCAGGTCATAACCTGTACGAGCTTTTTTTCAGTTGAATTTAAATATTAAAGGACATTTTTCATATTTTGATTAGAACAGTTTCCAAAACATGTTCACATGATTAAGCATTAACTGGAAATAATTTAAAGCTTTAATATAATTTTTTTTCATTGCATTTACATGATTTATAAACCATTGAAATATTACTGTAAATTCTATTTATGCCAAGCCATACCCACTCTTCTTGTTTCATGCATAGTCAATTCACATGCAACATCTTTAACAATATCTTCACCATGGAGGTAGTTGATATTATAATAATAAAAATATAAGCATAATTTTTAGTACTAGCAAGATACATGTATATATGCTAGAGTTAAATGTGGTGCAGTTTTATTACTATTTATTTGCATGCTGCATGCCTTGTTTTATTTGTTATTGCATATGTTTTTATATTCGGTGAAAAGCTCATTAGAGATTATGTTGTAGTATGTTTGTCAATATGCCAAATGAAAATAAAGTTTTACTTACTTACTTACTTACTTAAGCATTAAAAGGAAGTAGAGATGAAAAATAAAATTAATTTTAAATTGTTTTAAGGTAGAAAATAATAGAAAGTAATATTCTAATATGTATTTGCATTCAATTACCTTAGATTTAATCTTTTTACCAAAAAAAAAACAACATAAATTTAAGGACTATATTGTGAAAGGTGGCAAAAAAGGGGGAGTAACTCAAATATTTTGTCAAACAAATTTGAATTCACAAATTATTTATGACCTTAAATTAAAAAAATCTAGAATTTAAAGTTGATACTGTAAGTCAGGAGAGCAATGTTAGTTAAGGAACAACATAAGCTAAACATATTGATAGGTTATGGAACTCCTTTTTGAGATATTTGAGTTTAAAATTGCGGGAAAAGGCTGACTCTGACTTTTACCTTATATTTAGCATTGGCATTTTTTGGGTCTCAAATTGTTAGAAAAAAAATTTAGAATCTGCTTAAATTTTGGCAATGACCTTTTGTGAGATATTGAAGTCTTCTAAGAGCAATAAAGTGGGTTATATGGGGCTTAACATTTTACCCACATAAAAAAATCTGGCAAGAATTGTATACATGAGAGCGCTGACAATGCAATTTTCCATATAATTAATATTTCTAAGGCGCAAAACTCTTTCAAAAATAATTAATCAACACTGATTTTCGAACTTGTCCAAGACATTGCTGATATAAACCTATATAAGTTTAATAAAAATCTAGAAAGGACTGTACACCTTAGAGCACTAACAATTAAGAAGGACGGAAGCACAGATGGATGGACAGACTTTCCTTTTCCACCGCAACGTTTTGCAGGGGACAATAAATGGGGAAAAAGGTAAAATTGTACAATAAATGTAATAGAAATTATGATTTTTTTTTGTGTATTTGAGCTGTGTGTTCCTTAAAAAAATACAAAGTTGGTAAGGACTGAAGGACAAACAGTTGAATGTAATGCATTGCTTAGGAAAAAGAGAAGAAGGGTTGTATAATGTTTAAGAAAAGATGACAACATGCACAGCGAAAATTTTAGATACAAGATGGTATTGTGCATCATTAATTCTTTTTTTTGTCACATTTTTTTTTTGGAGGGGAGGTTATATTGAATTTTCTAATTAGTATTACAAACTTGATATACAAAAAATGTAGTAAGACTTAATTATATATGCTTTATTTTCCCTTTATCTTGTTATCCTATTATCATGATTATTCTGTTTCAAAACTGTTACCTCAACTGATTTAGTTACCTTTATCAATGATGCTGTCCCTGTGTCATCTGTTTTATCTGGATTATTCAAAGCCAGGTCAGTACCAAGAATTGAAACAACTCCTTCTAGTTCTTGTTTGCCTGGAAAATTTCTCAGTTTGTTATATTGTCATGCTATCTACCATGGATAATTATTAACTGACAAGTTTGAAGAAAGGAAAAATCATCACTTAAAAAAACATAAGCACAATATCATGTATGTGTTATCTGGAAGTTGTTTTTGAAAGATATTTCATTTTATATTGTCATGATTGTGTTTTTATATTCAATTATTATTTTTTTAATCAATTTTAGCGTAGTAAATCTATAATTTGATGGACTTGTTTTTCTTTCTATCTATTTTCTCTTTTAGACATGATGTCTTTCTTTGAGTCATGGTTTTTTCTTTTGAGTCTTGTTTTTTTTTCTTTGGGTCATGGTTTTCAATTGCCTCGTTGGATCCTTTTTTTTAAATGAATCTCTTAATATCATGTTTTAAGTAATTTAGTCATTGTTTGTAAGTTGGGGATGATTTAAACATGAAAGTCTTCTATGCATGTACTAAGAATTCTAGTTATACAGATCTATTACAGTCTTAAGTATACATGTACTGACATATTCATATAGAGAAATGCTATATAAGACTCGGTAAAAATTTACATTTTTTTTTAACATAAATGAAATATCTTATAAAATTCTTGTTTTGACTTTACTGACAACATGTGTATTTTTACTATGATGTACATGACTTCACATGTAAATTCAACAAAATAACAAACTTCTGCTTATAATAGTACCGTTATTCTTTAAAAACATGGTACAGTTCTTTTCCAGGTTTGGTTGTTCTCCAAAACACAGACAGTTGAAACTAGATGATTCGTCATCAACTTCTTCTTTATATTCAGTTTTAACTGTCACGTTCTCACAACATTCAGGTTTTAGCATGTTCTCCATCACACAATTTGCATATTCTGACTTCACTGTCAAATTCTCAGTATCTTCAGATAATTCAGGTTTTACTGTCACATATTCAGTACATTCCAGATTCACTGTAAATTCCTCATCATTGTCCGGTTCAGTTTTAATTATCATATTTTCACCCAATTCTGTAGTTTGAAATTCCATTTTCACAGCCACAATTTCATTGAATTCAGGTAACGGAGCCTCTACTTTGATATATTAATATTTTCACATCTTTTGTCCATAAAGTATAATGTCTAGATTGTGAACTGTTTAACATAGACATAAATATTACTGATTCTGTGTTTTACATCTTCAAATCAGAATGTTACATTTGTAGATTTGTATGATGACTACCACTTATAATGGCATATTGTTATAATCACATTCATGAATTTCCATACCTTAATGTAAGTCCTTCAAGTTTCATTTTGAGTTTTAAGCATCAAAAATCTTAAAAATAGAAAGAACAGTTAAAACTTTAAAAAAAATTGTCTTATGAACAAAATTAGATGTGGGTAAATGTCAACAAGTCAGCAACATGGGCACAAAATTGAAAAAAACTTTTTTCTCTCAGCTTCTCCCTCTCAAATTAAAAACATATTTGATTGATTTTTGGTTGCCTTATGTCCAGTGGCAAATATTTCATGCATGTTCAGGATGAGGAAAAAAACCCTCATTTCCCCTTAAATAGAGGTGGAAGAGACTCTGTGTCTGGAGCGATTTTCTGATTTCGCCACCATCAGAGTGATTACTTAGCACTGGGAATAATATACTGACAATATTATGTCCCAGCTTAGCATATAGTAAAATGTTAATATATGTGGTTGTCAGTATCTCCAAACTATAAAAAAAAAATTTATATATGATTTGATACTATCTTTTGTCAGTTGTTGTTTTTTAGTATTGGTGCACCTGTTGGAGTATATAAGAGGATTCTGGAAATATTTTTGGAACCAGTTCTTAATTCGCATGGAAATTTCTGTCGACCGTTTATGAAGAAATTATCTTCATCAATGAACATTGTGGACCTTCATCACGGTTTGGACCTTCATCACCATGTGGACCTTCATCACCGTGTGGACCTTCATCACCGTTTGGACCTTCATCACCGTATGGACCGACCTTCTTGGACATTTATCAACATTAAGACTTTGAACTTTTTGAACTTTTAAATTATATACAATGTACATTTTCATCTGTTTTAAGACAACCGTGTCTTGTCCTTTAAATTGTCTTACTTTGTTGTCAAATCGCAGACGATTTGTTTTTCTGGGTAGGGGGTATTGTAACGTTTATGGGTCATCGTAAATTCCCCTTTTGCTATTTTTATATATATATATCTATATATATATAACTTGTTTGTCCATTCACTTTTTGCGGGGATCGTTTTTCTCGTGCTTGAGACTCAATGTCCAGACTTGGATATTTAAACCTAGCCTGGTCAATATTTCTTTAGATTGGGGAAAAGTAAGTTGTACTTTAAATTTCATTTTGTTCGTATTTCCCAGTTTGACTTAAATATTTACTACTTTACATTTGATATATTTCTTTTCGGTTTTAGAGTCAAACATGTCTAAATTTTAATTTAGGTTTCCGTTCCAAAATAAATAAAAGGAATTGTACACTAGCTAGATATTTTATGAATTCAGATTTATAAAGAGATGGGGTTCATTTTGATAGCGATATTTAGAAAGATGGTTAATCCGAGGAATATTTTAGAGTAATGTCGTCAATCTGCGGAATTGTTCATGCCTTACTCTGAAATATCGCATGTTTTGTTTAAGGTCTTAAACTGGTCAATGATATTGAAAAATGTGTTTCAGACATGGCTCTGGTTGGACCAAGAATTGAACTGGTATAGAATGGCTTGCACCCGCCCACCTTAACGACAGGTGGCGCAAGTGTACTATCAGTTACAGAAAATCCAATATGGCGGATGTTTACGTTCTGTGGCCCATACCGAAGCTAAAAAATGAGCTTACACGTCGTGGTGCCACTACAACCGGCAGAAAAACCGACTTGATTGAGAGGTTAATAATCCATTTAAAAACTTTTTATTGATTTACAGGTTATTTGTTTCAGTTTTGTTCTGTTTTTAGCTATGGATAAAAATTCCTATAATAGGATTAGCATCAAGGTCATCTGTCATGATCTGATCATTGAATCGCTCACCAATAATGGCAATATCTCCCGGTTCTTGTTATCTAAATAATTCAATACACCATACACGATACTGTAATAGTACAATAACCACATTTCATCTGGTTTTATGCACTTACGTAGGGTTTTATCATGAAATACCGTGTTCAGTCAAGGATATAACTCTATAGGGTTATTAGAGAAAATAACATATGTTTGTTATTGTGGACTAAAAAATCAAAGACCTGTGATAACATATGTATGTTACATGTTTCAAAGGGACAATATACATCATTAGTTTTGTTAAAATGTATACAGGTTCTATTGATATTACTATTGTCTTTATGTATACTTAACTGTAGAAAGATATAACAGTTCATATTTTGACAATCATGCATAGTACACCTATGTTATTACAGAAAAAATTGGCCTATAATAACTAAAGGGTGTTATTACAGCTTCTGTATATCACTCCAAAGCATTTGCTCAGACATACATCATGCTTAATTACAATTTATTTTAATTCATTGTAAGGAATAATGACCAGAGCATGTAATGAGGTTCTGCGCAAGTTTCCCAGTAATTCCCAAGTGTCTCATATAATAAGTTACATGCCTTTAATAACTAAGCCTTGTTATTACAGCTAAGTTAATCACTTAAAAGCCTTGTCTCATTGATTTACCATGGTTAATGATAAGTGTATTAATTTAATTCAAAAATTAGTTATCAAGGCTATCCATTTAGTTTCTGTGCAAAGTTTCCAGAGTTCCTAGAGCCCACTAGAAATTAAAATGTTGATCATTTATTTTACAAATAACAAACATATGTTATTACAGATTTAGAAAAGTTTAGGTTTAAAGAGTAGACAACTCATAAAAATATCTGTAATAACACATGCAAGTTATTTCCTGTAATAACCATATAGAGTTATATCCCTGATTGGTGTTTAAGGTTCATCTACACACAACAAAATGGTAGTGTTTACACCATGAAATTTTCTCTGAATGCAGACAAAACTGTGTAATTTTAATAATTTTAAATCCTAGCAGCACCTAGATATATACAAGTTGTTTTCATTTTGTGTTTTAAAAAGAAAAAAACTTTTGTGGATTTTGCTAAACATTTTCTTTCCTTGCCTCAGGTGGTGTAAAAATAAACAAAGTCTGGTGAAATCTTTGATATGGTCCCCCTCAGGTAATTATTGTATTGTATCATATTGATTGATATGGACAATTAATAGAGGGACAATAGAAATCTACTCACAACAAAGGTGATTTAAATAGTGTAAATGAGTGGACTGTATCAAAGAAAACTCAGGTGTTTGTTTATTTCACCATCTTTTGTGGCAAGGAAAGAAAATGTTCATCAAAATCCATAAAGTGTTTTAACTTTTAAAAACATAAATTGGATGTAACATTTATTTATCAAGGTGCTGCCAGGCTTTAAAACTTTTAAAATTACACAGTTTTGTCTGTACTCGGAGAAATTTTCATGGTGTAAACACAGCCATTTTTGTTAAAGAGTATAGATGAACCTTAAAAGATTAAAAAGGGGGTATTTATTATCATGATTAAGACGTAGGTGTCTTGATCCTGATGTTGCTGTTGACATCTATCAAAGGGGGTCCATCATACTGTTATTTATTCTGTTTGAAACCTTCGGGAACCCCTGTATAAAGTATTAAGTTTAACAAATTTTACTAATAGTGGTAGTCAAATAATTATGACGTCTTGAAGGCTATTTTAATTTTGCTTTGACGCCTTCCTGCGACGATGTAAGGCGTCAAAGAAAAAAAATATAATAGCCTTTCAAGACATCATAATTATTTGGACTAGGATAGTGGGTAATCTAATGGCAAAGATTGAAACCTGAACCTGATAGGCACCACTACAAACAATTATTGTGTTGTCATGTTTTCACAACAGTATAAATGTGTAAATAACAAATACTTTTTACAAACCTCAGACCTTTCTTTGATAAAATTGAATGACAATGTGGTCAGCCGCCTAACAGTCACAAGGTTCATTTTGATATCCTTATAAATGTCATATAAATTGAAAAGAAAAAGGTGTGGTCAGCCGCCTAACAACAATTAACAGTCATACGCTTCATTTAATATCCTTATAAATGTCATTTAAATTGAAAAGATAAAAGGTTAACATAAATATTATTTGTATTTTTCTGCGGGAGGTGATAATTTTAAGTCTCTACTATAATATATCTTCATCCTCTATCACACAATATGTGTGAGGACAAATGTAACATTAGCTCTAGTCTAGTATAGTCTGGAGAACCTAAAGTGTCTGAAGCATATAATAATGAATCCTATTTATTGCAAAGGATTTAGTACCTGTTTTTTACAATTTATAGTTCATTTCATTTTTTTATTTTCAGTTTCCAGTTGGCATGCTTCCTGTTGTTGTTGGAATTAATTTGATTTGTCACAGTTAGGGGAAGTACTAGTATGTTGATTTCAATATAACATCTTGGACTTCCTCTCTTGTTTCAATTTCATTTTCATCACATTTACTGTCCCCGCTGGCTAATAGTTAAGTATGAACATGGTGATCTCTGATCAATGTTCAAACAAAAGTAAGTGTATTCTTAACTTATTACTTGTATGATACATTGTATGTATGAAATGAGCCTTATTAAACAAACTCCAAATTAAAATTAGAAAAAAAACAAAAGGTTTTCATGATACCATCCAACTTTTTGAAAAATTGAACAGAGAAGCTAGTTGTTTTCCTACCAATATGAATGATATTAAACATGAAAAACTGTATTTTAATTTTAACTTTCTAAATGCAGTGCCATCTTTTATTTTTACTCCAGATTGAGAGCTTATGATAGAAATGCAAATTTCCGGGGTGTTCCTGTTAACTTGCCAGAACCATTAGATCCACAGTGGCCTTTGACAGGATTCAAGCAATTACGGTCTGAACATAAAATTATGCTACCAAAACTCACAGCAGAACAAATAGAGGGTATTTCCTATATCGGATGGCAGAAGATCGACAGGCTAGTGGAGATATCAAGGCGTTGGAAAAAGGGAAAAAAATGTTCGAATCGCATAGAATTTTAGCCTGCAGCTTTTATCAGAGTGGCCAAAACACTTTCTTAAGTGGAATTGTTGGTGCAGCAATGAGACATAAGGTTTCCTTAAATTACAAATTCAGACATATAACACATTATTTCATTTATTTTACTACTAGGGATTTGACTGCATATGATCATGAGGGCCTCACACATTTGGTGCTTAATTTATATTTATCAATTTTTATACGACCGCAAAAAAATTTTGCGGTCGTATATTGGTATGACGTTGGCGTCGTCCGAAGACACATTGGTTTTCGCACTCTAACTTTAGTTTAAGTGAATGGATCTCTATGAAATTTTATCATAAGGTTCAATACCACAAAAGGAAGGTTGGGATTGATTTTGGGGGTTATGGTACCAACAGTAAAGGAAAAAGGGCCAAAATAAGCATTTTTGTAACTTCCAGACATAACTTGCGTGTTAGTGTATGGATCTCTCTGACATTGTACCACAAGGTTCCATATCACAAAGGAAATGGATATATGCAATTATAGGTCACTTTTATAAAGGACCTTCAACAATGAGAAAATTTCACGTTAAATATGTGAAATAATTCAAATCTTAAAATGGGCGCCTCATTTATAACAAAACATTTATGAAAACACATTTGACAAGGCTTTCTTAATCTTTATGAATGCATGCTTTTAAGTGTTGATATTATTATGAAAGTAATACAATTCCTTCTACCTGTAGGTTACATACAACTATAAAATTAAAATTGATAGATGTACTGGGAACCATTAAATTCTCACTGTGAATGCCCTGCAGAAAAGGACCACATGGTACATGCAAACATGTTGCTGCTGTCATGATGATGCTGATGCACTTTATTCAAACAGGAGACGTACAGGTGGAAAAGTGCTGCACAGAAAACCTCCAGACTTTTCACAAACCTAAAGCTTTCTACAATGGTATTGTAAAGTAGTTCAAAATTCTAGAAAACCAAGTTAACTAACAAATCATGCATTTTAGATTAACTGATAAAGAAAAGTGCTTAAAATACTATTTCCAATAGTGGGTATATGTTATCTGTTGTCATTTGTCCACAATTAACTTTTTTCGCTCGCTCGGCCATAAGGGCCAGTGTGAGTTTTTCTCTGTCATAGTTTGATTAACTTTCAAAAACATTTTCTCTGTAGCTGCTTAGTAAATTGAAACCAAACATGATTACATACTTGAGTACTAGGCAGAAAATGATTAAGAAATGAAAAACTTTGCAATGCCCCATTTTTCCAAATTGGAAAAAAACTAGATACAAAATAATTTATTAAGACCTAGGTCACATGACACAGTCAGTATAATTGCAAAACATCGACAAATCCTGCAAAATAATGTCAAAGGAACCTATTTTTAGTCCCCTACCGACGAAGTCGAAGGGACTTTAGGTTTGCACCCTCCGTCTGTCTGTCCATCTGTCAGTCTGGCAAATCAGTTTTCCAGACTTTTTTCTTCGTGCTTGAAGATATTGATTTGATATTTGGTTTATTGATTTATCATGACAAGTTACAGATCAAGTTGGAATTTTGTTACAGTCTGATAATTTTGTGCAGAGTTATGGTCTTTGGACATAGAAAATTTACTAAAATAATCAGTTTTCAACAGTTTTTCTCATCATGCTTGAAGATTTTCACTTGATATTTTTATGTAGTTTACACCATGATAAGTTATAGATCAAGTTAGAATTTCGTTCCATTACAATGAATTTGTAACGGTAGGGGACTATGTATTGCCATGCAATACTCACAGAATGTTTGTTTTATTCAAATCAACAAATGTATTTTTTAGGATCACCAGTAAAGACACAAAGTATTCCATCTAAAAGGAAACATTTAGATAGTATCCTGGATGATCCACGACCAGCAAAGTTCCATAATTTGAAGGGGTACAATGATCATGTCAGAAATTCATTGATTAATTTTGCTCAACAACTTCCATGGATATATCCTTACGATATATATATCCCAAAGCAGATTTACAAAATGCAGTTCATGACCATGACTATCTTGAAAGACCATTTGCTGAGTATTGGATAGATAATGCCCTTATGGTAAGTCTAATAATGGATTTCAAAATATATGATGATCATGAACAACCAATGAGACGAAGCTTGCCATCAAGTTATTTATTCAATAAATATTAATCTGGGATAACTTGTAATTTTTCTCCTCATATTATAATCTTTAAAAAATTGTATATATTTTACACACATATTTTATAATTAAAGTCAGATGGCACGTGATGCATGCATAGTAAGAACTTCTGACCACATCATCAGAAACATTCTTCTTGTGACTTTGAGATGAAGAACAGCAATGAAAGCACTGTTCCTTTGCTTGTTGTTTTGTGTTTTATGCTGTGCATTTACTGACAACTTCCTCTGGTTCCAACTGACTTTTACCTTTAAGCATAGTGGGAGTGTTCACTTTCACATCTTGTGCTGCGAATAAATCCTGAACCATTATTCCACGGTCTGCCATAATGCTATCTTTCTGTTCAAAAGATTCAAGTTCAGTTGAAGCAATTCAGACTTTTCTATGATCTGACGATCACTTGCTGAACCCCATAAGAATCACTTACATATGACACTGTGCCTCTTGGTGTGCAACCTATCATGGTTTTAATTGTATTTTTATGTTTGTAGCTAGACCATGTCACACTTTGTGCATCAACATGTGATGGCTTCTGTATAGGGTTTCAGTGGCATCTAATATCACCCGGTAGTTGCAAATTTGTACTTAAAATCATCAGGCATATAATCAGTCACAATATCTCTAGATGGCCAAATGTTAATCTCTTTCAATTGAAAGTACATGAAATTTATCCAAGTAATGACAATCTTTGACACAGTTGATTCAGATACTTCAAATAAAAAACTTAATTCTAAATCTTCTTTGTTCTGACGTAACTTCATTAAACACATAAACAGTTGATCTTTTGGTGTCAAAGACAGACATTGGTAATTCAATTCATTTACAGCTGGTCCTAAACAATTGAAAATAGCATAAAATGATCATAGTCCCTGAATGAGGTATAATATTGTATACGCTTCGGATCATTCACCAAATTCTCAATACTAAATCTACCAAGTATGGTACATTGCACTCCCATTTCCTGATGCATAGGTTCAATGCCACCTAAGTCATCACATTCTTGTTTGACCTCAGCCTCGTTACCAACTTCAACTTCAAGCTGTACATTATTGACCACGCTTGAGTCCACATCATCTCGTCTACTGTATTTTGATGATCTAGGTGTAGAACTTTCCCTAAACAAAAACAATGAAGGGACAGCATCTGGAAGAAGCCGCTTACGTGAACCTAAAAAAAAGTCAATTCTAAATATTTTTGCATTTTTGTTACTTCAATTAAAATGAAAGAAAAAACATTTAACAGGCCATAACAAGAAAATGCCATATATTTACATCAACTCTCATTGATCTTTTTATTATTTGAAAATTTTTATTTTCTTTCATTTTTCTAGAAATTTGACAAAATATAGCAACCCCCTAGCCCTCTAAACAAAAGATATTCCTATAAAATAGGTTAAGAAAAAGAAAATAGTGAAACCAAAGATTTTTTTTAAATGGCCTTATGAATTTTCAAATCATATTTTTTTTTATATATAACAAATTTAAAAATTAAATTAATGGTCAATGTTTAGTGGCAAATATTACATGCTTATATCAGGACTTGAACCTTTTAATGTGATACTAATAATGTGTTTGAATCATGCTTTTTGCTAGACGGATAATTTTTAATAAAGTATTACACGAAGTCATGTCAACTTTACCAGACAAATTGATATGATTCTGAATCAAAAAGTCTTCACTTTTTTTTGCTTAGCTGTGTAGCAGCAAATACCAATTTTGGAGTTTTCAATTTAACCGGTATCAAACTATCAAGTGCTGGACCACCTAAACTGCATCAACAAAATTTATTTGAAGAAAAGTTAGTAAACAAAGATGCAGCATTTCATTCAAATAACAATGAGTGATTGTAATAAAGTTACTTAACAAAATGTAATATAATTATAATTTGATTTGACTATTAATACATTTTATTCTGATACAATAGAGTTATTATTTCAGATTGTACCATCTGTCTAATGAATGAGTTATTGCCCTTTGTACACAATACATTTATTTGTTGTTCATTATTCATGTGGTTATTTTTAATGTATGTGTGAATTACATGGTTATTAATATAAATACATTTGTACATGTCAAATGCAGATGTTGCATTTATAAATCTGAGATGAATTTGTTTTTATTCTGTCATATAACCTGGTTAAAGCATTTTTAATTATAACGACATTGAAAATCGAAGATTATTCCATAAAATGATACAATTCAACAATACTGAATTCCTGATTCCAGACATTAGAGACTGTTTGTTGGTCAGAATTCAAAATCAATGCATCCAGGTTTCCTGTAAAACAAACAAAAACACAAAGCAAACAAAGCAAATATCATGCATTTTAACAAGAACAGAAATTCACTAGTAATGAGTCTGAGAACAAAACATAAAAAGAACTGGACCATCCATGCCAAATTACAAAGGGATGTAGGAATAATTTTTGCTCCTCCAGAATTCATTTGAGAGTAAAACAGAATACTGTCACCCACCTCCCATTTTTGATACATCTGCTGTGCATGCTGTGTGCAGATACAAAAGTGATGTTATACTTAGTCAATCATAACATGTTTGTTAAACATGTACCCCAAGTTGCTCCATAAGGCAGATCTAAGAGCTAAAACAAATTTACGTTTCTTATTTATGATGTCGAGGCTTTTTATAGCGGCATTAGCCGACTATATATTTATATGGTATGGGACTTTCTCATTGTTAAAGGACATAAGTTGCCACTAATTGCCTACATCCACTAAATTTGAACTATGCTAATAGACAGTTGTCTCACTGACAATGTTACAACTTCTCCTAATTTTTATATTATACTGATTTATTGAGATAAGCCCTTTTCTTGTTTGAATTGTTTCACATTTTTTCATGTCTAATATCTTATAGCCAACTATATGGTATGGGGTGTCTTCTTGTAAGATGTGTCAATGATATTCAAGAATGTGATGATGTCCTTGTCAGATACACATATACAATGTATATGTGTGATATTGTAATCAAAGGTAAAAATTTGGCAAAATATTTGCACAACTTAAACAAACAGTTAAAATACAAGATTGTGTCATTTATCTTTATTTCTAAATGTTCATTCTTACATTCTTTAAAATAAACTTTTAAAAGTCAAATCTCCAGGGTTATAGTGGAAGCCTCATGCAGCTATGAATAGTTTGTTGCCAGAAAACAATTGTCATTTAATAATATGCTATTAAATTTGATTGCAAAGTGTATGATGAAATGTATGAAGACCCATCTGAAATAGATACATGTAGACAAATGTCTAATCAGCTAAACAAAATTCTATTACTATTAGGGAGGTTTGGAAAGCTGACACCTTCAATGTACATGTATGTGCTTAAAGGCCCAATTTATAGAAAGGTAATTAAATATTGTACTTTTACTAAAAAAAAAACAAAGAAAAACTTTAATGAAAAAACTCATTCGACACAATATTGCATTTGTAGAAATTGGTTTATGAACATGATGAACAGTGAATATATAGTGATTCTTCAAACAAGCACACAAGCCCAACCTGCTAAAAAAATATTTGGACCTGTTGCTACAGTACAATAAACATGATAAAATATATAATTTAAAAAATAAACAAGGAATTTTTGCTGCAAAACTGCACTGTGAAAACTGATTTATATTCATATTGTATTTGCCATCATTTGCACTTAAAATTGACATCCACTCGTGAAAGGTATATGACTTGTACTTGGAAGTATCACTATTCTTTAAAATTTCAATAAATATTAATGTTATTCATCATTGGAAGTTATCTAACCTAATAGTCCAGAAACTCTGTAGTCAGCGTCCTTGAAATGGGCGGCACAAACAACGTCATGTTTCCTGGCTTCCAGAGACCTTTTGTGGTAGTGTCTCGTCTTTAATAACCACCTCCATTTAAGTTGCAATTCTCTTCTTCAGGAAACTTATGACCACCAGAATTCCGACATCCAGGAACACTACAGTACTGTGGCATCTTCTTTTATTGACTTTAAATCTTTGAAACTCGCGGTGTTTACATTGACAACAATATGGCGCTTTTCGAGGAGTCACGAGGAGTTCCGAAAGTATAACTGATGGAACAATACGCCACCTATTAGCGAAAAAACGTAGGTGCAAGCCATTAATGCGATGTTTTTACTGGATTAATTTTGTTCCCTTGTACATGGAATTACGAGGTTCATGTTCTAGTCTAACAAAATTGGTGGGAACCGGTGGGTATATTTATTTTATCTCGGAAGGCGGGACGTCATGAACTTGATTGATTGAGGTTAGTTTTTGTTGGGGACAACTAGTGTACAGCTCTTCATATTTCAAGTAAACAGACACCTCTAAAATTCTAGTATCTTATTATCTTATTCAATTAGATAGCACTAAGACCAAACCCTTCCTAGAATTGGTTAACTTTTTATTGGTATTTTTCACCGCAAATGCATCGTTTTATCCTAAAAGGGGTGGTTCGAAAATGTATTGAAATTCTAATGAATTTAAAATTTCACATGGATATACCGCGATATTTATGTATTTATTGTCTAGTCTATTTAATATCATGAATATGAAACTGTTTTAAGAATCTTGTTTATTTGTTATATGAGCAAATGCATTGCTTGGCAAAATCGTCATCTCTGGTCCTTTCTAGGTTTCTTATACCTGTCATTTATTGTATTTATTGTTTCTTTGTATTGTCAGTATGCTGTCCGAAGTCACAGGCCGAACCCTCATTACCAATAACGTAAACGGCTGAGCTAGCGGGGTATAATGTCATGAGACAAATTATGAAAGGAAAATCAATTTACACACGAAAACCAATTTACGTTGCAATATACATGATATATATATATACAGTATACACATGAAAAAGTTCAGTTAGTTGGAATATTATACTTTTGGTTACATACTTACAATTGAAGAATTGCAATGTTTGAATGTTGAACCCTTTGACTTTTCATATCTGTCAAATTAATCAACTCGTTTCTTCTTTCAACAACAAAACTATGCGTTGATTTTGTTTTCATCATGTTCGTGATGTTTTTATGTTTTGGTTTGAAAGGACACCTAAAATTGAAACCAACTTTGGATATATATCTCCGGTTTGAACATAATTTGACAGGCGCTCGAAGCTCAGAGTTTCACAAAATCAGGGACTATTGTATATCATGTCCCAGACAAAATTTAGCATAGAACTCCGTTATATTTCCATAACAAGAATCCATGTCTTACAATTATTTAATAGACACTGGCTACGATTACGTTGAAATGTAACAAAAATAAAAAAAAGTATCCATGCAGCTTCTTTTAAAACCTTTCTATTTCTGAGATTAATATTAAATATTAAAATAAATATTTAAACCCAAGTTATCCTTTCTTAAATATGATCATAATATGCAGCTTTAAAAAACTCTCGATTTACGCGTGTACTATGGCGTACGGAAAGGGTCAAAAGTAAAAGAGCAGCATAAGCTATATGTTATAGCTTATGCTGCTTTGTAGCATAAGCTATATTTGACGTACCAAAAGGGTCAATATATATTTGTCTGGTTATGCTGCATTTTAATCGCATATATGCTATATTACAAACACTGACTATGCTATATTTTCAATTGTAGCATATGCTGTACTATTTCAAACACATCAATAAAGGGTCAAAACTCGAAAGTAGCATAGGCTGTATAATTTATTTTGATTGGACTGTATATCTCACTGTTGGAGGGCGTGTTTAACGAATCTAGTAAATTGTCATCACTAAAGTCTCCTCCCTTTTAATCAATACTTCTAGAAATGAAATGTATAATACGATCATTTGAAAACAAAACAAAACTTTTTAATGATCAAGTCCGAGTTTATTGAAAAAAATCATTTTTAATATTATTACATTTTATATATTCATATGTTTTGCCTGGTATATTAGTGGATTTTATCTCACTGGCATCGGGTAGTTTTAAAACAAGGGAATGGAAACGCGGCACACATGAACAATAATTTTCTTATATCATCTCTGTCTCGGGTGATGTATTAATTATGTACCCGCAGAGCCTTCTCGCCAACCAATGTACTGTCATTTCCATTATAAAGTTGTATAATACGCTGCACTTGCTATACGAAACTATTTCATTAATACGAAATTAATCACGCTTTATTTGACATAAACAAATTTCTCAACGATAAATGATTTTAAACTAAATAATTTGTCGGACTACAAACTTCTGAAAGTGGCAACTAAGCACCTGCAGTGTCATTTAGTAAATGTTCAGATCTTAATAATTAAATCAATAGGTCTAAGTATAATACATTGAATGCTTCTTTAATTAATTTCATATGGTTGTATTAGCGTTGAGCGCGCTTCATACAAAAGTTTCAAAACCTGATAATAAAAATATCAAGACATTATCCAAATAATCTTTGAACTTTTGGCTAAGGCCGAAACACGAACAGATATGCCAGAGACAAAAAAGTACATGCAGCAGGAAAATTTGATTTCAGCTTTAAAGTGGGGCTAAGTTCATAATTTGATAATACATTATTTTAAAGTCTTTTAAAATATTCACTGGCCATAGTACTGGTCTTATATATAAGACATTAACAGGAACATTTTGGGGACTAGTCTTCACTGCTGTCAACACCAAGCTCTTAATTTGAACAAGAAATATAGAAAAGTGTTGAAACGGGCTATTCCTTAATTCTAGAAAAACTGCATCCAGGGAAACTTACTCCCTATTTTGAAATGGCACCAAAATCTAAGTTCTGTCATACATAATTCTATAGTTTTTGGAAATATTCAGAGCCCTCTGTAACATCCATAAACAAATAAAGAACACAAAAACCCAGGACAGAATGAACTATTTCCTTGAACATCGGCACAAGCAATAAAACAGAGTTTCAGCTCTAAATCGAGAACAAGCGGTCATAATTCTATATTACACAGTTTTGAGGTTTTAGCCGGACAGAATCCAGAAACATGGGGAAAAATAATATATCTCATAAGTGAAAAAGTTCGTGTATGTTAACTTTTAACTATGAACGTAGTTTTTGTGTATGTTGAAGGAAATTAAGTGTAATTTGCTTATAAGCTCAATTTTGTTTATTTCATGATATATTTTGGAGTTTAGTATGACGTCCATTTCCACTGAACTAGTACACATTTTTGTTTAGGGGCCAGCTGAAGCAAGCCTCTGGGTGCGGGATTTTCTCGCTGAATTGAAGACCCATTGGTGGCCCTCTGCTGTTTTCTTCTATTTTCGTCGGGTTGTTGAAACATTCCCAATTCCATTCTCAATTTTGCAATTAATTATCAAATGTTTATATATTTATCCTGGCAATAATTACACCCAGATTTATTTCAGGCTAATAATGACTATCTGAGATCATTGTAAATTAAAACAATTGAATATAGTAAGGCAGTTGATATTTGTCCGGCTAGCCGGACAAATATTACCAGGACTACGTGTCTGGTCAATCAATGCGTATGTCACTTCTTGTGCGTACGTGTGATATTATCTTCTAGCACCAGACGATCGCAAATTACGGACATTTTGCAAATGGTGAAGTTGAAGTCATCCTTCGTAAATTTTACGGACACCACCACGAGTTTGTTTGGCCGTTATGGAATAACTGTTTCTCAGATAATATCGTATATGTTCCTTATGTCGACATGTTACAACAATACCATTCCTTTTCACGTATGTGACCCACCGAATCAGACTATTTACCGGAATTGTAATAACATAAGCCAACACGGCGGCTGCCACACTAGTGGCTGCCACATGTGGAGCAGAATCTGCGTACCCTTCCGAAGCACCTGAGATAACCCCAGTTTTGGTGGGGTTCGTGTTGCTTAAGTCTTTAGTTTTGTATGTTGTCTTCTGTACTATTATTTGTCTGTTTGTCTTTTTATTTTTAGTCATGGCGTTGTCAGTTTATTTCAATCTATGAGTTTGACTGTCCCTAGCTCTAGTATCTTTCGACCCTCTTTTAAAAGCATTTTTTTTTGGCAATCTTAAATTGCAAAATTAGCGGCTCAATCTTGTTACTGGTAGTTGAAGTTGTAATCATCCGAAATAAGAATACTAGCGAACAAACACATTATTTGTGGCAGAAAATTGCTGTTACTGGCAATTATAGAAAGTATACAGTTTTGGGGTATTCTTCGCTGTTTCTGTTTTTTTTTCCGCTCAATGTTTTCTTGTTCTTGTGTTTCTGGTGTTATTCTCACCCTTAATTGTATGAAATTTTACTGTGTGTTTTGGTTTGCTTTTTGTGTTTCTTTCATAATTTTTCGTTGTGATATGCTGTTTTCTTGTTATTCTTTTAATTCATGTGTGGTCTCTATTTTTTTTTATGTTGTCTACATGTAAAATAACCAATAGCATTTTTTTTCCGGCTATATAACAGTCACTGTGACTACCAGTTTTTTGTTGTTGCAAATAAAGCTTTATGGAGATATGGAAACTAAAAAAATGGTTAAAAATACAGAGGTATGGTAGGCTTTTATCTCTCTTCTTTCCAAAGACATTTTCTGATTAATTCAGAAAGGCATTACTGTTAATCTTGTTGTATGGAATGGTTGTATAAAGAGTAGAGATCTTTCAAATTCCTACTCCTTGAGTGAGCTGTGTCTGAGTACTTCTGGATGCTGTTACACTCTACAATCTACAACTCCTCTGAAACTACCAAATTGATTTCCACAGAAATTTTATCATTAAGTTCTGCACTTTATATTGTAACTGCACGATGCGGTTTTACGACTTCGAATGTCACTCTGGTTTCATTAGCCACTCTTTTATGGTGGGTGTCTTCTGGAAAGTGTAGGAATGGTAAATCTACAGAAACCCAAATACAATACAAAGTAATTACATCCGTTTTTTTAAATGAATGTTGAAACGATTCGTTCAGCGTTTTAATGACTTGTTTGGCACATTAAATTTTTCATTGAACGGCAAAATTGATTTCTTGCATGTTGCAAGTTTGAAATGATACATTGTATAAATCATTTTAGACTTTCTCGTTTCTCATGTTCTAGATTAGACCGTTGGTTTTACACTAGTAATATTTTGGGGCCCTTTATAGATTGTTGTTCGGTGTGAGCCAAGGCTCGGTGTTGAAGACCGTACTTTGACTTTCACCTATAATGGTTTACTTTTATAAATTGTGATTTGGATGAAGAGTTGTCCCATTGGTACTCGTACCACATCTTCCTATATATATTCTCTTTAAATTATTCTAACAGTGTAACTAATCTATTCAAACCTCGCAACAATTTCGTGTTTTCAAAAGAACTGTACAGTGAATAAATTTATAATCAAGATTGTACAAAATCTTAACTTGCAACAACTGATTTCAACATTGCAACGAATCATTTGAACTCCATTTTTTTTAGAAAGGTTGACATAGTTATATGTGTAAATGTTTTATTCAAGCGAGGTTTTACCTCTCTCAAATAATGTTACAAAACTATTTTTCAACGGTGCAACTTTGCATCCCCTTTAAAATACCTGATGCATTTAAACAGAACTTGGATCAGGTCTCTTATGTACATTCTTATAAAAAGAAGATGTGGTATGATTGCCAATGAGACAACTGTCCACAAGAGACGAAAATGACACAGTTTTGCCAGTGGTATTACTTTTAGGGTCCATTGGGTGAATAAATGGGTTATTATCGCGATTGAGTTTAGGATGTAATAAACTGAGTTTATGTGACACTCTGCAGTCCTTACTTCCGCTGAAATTGATGAATATCTCAAATAACCTATTAAGTGGTTTCTAGTAAGAAGATTAAAACGTGAAAATTTACAATTTATCAGACAATTTACCAAATGATGGGAAACCTCATTGCAAAGCTTATATGTCTTAAAAATTAGGTGTAATCATGGATTGTTCCCATTTTCCCTAATCTATATCTTGTTGAAGAGTGAATCAAATTTCATTTATTAAAATAATTTTTTTATTTATGAATATATACATTTCTAAGAACAAAACACATCATAAAAATACAAAAGAAAATCCAAACTATGTTTTCCAACACATCAATACTATACAAACAAATGATACAAAATTTACAAAGAAGTGGCTACAGCTCATGTGACCATCATAATATAACTAATGAGCCTATAATCGCTAACCTGAATTAACTGTGATCAGAATGTTTCAGGGGGAACTAACACAGTCTTTGAAAGCCATTTAGTTCTAATTTCTCTATGAGTTTCAGAGAAGATTTTTAATGATGCTTTGTCAAAATAATTATAAGCCCAATTTGCTTATTTTTCAAAATCAGTAAAAGTAATTTGGAAAAATCTGTGCCGCCTAATGTTATGTTGTACACTTGTTTTTCTTAAAACTGACTTTTTTCCTCCAACTTAAGCCTGGTGTTTTGTCTTTTTCAAATAACTGGAAGTCCATTCACTTTCTTATGAACTTTGATATCTTTGTATAGATATAATACCAGAATGGCTTTATGCTTTTCTGACTTTAGAAAGTTAAAAAAGGGTTATTTCTCATAAAAAAAAAACAGAAACAGAACAGAAATCTAGTATTTAATGAGTATATCATCAAAATTTAATTCTAGGATTTGAGTGAATAAGGAAATAAGCTAGAATCGTGAAAATCCAACTTGACCTGTAACTTGTCATAATAAAACAATACATCAAATATCAAATCAATATCTTCAAGCATGAAGAAAAAAAAGTCTGGAAAACTGAATTGCAGACAGACAGACAGACAGACAGATCAATATTTTTTGCAGATACTTTTAAGATCTGGTAGACAGTTTCAGAATGGTAGATAAGGTACATTTGAATATATATATATATATTTCGGTTAGAAAACCTTTTTACTAAGAAATTTCGCTTTCTGAAATTCTTGCGATTTCAATTATCTGGTAAGATCAATAACCACAGGTTAGTTAGATGTTGATTTTTTTCGAAAGAGAAAGAAGTATGATAAGCATGAATAGTATAGTTGTATGAGGATCAAACATGATTTGGTAAAAAAATCTACAAAATGAGTGTTGCGTTTTAAAGTCAGTCAGTATATATTTTTTTTAATCTTATCTATGCAAACATTCTCAGCTTAATGGTTTCATTCCAAATCTCAGGATTAATGCACAGTCTTGTATAAAGGTTACAGAGACAGATACAGAAAATAGGGCGTAATTCATGAAAAGGTAAAAAACCAATACGATGAGAGTAGCAAAACGATTTTTTTAAGATTCAACCTGAAAAATGATACATTTTTACTATCGTAAAGGAGAGGAGGGGTTTCAGAAGGATTACAAGTGTGCATCAGCTGACACCCCCCCCGCAACACACACACACAAAACAATAATTAAGATCTAATGTTATCGGAAGCATGAACTTATAAGATATATGTAGTACGGTGCATAGTAAGGAATTATTCATAATTAATACAATTATTTTGTACAATAATTTTGTTTTGATAATTTTGCCGGTAATAGCATAATTATTTTCAATGACCGGGGTTAGCACAATTTCAACTTAGCAGATGTATCTATTCGTCTATCTCGGAGATTCTGAATTCCAATTGCGGAATAGTAGTACAACAAAGGAGTTATTAATGTTATGTTAATAGCTATATATTAAGAGGATTCCATTATACTGGACTTCTAATATCAACGATCACCAATTGACTATTATTATTTTTTAAGTCCCCACCGACTTAATATGTGTTTAATTTGCCCGTCCGTCTATCCATCCGTCTATCACACTTCAGTTTCAGTTTAGAAATGCTTTGACCAAATGATTCTATTTTTGGTGTTTACGCTTATTATTATGTTACAGGTCAAGTTTGTGATTTAAGCTGGTGGGATAACATCTCAGACTTGTGTGTGCCCTAAGAAATTAAGAATTTTTTACAATTGTTAAGGGCCATATTTTATCTTGCCATACCATAAGCCAGGTTGGCCTGGCTTTTGCAATCCCATGAAGGTCACCATCTGTTAACTTTCAAAATTGATTATAAGTTGATGAACGTGTAACAAAGTCCGACCAAACGCAATTATCTTTTAAGGCTCTACTTAGATGAAACATTTAAAAAAACATACCCCCTTTTCCTGACCCTCCAACCCCAATGTTAAATTATATATTACATTTATTGAACCGTCTGAAAAAAAGACAAGACTGTGAGTGAAGCAAAGAATGAAGTCATATTCCAATTTGAAAATAAACACCCTCTATTTATGTATTTTTTTACGTAACTTTCCATTTATGAAGTTTTTAAATGGATGTTGCTATGGATAATCTTTGTTTCAATGGTAACAATTGAAGTCAACAACACTTGACGATAGCAATTTAAAGTTTGCGTTAGCTTTATGTATTTTCTTATCGGTTATGAAACAATTCAGGACATTTAAAAATCGGTAGCTATGGTGATAAAACTAAAGAAAGTCCCACGCATTTTTCTATTTAATTTGGTAAAGTAGTATCCAAACTTCACTGAAAAACACCAGAGAAAATTTGATAATTTCGCAAAAATCTCAAATTCAGAAAAGTTGAAGATATGCATTTTTGGCAAAATTTTTCAAATTAGGTTCACATGCAATCTTAACTAAAATGAAGCTTAAAGCAAGTTGTATCAATGTTACATATGAAAGTTAATGAAATATGCTTGATTCTATTCATTATCAGGCTCTGAATTTTAGGGATTTAGCGGATTTTTGAAAGTTTTTACCACGCTTAACAACCAAAACATAGAGTGTCTGTTACCGTGGCAACCAATCATATTTTCCCACTCAAATTTATTTTTTGAGCAGTATTCAAGTTATGCTTCTACCAGGCAATTTATAGAAACAATCTGAATTCAGTGGTGTTCGTTTGTTTATGTGTTACATATTTGTTTTTCGTTCATTTTTTATATAAATACGGTCGTTAGTTTTCTCGTTTGAATAGTTTTACATAGTCATTTCGGGGCCTTTAATAGCTGACTATGCGGTATGGGCTTTGCTCATTGTTGAAGGCCGTACGGTTATCTATAGTTGTTAATTTCTGTGTCATTTTGGTCTCTTGTGGAGAGTTGTCTCATTGGCAATCATACCACATCTTCATTTTTATATGAAACCCTCATATATCGCACTCTGTCTGGTTCTTACAAAGATCTCCGGCTTGAATATATAACGTTATTAAGGGTCATTACTCAAGAACGTTAAAATACTTTAGTATACACCACCCAAACTCGGACTTGATCTATGTTGTATGGTACATTTTGGTTGAGTCAAAATAAAGTTAGAGAACGGAAACACATTATTGGGACGAACGTATCTACGAACGGACAAGGGTAACACTTAGTGTTGCCTCCTTTGCGATGGGGCATAAAAAATGAGACGTTTTCTTAAGATAGGTTCACACTGCCGATCAGATCAACTTGATCAAGCCCGATCAAGACAGAATAATTGATCGGGAGACTGTTCTGACTCAATCGACAAAAATGTTCGTGGTAGTCTACCTTGCTCGTAATCGGTCTGACTCTCTACCCGAGATTTTTTGACATGTCAAAACATTCAAGTAAGAATCGAGAAGCGAGTCACTCGAGAAGAGATCAGGAATTCGTCGAGTAGCGATCGAACTGATCGGGAAAGGATCGTGTAGAGATCGAATTTGGTCGGATTACAAATAATTTACCGATCAGTATCAGTATTCGATCATTTTATCTTTGCTCGACTAATACACGATCATTTCCCGATCAACGCCAACCTATTTGATATGTGGTCCAGATTAACTCGACCAATGCCCGATCGCTTCCAGATCACTGCGACTTCTATTATTTTTTATCCCAGACCAATTCGACAAATACCAGGTCTCTACGTGACCACATTCGACTATTCTTCGATCTCTATTCGGTCATACAATAGTACACATGACTGCTAAGCGATTCTCTAAAGGAGTGTGCAGATCTGATTAACTTTTACAACTTTGCACTTGCAAAAATATTTTGTCATTGTACATTAATTTTAATTGAAGATTAACTCCGCCAAAATTACTTCATGTACAGTACTTGTCTGTACTTCTACAGGGAGGGTTAATATATAAAAAGAGAGGCAAACGATACCAAAGGAACAAACAAATTCAAAGGTCGAAAACAAACCGACATAGCCATGGCGAAAACGAAAACCGACGAGAAGACAAACAGCAGCCAACATATCACAGCATAGAAAAGAAAATAGCAACACGAAACCCATTTAAAACTGGGATGATCTCAGGTGCACCGGAAGGAAATTATACATGTATCCTGCATTTTTGCCACGGAGGATTTTTTCAAACATGAAAGTAATTGTGCAATAACAATCATTTTTAGAAAGCCTTCAAAGTTTGTTTATATGAACATCAAGATTATTTTTCACCCGTTTTATGGGTTATTTTCTTTTTGACTGTTCGTATTTTCCTTAGGTCCAGAAATTATTGTAGTATATATTTCAACACAGGGAGAAAATCTTGCACCCGGTGGCGGGCTACACGTGGCCCCTAAAAGAAAATGTGTACTAATTCATTGAAGAGGCCCCTGACTTTGTAGATGCACAAACATGCGGCGGGGCCAAATGTTTACAAAAACTTTTTTTCACACGATCTTTTTGACGCAATTTTACCAAAAAAAAAAAACGAAACGAAAGTCAAATGATTTTTATTTGATCTCTTGATGGATATATGTAAACATTTTGAGAAGCGATTGAAATTCTACTTTAGACCAAATTTTGAGGAAATGTGTGACATCTTTACACCACTTTTAGCAAAAACATGTTGGTACCATGGATACGTCAAAATACATTTAAGCTTTAACCTTTCAACTTTTGGATATCAAATCTATAGAAAATACTGATTACATACATATACACATATATGACACAAACAGTAAGCTTAATTTGCAAGAAAGGAAAGAAAAGGGATGGTAAAATTTATGTATATTGCTATCTAACACAAGTACCAATCTGGGGACAAATCTCATTTGGTGATGTCATTTTCAGGAAAGGAGCTACAAAAACTACCATAATACATAAGCTTCCTACTCTACTTTGAGAACGTTTTTATAAACATTGGGGGTCTTCTTTGTTGAACTCCTGCGAGTCTTTCATTTTGCCCATACAGCTGTCGTCATACACCTAGACGCCTTGGCGCACGTTGCTGTCGACGACTTCTTGTTCGTCTTTTTCGTTTTCAAGGTCCTTCACAGCTGTTAACCTGTCATTTGGAGGACTTACCACCCTGCCTACAAATCCAACTGCTTTATTTCGACGAAGATATCTTAAAGGTCTGATTTTACTCAGATCTTCTGTAAACTACTGAATCTAACCAAATTAATTATATAGAGAATTTGTCCATGGGATACAAATAATGCCCCGCTTGCATATAGCGTTATAAAGGGTCATTACTCAAAAACGGTAAAAGTGACGCAATCCAAATTCGCACATGATCTGTGTATTATGATAAAAGCATTGTGTATAAGATAAGATATATAAGATAAGATATTTTTATTCCAATTAAAGGGCCCATGAAGAGCAAAGTAATTTATTACAATGATTTTTATAATTGTTACAATAATGTTGACATAAATCATAAATATGACTTTAACTATTTCAATTCTTAGATGTTAAACCACAGCCAGATCAGAGCCATACACATAAAAAAGGCATAACAATATATCTATTATTAACAGGCAAATATTCTCAACGTCTTAAATATAACAATATCTATACTATATTGATACAAACATTTATTAATATAAATTGCAATATTTTTTCATAACCTCTAGGTTTTCTTGAATAAAAAGCCAATTAAATTTGGCACTTGTGCTTATCTTTTCAAAATTTTTACAACCTTTTAAAATATTATCATAAAATTCTTTTCTTAAAAAGTTATAAAGGGGACACTGACATATAAAATGTTCTTCGTCTTCAACTTTATCTAAGGTGCATTTTTTACATAATCTTTGTGATTTATCTATATAGGTTTTAGCATATCTATCTGTCTCTACTTTTAGGGGGTGTGCACTTATTCTGATCTTACACAGTGCTTGTCTATCTTTAAATTCTTTTAATTGCAGATATTTTTCTGTACCAAAAAATGTTTAATTGAAAAATATGTCAAGAGTTTACCTCTACCTGATTTAACAGTATTTTCTCTAAATTCTTTCCAATGATTATGAAAACTTGTACACAATTTATTCCTAACTATAGTACATAAACGGCCAACACTTACATTTAAGTTTGGTAAGTCTAGTTCTGTCATTAAATAGTCAATACTAGAAAACCATGTAGTGATATTGTTTGCATGTAACTTTTTATTACAAATATATGCATCATAATTATAATAAACCATCCTTTGTGTTCACTAACCTAGCATATTTTAACATTGCCAATAAAATTGAAAAATATACTGGAAATCTTCCTAATTCAGACATAACAGCAAAATTACTTGCTTTTCTGTTAACCCCAAGAATATACTTCATGAATTTTGTGTGCGACTTTTCATATATGTCTTTTGAATAAACCTTTTCTAAAATATAATCGTTATTCTTCTTACATGCCACTGAAGTGGTTGAAAAGATTCCCATATTTCACTGCCATACATTAAAATAGGTTTAATTGTATGGTCATAAAGGTGCATTAAAGTTGTGACACTAGGATTTGATGATGCTAGGCATTGTTGTAATCCAAAACAAGCTTTTATAGATTTCTTGTATACCTCATCTTTACACTGTGTAAATTTACCACTAGATACAAAAGTAATTCCTAGGTACTTATAACATTTTACACTTTCAAGCTGTTGCCCATTCAAATACACTGGGCAATCAACATGTTTTCCAGGTTTGTTTAAAATTAAAACTTTTGTTTTATTAAGGTTTACAATTAAACACCATTTTCAGCAATATAATTGTAACTTATCCATTCTCTCTTGTAAACCATGTTGTGTTTCAGAAAAATAACAATGTCATCTGCATACATAATACAATCAATTCTGTTGTCATTTAGATCAACAGGATCAGTACATGATGAAAAGTTTCTGGCATATCATTTATAAACAATTTGAAAATGTTTGGGCTTAATACATCGCCCTGTCTAACTCCTATAAAAGATCTAAAGATAGGGGTTAATTCATTTTAATTTTACACATAGTTTATTTTACTATACATATATTTGATAATAGAATAAAATTTGCCTGTTATATTTAGTTTTAAAAGTTTATATTTTATGCCTGCATGTATAACAGTATCAAATGCTTTTTAAGGTCGACAAAGCAAGCGAATAGTTTTCCACTTTCTTTTGTTAATGTATTTGTCGATTAGGGTTTTAAAACAAACATATGGTCAGAAGTTCTTGATTTTTACAAAACCCAATTTGTGATTTACTTATTATATTTTTTCTTCTAAAATTTATCTAACCTTTTATTCAAAATAGAGTTGAATAATTTACCAAGGCAGGAATTAATTGCAATACAACGGTAATTTTCTGGTTTGCTTGGGTTACCGCTTTTTAAAATTTGTGACAAATATGCGGATGACCACTGTGTAGGATATTGACCTGAAGACAGCACTACATTGAAGAGTCTACGTGTGATAACATTTGGTTGGGGCAAAATTTAGAAAGAAGGGAAACTAACTGATTATACGTACGTACGGATGGACAAGGTTACCACTTAATGCCCCCTCCGCTGCGTGGCTTCACAAACTCAGACGTTTTTCATACCCGATAAATTGCCGACTATCCCTACCACCAGGTCGACCTGGTCTGGCCGAGATCGGGATGAGATCGAGTATAGCTGAGTTGGTCTAGCTAGTTGAGTAAAGATCGTCTAGAGATTGTGAATTGGTCGGAATATTCGAATATGTGGTCGGGTGGGAGTCTTGATGGAGACATTAAGGAGTCGTGTACAGTCAGATAGCGATCGGGAAGAGGTAGTAAACATGCCCGATCACGAATTAATTTACGCTTGGTCGTGAAAAATTTCACAATCGGGATCATCGAGTTGATCTGGTTGGCAGTGTGAACCTAGCTTTATACTGAAATATTACATACACGACCAATTCCCGGCTATCCCTACGACCCCTATACGATCAGGTCGATCTGGTCTGGTCGAGATCGGGCTGACATCGAGTATAGTTGATTTGGTCTAGCTAGTCGAGTAAAGATCTTAGATTGGTCGGAATAATCGTATATGAATTCAATCAGTGGTCACGTTGAGTCGTTATGGCTCACGCCCTGAGTAATTTAGAAGTAGTGAATGGTCGAGTTAAAGTCGTGTACTGTCGGATAGCGATCGGGTATAAGTCGTAAACAGGCCCGAACAAGAATTTGGTTACGCTTGGTCGTGGAAATTTGGACCATCGGTTCATCGAGTTGATCTGATCAGCAGTGTGAACCTAGCTTTATAAATATCTGATTGTTGTCGTGATTAAGGTGGTATGGGTGTCTTTCGCCATCTTTGATTGTAAAAAACACACAATCTAAGGTTCAGATTTTCAATCAAATTAGAAAAATTTGATGCAGGAATGCAGATAACTAATGTGAATTTGCATTTAAAAGAACAAATTAATAAAATTATAACTTATAAATACTAATATTTTTACAGTGTAGATTATTTTTTACTTGATTTTTAATGTTTTAAAATTGGCATTTTAAGGGGAGGTAACTCTGAAATAGTGCATTTTCTGAAGGAATCTACATGGAATTTTGCTATATTGTATTTTAGCCGAAAAACGCACGGTGAACCTATCTTTTCTTTTAATATTCTCAAAACTATCTTCTCGTATTTTATTTTACAATTCTATCATTTAGTTTAGCTTGTAATCACATAATGATGTTTTTTATCTGTACAAGTCATACCAAATGTGTCATTTTGTCACAACCTGTAGCTTGAGAAAATGCACGGTGACCTGTAATTTTTATTACATTTTTGAACATATATCAATATATTCTACGTTTTGGCAAAATATGAACAAATTCTATCATTTTAATTTAGACTCCCATACCACCTTTAAATAAATAAATGTTTTACAAATTTTGAATTTCCAGCCCACGATTCACAAGATCTTATTAGACTTTTAACAAATTATTATCGGGAATGCACCTAACAATGACGGCAGTAGCGATTGTTAATTTGTGACCCATCTGTATATAGCTTGTTGTTCGGTGTGAGCCAAAGCTCTGTGTTGAAGACTGTACCAATAATGATACTTTTACAAATTGTGACTTGGATGCAGAGTTGGCTAATTGGCGCTCATACCACATCTTCTTATATCTATCTACTGACTAATGAATCAAATAAGTTTGAATATGTTTCACGTACAAATATCTACTTCGAGTCTGGACTTCATGTGTATCAAGACAACCCCGTTATTTCCACACACCTATATCACGCCATTTTTTAATGCAACAGTCTAATATATAAAGACATGGGTTAAGAGTTATGGCATAAGCATGCCAACTTGTAGAGTTTAATCAATGTGAAAGAAAAAAGAAACAACATTTAAAAATTCTTGAAATAGAAAACTGAGCAGCTCATGAGTCGTCCTGAATATACATGGTATATATGCCACTTGATTTACCATTGTTTAAACATGGCAAAGTCAGTGACTTGCTTTTGGGAAACCAAACAGGCCTTTTAAACCAACCATAAAACATGGAATGCTTAATGTCCTCAGATCTGACGATCCTATGACAGTGTCGTGAAAACTAAACCATGGAATATGGGGAAACAATTTTTTTTCTGTCAACATGCATGTACTTTCCGAATGAAACTCTTCAATATTAAATGCTTATCCATATCATATTTTAAGAACAAAACCAATTTTTGAAAATAAATTGCCAAAATGTGTTTAAAAAGTCGAAATTCAAAGATTTTAGAAAGTCAAAATTTGGAGATTTGAAAAGTTAAAATTTCGAGTTAAAGTCGAAATTTTAAGATTTGAAATGTCAAAATTTCGACTTTGAAAAAAATTTCACTATCAATTTTATGTTTAATATGTTCCTAATGCGCTTCCGTACAAACGAAACAGCGGAAACATACATGTAATATAGTAGTCAGATGTCGGTAATTTGCATCTTTTCTGCCTGCTTTTCTGTTGCTAATCAATCATGTTCTTTGTCTTACAATGGCACAAAATTTTTATGGCAGTGACAATATAACTACATCCAGTTTGATGAATCGATGTTACCACTGTGTTACCATCTTGTTGTTCTATTTCACATTGCTTTTCTCTTTTACAACAGCCAAGAGAGAACCGAGGAATGTTGAAAATCAGTTTACCAATTATCTTGGTCAATTTGTATCGATTTAAAACTGTCTGAACATCGGAAGATAATGTCTATTCTTTACAGGTGAAACTGGTCACCGTCAATGCTGACAAATACAAACTTTGAATATCGATCACGAATTCTTTGACTATTACAAAAATATATGTCTCTATTACATTTAAATATAAAAAAAAAAAAATTTGTACATATTTTTATAAGACGTATAATAATTGTTCATCTGCAATGCCATATTCTTCGATACAATTTGACATTCATTATAGCGTTTTTTTTGGGTATAATATTGAAATGTCAAAAACTGTTATGTATAATTGTTTTTTGTGTTGTTTTATATTTGTTGTATTGATAAATAATTTGTATGCTATCAAACCTTTTGGGGATACAACTGCGTGCATCAATAAATAAATTAAATTCAAACCAAAGATAAGATACCATAAACTTTATTTCAGACTATAATATATACAGGTTTCATCCTCGGCACTTTTGGGATTATGTAGAATCACTAAAATCATTAGTAATTATATATAATCCCTGAAAATGACCAGTGATTTTATATAATCACTGAACATTTTAATAATTATTCTATGATTTTAGGGAATAACAATAATTCAACGATCCTTTGTTTGATAAAAATTAAATATAGACAAATTATCATTTGCTTTTTTCTTATTCCTTGAAAATTTAAGTGAATAGTAAGTCAGGATTTAAATTGTTTAAAGGCTGCTACCATCTCTTATATTTCATACAGATTACACTCTATACATCGTTATACATTAACATAGGATTGGGCTGTTGGGCATGGATTTAGAAATTAATAAATCTAAAATATCTGACGAAAAAAATAATTTTGTAAATTGCAAAAGCAATAAAAAAAACAGATATATAGAAATAAAATTACTAGTTATCATATACATATTTCCACAATTGGCGTCTCATTAGTTTACTAATGTTTTGATCATATCTGAGACTTGTTGTTGTAAAACCTATCGCTCGACTTAGCCATGGCGTTGTCACTTTATTTCAGATTTTCGAGTTTGAATGTCCCTCTGGTATCTTTCGCTCCGCTTTAAGCAAAGTATTTAATTCATGTAGACAAATTTTATTTTGCGGTCGTATATTGGTATCACGTCGTCATCGTCAGTGTCGTATATGGTTTCCGGACAATAACTTTAGTATAAGTTAATAGAGCACAAGGTATATAACCACAAAAGGAAGGCTGGGATTGATTTTGGGAGTTATGGTTCCATGGGATACCTCATGTACAAAAGATTTTGGGACATTTTAGCAAATCGGTTGTACATCCCATTTTAGCGAAATAGGAAAACAAGCAGGTCACTTTACGGAAATTGCTTCGTGTTCCTTTCTACTATTTTTATTTAAATTTGTAAGGATACGAAGAGGATGTGTTCATAAAACTTTTTTTTTTTAAATACTTTTATTTATATTTATAAATTAATGCATGACTTCGGCAAGTTCAATATTTCATCGTTTCTTATAAATACTTGAATATTGCGAACTATTGTAAAACTTATAACGAACACACATTTCGCTAAACTGTGCTATAAAAAACCCAGACATAGTAACATTGGTTGTTTATAGATATAAGAAGATGTGGTATGAGTGTCAATGAGACAACTCTCCATCCAAGTCAAAATTTATAAATGTAAACCATTATAGGTCAAAGTACGGTCTTCAACACGGAGCCTAGGCTCACACCGAACAGTAAGCTATAAAGGGCCCCAAAAATTACTAGTGTAAAACCATTCAAACGGGAAAACCAACGGTCTAATCTATATAAAAACGATATATGTTTGCCTTGTATGTTGAGGGATTTAGTAGCAAAGTCAAACCTATTCTTTCTCTCTTAAATATAATTCTAAGATGAGCATGATAATTTCATGTAAATATTCCGAATATTTCATTAACTCTCTGAACTTGACTATCAATAACTTTAATCTCTTAATTTTCACACACCTAAACAAAATAAGGTTCTGATTGGTGTAATTTGTGAAGCCTTCAAAGTTGAAGGGTGATTGACAGTAAATATATAATAGCATGGTTTGTGATTGACAGTAACCCCACCTTATAACCATATGGTACAATATAGCTTATGCAGCATTTACTTTTGACCCTTTCGGGACAGTTAGAACTTAAATGTAAATAATGTACATGTTTCAACAATTATAGCGTAATCTATATTTACTTTTGAACCTTATGGTACGTCAACTGGGCGCTTAAGCAGCATTTGCTATTTATTACCGCATAGGCTGCATTTAAAATAGCATAGGCTGTATAAATTATAGCATATGCTGTATAAATTATAGCATATGCTATATATTATAGCCTAAGCGGCATTAATTACAGCATAGGGTAAATAAATTATAGCTTAAGCTGTAGTTTATATGGCATATGCTGTATTAAATGTAGCATACGCAAAATAATTTACTTTTGACCCTTTCCGTACGCCATAGTGTACGTATGTTTTACCGCTTCTTAGATTTACTATTTATATCACATCTGCTAGTTCGGGTAAATCATTCTGTATTAGGAATCATGTTAAAGCGTAAGAAGATACTTTCCTCTTAGTCAAAAGAAATAGTTTACAACGTTTCAAAGTTTTAAAAAAGAAAGAGAGACAGTGTAACTATCCCACTCGCCCAACCAAAAGTTACTAAATACAGAGAAAAAAAAAAAAAGAAGGGCGACAATAGAAAATGAAAGGATATGGAGTAAATGTACATGGGACAAAATCGCACACAATACATAGAAAACATAGAAAATTTATAATTACGGGCGAGGTTTTGAACATATATTTGTCATACATTGCCCAACAAAAGACCATTAATTTCGAAACAACAAATGATAGACAATACATATATAACTAAACAACAAATGATAGACAGCACGGGGCACATCGAAATATACGTAAGAAAACCTAGCAGTTTAAAATAGTATGAAAGGGCAATATACAAAACAGATGACCAGACCAGTATTTTGAAGAAATTTAACCAAACATGAAATTTTGACGGTGTATTAATATGAGAAATTCTCACATGAACAAGCACACCATAACTGTAAATATTATAAGAGCATACACCTCAAGCACGGGAAACGTTCTACTGCCTCCACACAGCACTAGAGACAAACTCTAGAATCAATAGAAAATGAAAAGATATGGAGTAAATGTACATGGGACAAAATCGCACACAATACATAGAAAACATAGAAAATTATCAATGAACAGGGCTTTTATTCCTGTTCTTCATCTTGACAGTTGATGTAGGGCCTTCAACAATGAACAAATCATTCATACCCTACAACAAGGTCAAGACGGCCCTAGCGTCGACTTAAGCGGTACTATTGATAAAAATAAAGTAATTTTGAAAGACATCGATCGCCGCTAAAATATGCCTTGAAGTTACACATGTCGGGAGCGGTCAATGAATTACATAATTTATAATTACGGGCGAGGTTTTGAACATATATTTGTCATACATTGCCCAACAAAAGACCATTACTGTGAAAGTACTTCAATTCGTGGGTATCAATTTTCGTGGTTTGAGCAACATTTACATGTTCGTGGGTTTTAAAATTCGTGGATTTTAGTTTTCTATTAAAAAAAATTGAAAAATTAATGCCATTAGAATCTTTTCATGTCTTGATTTGGACAACGGTTATTTTATTTCGTTGGACACTTAAATTCGTGGATACAGTCATCCACGAAAACCACGAAAATTGGTTCCCACGAATAAAAGTACTTTCACAGTAATTTCGAAACAACAAATGATAGACAATACATATATAACTAAACAACAAATGATAGACAGCACGGGGCACATCGAAATATACGTAAGAAAACCTAGCAGTTTAAAATAGTATGAAAGGGCAATATACAAAACAGATGACCAGTCTGAGACCAGTATTTTGAAGAAATTTAACCAAACATGAAATTTTGACGGTGTATTAATATGAGAAATTCTCACATGAACAAGCACACCATAACTGTAAATATTATAAGAGCATACACCTCAAGCACGGGGAAACGTTCTACTGCCTCCACACAGCACTAGAGAATACTTCTTCTGTCTGTATAACCTTCCGTTAATGACCACCAAGAAATTTTTTGTATCAGTAAAAGTATTTACACTATTTACAGGTTCCCCATAAGTCCTCTCAGATATATTATGTACATGTATACATGACCCAAGAGTCACACACACATTTCCAAATTTGATCAATACTATTCTTTAAAATCTAAAACTGGTCTCACCACTATAAGTAAAATTTATAGAATAAAATAGAGGAGACTACCTTGCCATCACCTCCATCACTGAAGATATACACATACATATTTAGAAAAATAATATATATGCTTTAATGTTACTGATCACATAGAAATACTACACATAGGACGCTCTTGTCCCCTGAGTAACTGTGGATGTTTTCTGAGTCCTTCCAACAATTCTAATCTCTTAATATACAGCTGATGACATAATTCAGTCGATATTTTTGTTATGACTGTTATTTGTTCGGTACTAAGGTTTTCACTGAAATTTGAGCAGTCCAAAATCAGAAGCAAGATAGATTCTTGGTTTCTAAAAAGTTTAAGCCATTTCCTTTCACCAATCAAACGAATAACTTCCACTTTTAATCGGCTGTAGTTGTCTAACAGTAAAGAGGGCTGGACATTCCAATAGAATATGTGTCTGATATCCTCTGAATGTATCGCATACAGCTGGTAATATGTGATCTGACTGTTCTATGTTAAATTTGTATCTGGTTGCTTATGTCATAAATGTGCCAGTGAGCATCCTGGCTTTTGTAATGCCCATCTTTATTTCTGATACCATTGAGCGTAGGGATTTCCAGACTTTGTCGGGCTTACCAATGGCAAGTGCCTTTACATTTATATATTTTACAGTTGATTTGTTGTCAATTTCAGTTTTAAGCAGGTTTGTCCATGTCTTCTGAATTGCACATTTACACTGATATTGCTAATTTTATGGTTGTTCCAATAATAAAGTATCAATTTCTGGTAACTTATAAAATTCGAGAATTTCTTGATTTCTACCAACAACAAAAAAACTGTTACAATTAACACAATTCACTGCACGTTGTCTCAACAGGAGATTTCTTATTGTTGTATTATTACAAGTGAGAATGTTATGTAGAGGACTATTACTATTAAAGAAGCCAAGTGAGAGTACTGGTAGTTATTACAGATTATGTCTTTTAGGTATCAGTATTTATAAAATGCAATTAATATAGGCGGATCTTCATTATCAAAATTAGTTTGTTGTTAATATGTAAAGATCGGAAGTTTGGACATGATTTTGATATACTATGCATCTAATCCTCTCCTTACATGTAGTAAATGGGTGTCACATTAAAATGAATAATGAACTTTGTCTTCAACATCACCTGGTGCACCTTGCTTTAATTCGGTTTTGACTTACAGTACCTTAGTATTTGCAAGATTCAATATGCAATTTGTAAGCTGTTATTCTTAATGATTGTAATTATATAAAGTAATACATTCTATTTGATAAAAAAGTCGTATAATTAATATATAATTTTCAAAACTAAATTTACTCTTAAATGTTACATAAGTTGGTAGTTTTCAATAAGATTGGTACTTTTCCATCTTTATATATATAGTAGTTGTTTCTACACAATTGAATATATATGATCTCTTAACAATCTGACTCCAGTACACTTTAAATGGTTGAATACTTTGATGGTATAATAGTTTATGTCTCGTCTGTGACAAAACGCAGAATGCGTGACATAGGGATTACAGGTCCGTGTAACACTTATCAATTCAAAATTTCAAAAAGTTTTCAAATTTTAGATTTTTTGATTTTTGATCAAAGTTTTAAAATATCAAAATTCCAAAGTTTTCATTTTTTTTTTTAATTTTGAAAATTTCACCAAATAATTAAAATTTTAAAATTATAAACTTCGTTTTAAAATTTAATAGTTTAGATATGTATGCAAACTTTAAAAATACTAAACTGAACGTACAGTTTTGATCATTTCGCTTTTTGAAAGCTTGAATTTTTTTATTTTTGATTAAAATATAGGAAAGGGGAAAGGACTAAAAAGTTGATACCTGTTACAAGTGCGAAACGGAATAAGAATGGAAGGAAATCAAATGAAATTTACCCAAACAATTCAAAACGAAAACAATATTTTCAGAAAAACTAATATATAAAAATTATAAAACAAGAGGCTAACTTGTGACCTACCGAATTACGATCTATGAGTTTGACTGTCCCTCTGGTATCTTTCGTCCCTCTTTTACTTATTACCGGGTTTGTAATAACATGAGCAACACGACAGGTTCCACATGTGGAGCAGGATCTGCTTACCCTTTCGGAGCACCTGGTATCACCCTAGTTTTGGTGAGGTTTGTGTTGTTCAGTCTTTAGTTTTCTATGTTGTGTTTTGTGTACTATTGTTTGTCTATTGGTCTTTTTCTTTTTTAGCCATGGCGTTGTCTGTTTATTTTCGACATATGAGTTTGAATGTCCCTCTGTTATCTTTCGTCCCTCTTTTGTTTGATCTACAGGGTGAAAAAGGAGAAATATGTTTCTTTAAGTCTAAAAAAAAATTAGTAAGACCTGATTTTTACACACTTTGATTATCTAACTAAATTAACAATGTCCAGAAATTACTTGTCGACTTTGTGATTACTGTTATTTTAAATAGCGAATAAAAGGAAACGGGATATTCGATTTTTGAAATACTGAAGGGATAGTTCGGTGTTTGTTATTTGCACTTTTGTAAGTTATCTTGCGACAATCAGCTATGAGCAAAATGCAAGTACGCAGCCACGTCCAGTCAAAATGGGGCGTGTAGAGAGAGTGTCACGCTTTCTGCACGTTACGAACCGTTACAACAACTCTTTGAGTGGTTCGTTGGTTGCAGAATTTCTGTCCCTATCCAATATACCCTCATTTTCCAGTGGCGATCTTAATTTGCCGACCTTCATCCTGAACGGACTCTATTACAGGACCTACATATTGTATTTATTGTTAATTTTGTTATCGTCTTGAACATGCATAAAATATTTGAATATTAAATAGGCCGTTTATAAATCAATTATAAAGAAACTCAGGTTTCAACTACCTCGGGCAAAGTTTCCCTTAGGTGGATTTTGCTATTTTTAATTTCCATTTTGGCCATACACCTCTTCATTTGTTTCGGTTCTTATATTTACTTGGCTTCCAAATAGTCAGCTTTGAGCGTTCCGGATGTAGGTAAATACAGAAAAGCGCTTCGGACGTATGCATGCAGTCGTGTTGTTTAAATTTTAATTTGATATTCCAATCCCTTCAAATGTTATTGTCAATGGGAAATAGTAAATTGGCGGATTAAGGTTTTTGTTACTGTAATCTAATTTATTGCGGGGAGTTCTCTTTTAGTAGAAAATTTGTTTTTATATTATTTTTTTCTGATTTTTCACTGCTATTCATAAGTTTTCTTATCCCTATTTTTAAAACTCATGAGTTCGCCTCTGTAATATGTACCAATCATTTTATTATTGATTGTAAATACAAAGTTAGTACGAGATTGAATTGAAAAGACTATGAATTCCCTGTACTCGGTGCTAAGGACCGTTTTAAAAAGCACCCATATATTTCTTATATATTGTTATACTGCAAGGTTATTGTAAAATATTTTCAGTACAGAAAGTGTACTTTAAATCGAAAAAGGTTAAATTTGATCAATATTCAAATATATTTTGTGACTTCATGGGAATATTTAAGATTGTTCTTCACCATAAATAACAGTTAAAATCTAGCAAAAAAAATTAATGCAAAGAATGCCTTTTTTCGTATTCACATTTTGTCTTTAAAAAACAGCCCATTTGTTAAAAAACTAGGACATTTTAAAATTTGCTCTCGAAAAACCAGGGCAATGTAAAACGATGAATTTAAAGTTAAATTCAAGGAAATAGTTTTTGCCTTAAATATTTATAGCAATCAGAATAAAATAAACAGTCATGAACTTGCGAAATAGCAGTTAATCGATCCGATTGCATTTAATATCACTCGAAATACAATATCTCGACCGGACACTTTACCTATAGTTTTACATGACATATTAAAATAAGACAACCAACGACCAAAATTATGCTAAATCAATAAAGGAAAAGTATATATGACAAAAATCAACCACAAAAATTTACCATTAAAATTGGTCACTTCAACTTTCTAAAATGTGTATCGGTGATGTGAACTTATAAAAACATTATATCATTTAAATTGCGGTTTTGTTTAACAGTGTGTTTTTCTTTTTCAAAATATATTAAATTGGACTGGGCAACAGGCTAAGTATCTGCAAGCCTCTCCAAGAGAGAGAAAACATCACATACCCAAACTTATGACAACACAAACAAATATTTTCTTTATCATTAACATTGCATAGTGTTGTTCATGTAATTAAAACAAAATGCCCACATCTCATATTGATAGAATGGCGCTTTATGTTCAGCGGCAACTATAACATGGATATTCAGATAAAATGTTTATGTGATATATTTATGTGGTATGAATTAAGTATGCATTTAACTTTCAGAAGACTATCAAGCTGTGTTTGACATAAATGGTCTACCTCTTAGCATTATCTTTGCTCCAATCTTCTAATAATTGGTCTAAATCTTAAAGACAGCATGTAAAGCGGATTCTTATATAAAAAATCCAATCCACAACCTCCCACATTTGAGGCGACGTTAGTTGACACCACTGAATCGGTATTTCAGCTACCAATACTTGGACTTGAAATCAATGATAAAAGGATAAGCGATCGTCATGAAATCGATAAAAGACTAAGGATGATCGTTCAAAATGTACGTTCAATGATTCTATCAGCCGATATGGATGCAGATAGTAAGAAGCCGAAAAGCAAAATAAAAAATCTGACTTCAAATTTGAGGGAATTCACTTTTATGTAACCATTTTGGTTGAATCATTATTGCTTAACATACATATACATGTATTTACATACTCAATCTTACCACATTATTCGACTTACTGCGAGTTGGTCAGTTTTCACTGTTCTCACAAATTGATTGGCGCTTTATCAAGCAAGTGACGTTTTGGCAAAAGTGTAGAACAAACACAATTGTTAAATGGGAGTAGACTATCTACTCTAGAATTCCTTTGTCAATTCGCTGTTATCTTTTGATTAATTGTGAAAACCAAATAGTTCTAAATAAATTATCTGAAATGCCTAGCTTCTGTTGGAGATTCTTTTATTGTAGGTAAAGTTAACCTGTTTGATAGAGTTTGCAATAGGTTCGGGAATGGTGTTTTTTTTAATAGTTACCTTAAAAATTTCAGGATAATGATATACCATATGATGTCCGATTTGTTTGCCTCTTCCATAAATATTGTTTTTGCAATTAATAAAGATTCAAGTATTTTTGTTCTTTTACTTCTACTTAATAGAAAATGAAAGGATATGGAGTAAATGTACATGGGACAAAATCGCACACAATACATAGAAAACATAGAAAATTATCAATGAACAGGGCTTTTAAGAATGACCATAATCAAAGTGTTTCTTTCTTTTTTTAAATTAAGTCTCCGCTCTTTAGAAATATTTATTTGTTTTATTCAATTTTCACCGCTTTGATGCCCGTCTGCCTCTTGTTTTATTTTTTACCTTGATTGGTAATTAAACATGTTCATTTCATTTCCTTTTATTCGCTATATAAAAATAGCAGTAATTACAAAGTCGACAAGTAATTTCTGCATATTGTTCATTTAGTTGGAGAATCAAAGTGTGTCAAAATCAGGTCTTAATAATTATTTTTTAGACTTAAAAGAAACATATTTCTCTTTTTCACCCTGTAGATCAAACAAAAGAGGGCGAAAGATAACAGAGGGACATTCAAACTCATATGTCGAAAATAAACAGACAACGCCATGGCTAAAAAAGAAAAAGACCAATAGACAAACATTAGTACACAAAACACAACATAGAAAACTAAAGACTGAGCAACACGAACCCCACCAAAAACTGGGGGTGATTTAAGTTGCTCCGAAAGGGTAAGCAGATCCTGCTCCACGTGTGGAACCCGTCGTGTTTCTTAAGTTATTACAAACACGAATAAGTAATTCGGTAGGTCGCAAGATATTCTCTTGTTTTATTATTTTTACTTAATTTAGTTTTTCAGAAAATATTGTTTTCGTTTTGATTTGTTAGGGTAAATTTCATTTCGTTTCCTTCCATTCTTATTCCGTTTCGCACTTGTTACAGGTATCCACTTTTAAGTCCTTTCCCCCTTTCCTATATTTTAATCAAAAATTCAAACTTTCAAAAAGCGAAATGATCAAAACTGTTCGTTCAGTTTAGTATTTTTAAAGTTTGCTTAAATATCTAAACTATTAAATTTTAAAACGAAGTTTATAATTTTAAAATTTTAATTAGTTGGTGAAATTTTCAAAATTAAAAAAAAAAAATGACAACTTTGGAATTTTGATATTTTAAAACTTTGATAAAAAATCCAAAAAACTAAAATTTGAAAACTTTTTGAAATTTTGAATTGATAAGTGTTACACGGACCATTACAATCCAAGGGTTGCGTTGTAAACTTTTTGTACAAAGCTTTATATTACAGAGGGTATGAGACCTTATACAGAGGCCTTTACTTACATTACAAAGTTTCTGTCTGTAATATGGCCAGTGTCCTTAACCTCATTTTCATGTTTTAGCGACTGATTGAAAAATGATATTTTTACGACACTCTTTTGGTTATAGCAATCATGTTAATATATTTTACTTCCAGCAGTGACACAATCCACAAAGTTTATATATAACGTAATGTCATATATTATACAATTATAGCCTTTATATCATGTTATACACCTTTAACAGTTTTTATATAACTGAAAATAAGGCTGGTATTAATGAGGGGGCGAGACCATTTTCGGACGCCGGGATCGGCCGATTTTAGCAACGGAAATCAGGATTGCCTTGTTTAAAGATCGGGAATTCGGGATAGAAAAACATCGGGATACGGGAAAGCCACGTTTTTAGCCACGGAAATCGGGTTTTATGTTGAAGTATAACGGGATTGACAAAAACTGTACCTTGGACAGATAAAGTGCCATTTTCATTATACTTCAATCAGCCCTAAGCATAATCATTTATCCTAACAAGTGTCTTAAAATCTGGAATTTTAAAATTTTATAATGTAAAGCAGCGTTTCGACTACTTTATAAATCTCTCAAGTGACATTTGTAGTTCTGTTTATGTCTGTAACTTGGTTGATCCTTGGTTCAGTGGTTTTCGAATGGTGACTCAATAGATTCAAATTTCTCTCCGTTACAAAACGATTCCAGTGCTTGTCATATAGGTTCTTGTATTGACTTGAACTGGAATTTGGCTAATTTTCTGACTGGCTACTGAAGATTTATGAGAACAAAATGCTTATTTATTTTGTTAAAATATTTCCTTTCTCTATTGTAACTGTATACGTATACCTAACAACAAAATTATTTTATTTACCTGTGTTTAAAGTTATTGCAAATGGCTGATATTTTTGTTCGAGCATATTGTTTTTCTTAAATTGTTTAACATTTCATACCGATATAACATGTTACTTTTATTATTCTTCCCTTAGTTTATTTATTTTGAATTTGCATTGTATCATAGGTCAAATTTATTTGTTCAGTGTATGTTCAATGGTGTTAATATGTCCTTTGATTGAGTTAAGCTATTTCAGTTGATATTTTATAGTGTGTTTTTCTATGTTGTGATGTTACACTATTGTTTCAGAAAAAGGGTGAAGGTTTGGTACCATTAAAACGTTTAAACCCGCTGCATTTGTTTGCACCTGTCCTAAGTCAGGAATCTGATGTTCAGTAGTTGTCGTTTGTTGATGTGGTTCATAAGTGTTTCTCGTTTCTCGTGTTTATATAGATTAGACCGTTGGTTTTCCCGTTTGAATGGTTTTACACTAGTAATTTTTGGGGCCCTTTAGAGCTTACTGTTCGGTGTGAGCCTAGGCTCCGTGTTGAAGACCGTACTTTGACCTATAGTGGTTTACATTTATAAATTTTGACTTGGATGGAGAGTTGTCTCATTGGCACTCATACCACATCTTCTTATATCTATTATATGCAGCTTGACGTCACGGTAATATTGATAATACATATTCAGATTGGTTACACTGAAAGACTTTGAACATCAATCATACCGAGACGTTTTAAAATCGTAAGCATTGCCTGCCGAAACTTTAAACTTTAAAATTGGGGAACAAATTTATCGGATCAGGATTTTAACAAAATATGTCCGGGATTTCGGATTTTCTGATATTAAAACCGGGAAATCGGGATGAGACCCCTCTCGCCCCCTCATTAATGTTTCTCTAATTCTTCGTCAATTTATCCCTTTCTGCACCCATTGTATAAAAAAAAATAATCAACGTATGGTCCGTTTGATCTCAGTTCTTCATTGGTTAAAATCCGATTATGACGTCGAATTTTCGAATTTTCCTCTGAATTTCTTATGGTGACGTCATGAAAAAGGCGACCATGCCTGATGACGTCACATAGGAAGAACACATCATTTTGCAGATCAGTCGAAAAAAGAATAAGTTTGCCTGCATATTGTTTGAAAATCATTAGAGAAACAGATTCCACCACCAAATCTCGTGTAATACGATATTTATCCACTCGACAGTTAAATTTGCAATATTTAAAACGCTCGGCGAGCCTCGCGTTTTAAATTTGAAAATTTTCGAGATCAGGTGAACCCCGTGTCTGACGGACATGTCGACCTTGCAAAGCACGCATACACCAAATATATAATTACCCAATTACTCATAAGTGAGAAATTCACATGACAAAACATGCAAAATATACATTATATTAAGCCAAAGAAATGTCTAAATATTCTAGTATCAATCCTTTGTGGTTTTTGTATTAAATAAAAAAAGTTGTAGAAGTTAAACTACTTGTGTGCACTATTCATGAAGAATTTGACACAGTTTCTGAAAATAGTATAATTCTTAAAATGTACAAATTGTTTAAATTTTTGTATTGACACTGTGTCATGGAATGCAGTAATTTCAAAGATATGAGACGTTGAAAGAACTGATTTAAAAAAATAACTTTAATGATATAACAAATTTTAATATTGTGCTATTTTACATTTTAGATTTGGTTTATTCAAAAGACATATCTGAAAAATCACACACAAAATTTAGGAAATATATTCTTGGGGTTAACAGAAAAGCCATGCTGTAATTTTGCTGTTTTATCTGAATTGGGAAGATGTGCTATATATTTTTTAATTTTATTGGCTATGTTAAAATAAGCTCACTGCTTAGAGAACACAAAGAACGGTGCATTTTATGACGCATACATGATATATTCGAAATGAAGAGTAACACTTAAAAAATATTCTCTAATTCTTTGACAATTTATACCTTTCTGCACTCATTGTATATAAAAAAAAAAAATAATCAACGTGTGGTTGCCGGTGATCTCAGAAGATGATTGGACGAATTTAAGGGTCATAACCTTTATCAGCTCAAAATATGCTAACAGGTGTTAATGAAATTGACTACTTTGTGAAATGTGGAAGGGGTTTTGGTTTAACAAAAATGAAAATATTTTTTAATCATTAGAGAAACAGATTCTTACATAGTTACTCGTGAATTATCGGATTTATCCAATCTCGATAGTTAAATTATAAATTTTAAAGTCCTCGCCAAGGCTCAGACTTTATTGAAAATTGATAATTTAACTATCTCGATTGATAAATCCGATAATCCACTGATATCAATGTAAGAATCTATATTTACAACATGGTTTTCAGGTGTTGATATTTAATAAAAGAACTAGATTTATCAAACTCATTATTGTAAGAATTGGTCGATTATGAAATATAGGTAAAGATAACTTATGTGAAAGTTTTTCTGAATTATTGGAAAGACCAAATACAGTTAAATCAGATAAAGGTAAATTGGAGAATTAATTTTTCAATTATTTTTTTTTTGGTATATGCAGAAAACTTGAATATTTGGAATTAAAAGAATCTTAAGATAGGCAAACACTATGCAAGATCAGAATAAGTGCACACCCCTAGAATTAGAGACAGATAGATATGCGAAAAACTGCATAGATAAATCACAAAGGTTATGCAAAACTGATGCATGATGGATAAAGTCAGAGACATATAATACAATTCTATTACATAACATGGAAAGCCTCAGCTGTCATATATTAGAGATTTACATAACGTTATGCTGAAGCTTCCAATGTAAAGTTAATACAGCGTGATGATGAATTAAATCATCAAAATGAAATCTTTAAATATTAAAATGCTAAGTTGAATCTGCGTTGTGTTGACTTGCAACTTCAAGTGTTGATGTTGTGAAAGCATCGTGGTAAGCCACGGCGTTATGATGATATGCTTATAACACGTAACGTTGAGTTGAAACTACATATTGTTAAGTTGACATTACACGATGTTAACTTGATACTGGATAATGCTAAGACGTACTCTTCGATTGCTAGGATAACAAATGAAACGAAAAGTTGAACTTCATGATGTTGACTTATTAATAATAAATGTAAAGCTTAGATATCACAACGTTATATCATTATAATGTCACGATAGGTTTATCATACTTTATGTAGATTTTAACCTACACGATGTAAAGCCAAACTAGCATAATGTTATATTACTATAATGTCATGATAAGCTTACCATACAATATGCTCACTAGAAATTACAAGACGTAAAGTTGAAAGTGCGTGTTGTTGAGCTAGGATTGCACAATGTTATATCATTATAATGTCATGATAAGCTAACCATACAATATGCTCACTAGAAATTACACGATGTAAAGTTGAAAGTACGTGTTGTTGAGCTAGGATTGCACAATGTTATATCATTATAATGTCATGATAAGCTAACCATACAATATGCTCACTAGAAATTACACGACGTAAAGTTGAAAGTGCGTGTTGTTGAGCTAGGATTGCACAATGTTATATCATTATAATGTCATGATAAGCTAACCATACAATATGCTCACTAGAAATAACACGACGTAAAGTTGAAAGTACGTGTTGTTGAGCTAGGATTGCACAATGTTATATCATTATAATGTCATGATAAGCTAACCATACAATATGCTCACTAGAAATTACACGACGTAAAGTTGAAAGTGCGTGTTGTTGAGCTAGGATTGCACAATGTTATATCATTATAATGTCATGATAAGCTAACCATACAATATGCTCACTAGAAATAACACGACGTAAAGTTGAAAGTACGTGTTGTTGAGCTAGGATTGCACAATGTTATATCATTATAATGTCATGATAAGCTAACCATACAATATGCTCACTAGAAATTACACGACGTAAAGTTGAAAGTGCGTGTTGTTGAGCTAGGATTGCACAATGTTATATCATTATAATGTCATGATAAGCTAACCATACAATATGCTCACTAGAAATAACACGACGTAAAGTTGAAAGTACGTGTTGTTGAGCTAGGATTGCACAATGTTATATCATTATAATGTCATGATAAGCTAACCATACAATATGCTCACTAGAAATTACACGACGTAAAGTTGAAAGTGCGTGTTGTTGAGCTAGGATTGCACAATGTTATATCATTATAATGTCATGATAAGCTAACCATACAATATGCTCACTAGAAATTACACGACGTAAAGTTGAAAGTGCATGTTGTTGAGCTAGGATTGCACAATGTTATATCATTATTATGTCATGATAAGCTAACCATACCATATGCTCACTAGAAATTACACGACGTAAAGTTGAAAGTGCGTGTTGTTGAGCTAGGATTGCACAATGTTATATCATTATAATGTCCGGATAGGCTTACCATACAATATGTTCAATAGAAATAACACGACGTAAAGTTGAAAGTACGTGTTGTTGAGCTAAGATTGCACGATGGTATATCATTATAATGTCCCGATAGGCTTACCATTTAATATGCTCACCTGGAATTACAAGACGTACTGTTAAAACTACATGATGTTAAGTCTGAATAGCACGATGTTATGTCATCATAATGTTACGGAGGGATAATCATATATTGGGATCACATAAAACGACAGGGCGTACAGTTAAAAGTTTTGAACGTTAAGTCTAGATAGCACGATGTCATATCATTAAAATGTATCGACAGGCTTTTTATACAATGAGTTGACTTAAAAGGACATAATATACAGTTGAAAGTAGACGATGTTAAGCTTAGATATCACGTTGTTATATCATTTTTATGTCACGATAGGCTTATCAAACATTATTTTGACACGAAACGACACGAAGGTGGAAGAAAGGTCCGCTGATGTAGGACATGATGTATCTTGCAAATAGTGCCCCATATGCGTAGTAATAATATGATTTAGAAATAGAATAAACTAAAATTCTACTTTATATTTACACTGTAACAGTACGGTCCATGTAATATTATCATTTCAAAATTTTAAAAAGTTTTGAAATTTTGAAATTTTCACCAAATAATTAAAATTATAAATATTGTTTTTAGATTTGATAGTTTAGATATTTGATCAGACTTTAAAAGTACTCTTAACGTGCAGTTTTTGATTATTTCGCTTTTTGAAAGTTTAATTTTTTAAAGTTTTTGACGAAGATATCAAAATTAGAAAAGGGCCGCAAAGAAAAAAAACCTGCGAAACGGAATAAAAGCGGCACGAAACGAAACAAAATGAAATGCACAGCTACGGTTACTTTAAAGCTAATGTACAAAATATGTCAAAAGGAAGGCAGTTGTAAGCGGTGAAAAAATGGATAACAAAATAGATATTTCGCAAAAAGCGGATAAAGTTGTGTTAAAACAAGAAGCACGGCTCTGATTTAGATCATTCTTAATTAGGAATAAAACGCACGAAATATATCAAATAATTTTTAATTGCAAAATAAATGATTTAAAGAAGAAGTGTTTTTTTTAAACAAATTGGACATCACATGAGATAACAGTATCCTGAAATTCTTTTAAGGTTTTGCATCTATGGATTTTTTATTTATTTAAACCGTTATCAAACAAGTAGATTCACTTTTAAAAAATCTCTTATATAAGCTGAGCGTTTAAAATAAAAGTTCAGAACTATTTTGTTTCCCCAGCGCCCAACATTTAGGAGTAACAGTGAAAACTCGCAGTAGGCCAAACAGCTAATTAAGGTTAATTATTATGTTTATATTTTCTTCTGCACTTTAGACATTTAAAGAAAATTTCCTCAAATTTGATTTCATTTTTGTTTGCTCTACGACTTCTTAAACTGTGGTCGCTTTACCGGATAGCACGAACAGACGCCTAACGGATCGAAAAAAGTTTTACGTTGACAAAACTGTTATCCGTTGGGAGTCCGTTCATGTACTGACAAAATAAAACGGACGCGTAACGAAGGCACAACGGACACACACAGAATATGCAACGTACGAGAAACGAAAACGTATCAGACAGAACGGCTGTCAAACATACATCCAACGGACGAGTACCGCATACAACGTACACCAAACGGAAGCGTATCGAATAAAATGGAAGAACACGATATGCGAAAAAAATGAAAGGCGGCAATAATAATACATGTAAATCGCATAAATATTCAAAAGTTTCCGTTTAACTGGTATTGGTTTGTTTTCAAAATACCGCCAAAGGGTAGTGTCTTGCCTGAATAAGAGATGCTTGATAGTGAAGATGTGCTCTTACTCTAAGGTCATTTATGAATAATAAGCATTCATGACACACAAGAAATCTGACACACCAATAATTGCCATTTCTGACGCGAAATTTTCAATGGCATTTATCCGTTTCAGATCCGTTCATTATCCGTTTTCTCCCGCGTTTAACGTCCGGTAAAAGTCCGTTTCACATCCGTTCAACATCCGTTTATCCGTTATACGTCCGGAAGATGTCCGTTGGTGAATCCAAAGACACTTGGTTTCCGAACAATAACTTTAGTTTAAGTGAATGGATTTCTATGAGATTTAAACACAAGGTTTGAAACCACAAAAAGAAGGTTGGGATTGATTTCGGGTTATAGTCCCAACAGTTTAGGAAGAAGGGTCCCAAAAGGGGGCAAAATAAGCATTGTTCTAGTTTCTAGACAATAACTAGTGTATTAGTGTATGAATCTTTCTGAAAATGTACCACAAGGTTCCATATCGCAAAGGAAAGGCAGGTATTAAGTATGGGGTAATTGCCCCAGAAGTTCAGGAATTAGGGCAAAAACAAGCATTTTCTAGTTTCCAGACAATTACTTGAGGTCAAGTGTATAGATCTTTCTGAAATTGTACAGCAAGGTACCATACCACAAAGGAAAATTGGGATTGAGTCTGTGGGGAGGTAAAATGGGGGTGTAATTTTTCATATTTTTCTTCTTAAAATTGTCTATTTTCTATTGATTCATATTTCGTATTTGTATATTAAAGCAAAAATACTGATATATCAGGAGATACACACCGAATATGATGTGTAAATTATTAAATAAAGTATTGTGCAATAGCAGGAAATCTTCAATTGCATAGTATTGCGCTATAGCATAGTATTGCGCATTAGCAAGAAATCTTCAATTGCACCGAATTGCGCAATAGCAAGACATCTTCGTTTTCAGACTATTGTGCAATAGCACAATATTGGACCAGGAAGAAATCTTCGATTGCACATTATTGCGCAATAGCAAAAAATTTTCAATTGAAAATGAATACAAATATTTCAACCCATTTCAAAATTTTAAAGATCTATCACCAAATTTATTATGTGTCAGAAACCTATATTATGTCAAAAGTTTGATCACAATCCAAATTCAGACTGTATCAAGCTTAAATAATGTGTCGAAACTTGCACCAACTGTTCAGGGTTTGACCACTGCGGTCGAATCAGGCTGCACTCAGCGAAGCATTTTATTTAGTTATTGTACGACAATCAACCTTGAGCAAAGTACAAGTACGCATCTATGTTCAGTCAAAATCCATCGTGTAAAGAGAGTCAGTGCCACGATCTCTGCACGATGGATTTTGTCATTTGGCCACACACCAATGATGCTCTCGAAAAACCAGGACAATGTAAAACGCTGAATTTTAAGTAAATCATTTACCTACGGAACGCTGAAAATATTCAAATATTTGAAAGTCAAGTAAATATAAGAACCGAAACAATTTAAGAGGTGTTTGACCAAAAGGAAAGTTAAAATATCAAATTCCATCTAAGTAGATAAAGGAAGATGTGGTATGAGTGCCAATGAGAAAACTCTCCATCCAAATCACAATTTGTAAATGTAAACCATTATAGGTCAAAGTACGGTCTTCAACGCGGAGCCTTTTCTCGGACAGAACAAGACAACTTTGCCCAAGGGAGTTGAAACCTTAGTTTCTTTGTAAAACGACCTATTCTTAATAGTTAATTGTTGGTTGCCAGTGGCAAATATTACATGCATGTTCAAGATGATAACAAATTAACATGATATACAACCGGTAAAACATGTAAGAGTCTGTTCATGATGCTGATCGGCATATTTATATGCCACTGGAAAATGAGGATATATTGAATAGGGACAGAAATCTCTCCTTGCAACGAGTTACTGCATGGGTTCTTAACGTGGAGAGTACTTGGCCTCATTTTGACAAGACTTTGCAGTGTTCTTTTTTAACTGAAAGTTGATTGTTGTGCGATAACTTAAAATGCACAAATTACAAATATGGAATTATCACTTAATGCAAAAAGCTGGTTCCCTTTCTTGGCTTAACAGTGATAGTCCGTCGGAAGGAACCATAAATGGCTGACCCGTGTTAAGAAAGAGCCATATCTCTTGCACGTAAAATACACCCTTGTAGATCTCGAAAAAGAGCAGGGCAATGCCGCTACAAGGCAGCACTCGCACCCGCAAAGTGGAAAGGGATTAAATATAAACTTTTTAAACTTTCAATTTTCAAAATGCCGACACCTACAAATAAATAGATTGGAGCTTAATGTACAGTGACAACTATTACATAGATTTGCAAGCTGAAAAATATTTATGGTATAAGTTTATATGATATGAATGTATTGAGGTTTAAAAAAAAAACAGAACGATGAGTTGGATGGTAACGTTTACTTTATTTGACCTTTTTGATTATATTTGATTTGGTCTTTTTAACTTCATTTGATTCTAGCGAAATTCGAGGCTGGTGCAAATACAAAATTTCCAACCCGGTGTCTATCTATGATAAGTTTATTTACATATATTATAACAGTTTCCTGACTCCAAGCTACTAATATTTAATCTTACTCTAAGCGGCTAGCAGTGTAAAACAGATATCAACAACCTCCAACATTCGCGGCTAGCACAACGTTCATAGCGACACCATAAATTAAAAATTTCTTCCGTATCAATACTTTGAACTGAAATCAATGATAAAAGACAATATATTATCAATATGCAATTGATAAAAATTGAAACGAAACGTTGAAAATTGCATGAGACCGAAGCGCTAAGGCTTTTTCTGGATCTACCTTCTTAAGAACGTCCAAAGCCGAATACTTGAAAGCGAACAGTTTATCAAGAAACAAAAAGTTGATTAAAGTTAATCGTTCAAAATGTACTTGAATTTCGATGATTTCATTTACCGACATGATTGCATATAGTAAGAAGTCATAAAGCAAAAAAAAGAAATTGAAATCAAGTATAGAGCAATTTTATTGGTTAAAGTTCAGTTGAAAATATATATACATACTCAACCCTACCATACTACTCGGCCTAATGAGAGTTGTCCAGTTTTCACTATTTTCCTAAATGACGAGCGAATAGTTCTGAATTATATATCTGAAACGCTGTTTATAGAGATTTTAAACGTAAATAAACTTTTCGATGCAGGTTTAATAAGCTTACAACTGCCTGCCTCTGGTCTCATTCTATACATAAACGTTTACGTAACAGTAACTGTTCATTTCATTTTGTTTCGTTTTGTTCCGCTTGTATTCCGTTTCGAAGTTAACAGGTGCCTCTCTATGTGGCCCTTTTCTAATTTTGATATCTTCATCAATAACTTTTAAAAATCAAACTTTCAAAAAGCGAAATAATCAAAACTGCACGTTAAGTTAGTACTTTTAAAGTTTGATCAAAAATCTAAACTATAAAATCTAAAAACAGTATTAATAATTTTAAAATTTCAATTATTTGGTGAAAATTTTAAAATTCAAAACTTTTAAAAATTCAGAATTTTGAAATTTTGAAACTTTGATAAAATTCCAAAATTCTAAAATTGGAAAACTTTTCAAAATTTTGAAATGATGTACGGACCGTACTGTAACAGTGTAAATAGAAAGTAGAATAATGTATTTTAATTTATTCTCTTTTAGATCATATTATTACTACGCATATGCGGCACTATTTGCAAGATACCGCAGGTCCTACATCAGTGGACCTTTTTCCACCTTCGTGTCGTTTCGTGTCAAAATAATTTTGATAAGCCTATCGTGACATAAAATGATATAACATCGTGATATCTAAGCTTAACATCGTCTACTTTCAACTGCATATTCTGTCGTTGTAAGTCAACTCATTGTATAAAAGCCTATCGATACATTTTAATGATATGACATCGTGCTATCTAGACTTAACGTTCAATACTTTCAACTGTACGCCCTGTCGTTTTATGTCATCCCAATATATGATTATCCCTCCGTAACATTATGATGACATAATGTTCGTACTATTCTGACTTAACATCATGTAGTTTTAACAGTACGTCTTGTAATTCCAGGTGAGCATATTAAATGGTAAGCCTATCGGGACATTATAATGATATACCATCGTGCAATCTTAGCTCAACAACACGTACTTTCAACTTTACGTCGTGTTATTTCTATTGAACATATTGTATGGTAAGCCTATCGGGAAATTATAATGATATACCATCGTGCAATCTTAGCTTAACAACACGTTATTTCAACTTTACGTCGTGTAATGTCTAGTGAGCATATTGTATGGTTAGCTTATCATGACATTATAATGTTATAACATTGTGTAATCCTAGCTCAACAACACGTACTTTCAACTTTACGTCGTGTAATTTCTAGTGAGCATATTGTATGGTTAGCTTATCATGACATTATAATGATATAACATTGTGCAATCCTAGCTCAACAACACGTACTTTCAACTTTACATCGTGTAATTTCTAGTGAGCATATTGTATGGTTAGCTTATCATGACATTATAATGATATAACATTGTGCAATCCTAGCTCAACAACACGTACTTTCAACTTTACGTCGTGTAATTTCTAGTGAGCATATTGTATGCTTAGCTTATCATGACATTATATTGATATAACATTGTGCAATCCTAGCCCAACAACACGTACTTTCAACTTTACGTCGTGTAATTCCTAGTGAGCATATTGTATGGTTAGCTTATCATGACACTATAATGATATAACATTGTGCAATCCTAGCTCAACAACACGTACTTTCAACTTTACGTCGTGTAATTTCTAGTGAGCATATTGTATGGTCAGCTTATCATGACATTATAATGATATAACATTGTGCAATCCTAGCTTAACAACACGTACTTTCAACTTTACGGCAGGTTATTTCTAGTGAGTATATTGTATGGTTAGCTTATCGTGACATTATAGTAATATAACATTATGCTAGTTTGGCTTTGCATCGTGAAGTTTAAAGTCTACATACAGTATGATAAACCTATCGTGACATTATAATGATATAACGTTGTGATATCTAAGCTTTACATTTATTAATAATAAGTCAACATCATGAAGTTCAACTTTTCGTTTCATTTGTTATCCTAGCAATCGAAGAGTACGTCTTAGCATTATCCAGTATCAAGTTAACATCGTGTAATGTCAACTTAACAATATGTAGTTTCAACTCAACGTTACGTGTTATAAGCATATCATCATAACGCCGTAGCTTACCACGATGCTTTCACAACATCAACACTTGAAGTTGCAAGTCAACACAACGTAGATTCAACTTAACATTTTATCATTTAAAGATTTCATTTTGATGATTTAATTCATCATCACGCTGTATTAACTTTACATTGGAAGCTTCAGTATAACGTTATGTAAATCTCTAATATATGACAGCTGAGGCTTTCCATATTATAATTACATATGTCTCTGATAAATTTAAAGATAAACAACATTTTATATATGTGCAATGTTCCTTATATAATCTTTGGAGAAAGATTATATATGGTTAAATTTTGATAAGTTGTCAACATTTTGAAGTGGTATACACGTCATATGACTCAGTCATCAACTGCCTTTAGCTTACACGATCTTGGCCCGTATGCATAAAGCTACTTAAGTTAAGATTTGTTCCGAACGGACGGAATTTTCTGCATGTCCTACGATAAATTAGTATTACGATTGGATATCTTAACTAATGTAGCTTTATGCATACGGGCCCTGGTTTCGGAAATTTGTACTGAACCCGTCCAATTTGTCTTTGACTTTGTAATATTATTACAAATTCCGGTAAGAAAAAAAAACTTGTTTATGTTTTTGCCTGTTAGCAATTATATAATTTGTAAATGTTCTACACTCAAATATGTCCTGTAAAATCCACGAAAATGGGTACCCACGAAAATAAATGAATCTACAGTATTTGCAGATGACAGCATAATTTACAAAACAATATGAAACAAAGAAGACACACAAATACTGCAAGAAGACCTTACATCAGCAGCAAAATTGGAGAAGGACTGGCTAATGTCATTCCATCCAGACAAGTGCTCAGTCCTTCAGATAATAACAAAGAAAAACCCAGTGAAATTCAACTATACTCTTCAACAACATGTACTGCAAAATAAACATTCACAAAATATCTTGGCATTACAATACAAACTGACCTAAAATGGAACAAACATGTAAATATACATAACATCACAGCTGCAGCCACACAAAAGCTGAACTTCGTTCAACACAGAATATAAGTTCCACCATAATATTTATTCCAAAGATAATTTATTATGTAACAAAAGTTCCAATTGGAATAAATGTTATGTGATATTTATTCCATAAGCATAATAAAAGGACCGATGCCTCGAATTTTATCACATAAAATAAATTCTAATAGGAAGTTTTATTACATAATAAATTATCTTGAATAAATATTATGGTGGAAAATATTCAAAAAGCATAATAAAAGGACAGATGCCTCGAATTTTTATCACATAAAATAAATTCCAATAGGAAGTTTTATTGCATAATAAATTATCTTTGGAATAAATATTATGATGGAAAATATTCAATAAGCATAATAAAAGGACCGAAGCCTCAGAATTTTTTTACATAAAATAAATTCCATTAGGAAGTTTTATTACATAATAAATTATCTTTGGAATAATTATTATGGTGGAAATTTTATGACTGGTATATAACATTCTTACTCTGATCATTTTGACAATTTGACATATCATTCATTAAAATGAAAGTAATCAGAAATTACGGGTAAATTGCTTTATTAACATATATACAAATCATTCCGAAATTGATGCCGTTTAATTATTTTGATTTTTACTTTAGAAATATATATATTTCATTAGGAAAAGTATTATGTAATATATATTCGAATGGAAAATTATTATGTAATATCAATTCCAAAAGGAAAAATATTAGGTTATATCTAGTGTAAAAGGAATAAATATCATGTAATATCTATTCAGAATGTAAAAATATTATGTAATATTTATTCCTATTGGAAAAAGTATTAAGTAATATTTATTCCAATTGGAAAAGTATTATGTAGTATTTATTCTGAATGGTAAAAGTATTATGTAATATTTATACCGATTGGAAAAAGTATTATGTTATATTTATTCCGATTGGAAAAGTATTATGCAATAACTTTTCTATCTATTACGAATGCTGGAATGGTAAATTGGTATTTAAAATTATTATTCTGATATACTATAGTAGAAATAATACTGGTAAAAGAACATGTATCGTGAATATGGGAAATAATTGTTCCCAATGTTGTAGACATTAAATAATCATTTCAAATTATCCACAATTACTGGCATGCATATTTTACATTTAAGTGGTATTTGTCTCATTAGAATTAACATTTTTATTTCACAGCTGAACTTGTTAAAATATTTATTTACCTTCAACATAAGGTCCATGATTTAAGAACATAAATATTTTCTCATACTCATCAGCCTCCATGTTTATACATTCAGGTGTTGTGTACAGGTGAATAAAATGTATATCTAACTCACTAACACTTTTCAATTTAAAATAATAATCATATAATTAGCATTTAAAACCTGTTTTGATTTAGATAATAATCACTCAGGTGTAAACTTTAAACTTCAGCATACTAGGAACATTTGTTATACTCATCAACATATAAGATAAGTTCCTAATATCAGTGGAACAAATATAATACAGTTGGAAGAAGTATTCCATGACCGAATTTCCATAGAACAAATATTATTATAATATTGTTTCCCTCAGGAACAAATATTATTAGGAACAAATATACGTTGACACGTTAAGAGAAATTTAAAGGTAAATTCAAAAACGTAAAAGAAAAAGCATTTATAGCAATTGTAAGACTAAAGCTAGAATACAGCAGCTGCGTTTGGGACCCACATACCAAATCACAAACACACCAACATGAGATGGTCCAGCGCAGAGCAGATAGGTACACATGCAACAGATACCACAACACCAGCTCAGTCACTGAAATGCTGCAAACACTAAATTTGACAACTCTTGAGAAAAGGTGAATAAGAACACACATCATCTTCTACAAAATCATACACCATCTTGTAGCCATATACAATGTACTCAACAGATCAACTTACACAATCCGACACAAGAACAAGGCAACATTCACACATTTATTCTTTCACACCTATACAGACCACTAAAGATTCATACAAAATACTCATTTTACCCAAGAACAATATATCAATGAAACCTACCTGCAGCTGCAGTAAAATGTACTACTCTTGACTGTTTCTGAGAACAGATTCCCATCTCTGTTCTCAACAACCATCTAATCATTTAAATAAATCTACACTTAGTTTTAAGCAAAATGTATAGTACAAAAACAGAAGAAAAATGAATCATGTTGGAATTTTTATTTTATTTTGTATGTATTTAATTTTATATAACTGTAAATAGAAATTGGATCCAACGCACATGCCGCATAGTAAAATCAGTGCCCGGCACGTTATCATCAGTATGTTGATGGAGTGCTGAACTATAAAGAAGAAGAAGAACTGTTTAATAGAATTCTAGTAACTTCGGCATCTGGTTCAATCGGCACCTGGTCAAATCAGCACAGGGTAGAGTCAATACATAATTTCATGCTTGCATCACGACTTCATGACAACTGAAGATTGACCAATCAGATAATTACGGTAGATTGTATTTATCTATTCAAATATTAGAGTTGAAGTGGGGACGAATCCTTGGGTTTTGCCATATATATAATAATACAAATTTAAAACTCAATTTAATTTTTTGTTGAATCACTAAAATTTAATTTGAGATCAAGTTTGCAAATCTCCTGATCATATTAGACACGGTTTAAAATATCTTTGTGATATCTTTTACGAGTTTGTTTTAAATTGGAGTTAAAAATTGTGAATTCCTTTAGAGATTGTCCTAAAAACCCTGAGAACTTCACCTCCCAGAAATTTGAAGTACCAGGATGTTCAGAAATACACAGTTTTTTTAATATGATTACATTGTTTGAAGAAAATAGTTGTTCAAACATATAAATGTTAACATATTCATGACAAAAAGGGGAAGCAGATTTTGTCTTGCATTATTAATATGAAATTGTAAGTTTTGCATAAAAAAAAAATTTTCTCACAATACCTCAAATAAAAAGGAAAGAAGAAGGTGTAAATAATGTTTGGTGCCAAATTGACTAACTAAATGCGAAATGACTTAAAATAAGTGCCGATTTGACTAGATTCTGATTTGACCAGGTGCCGATTTGACTCCTACCCATTTAATAGCATGCTCATTTTAGCAATCAGGTAATCAGGTTGTGGACAACCTGCCAAATGAGGGATATTTTTCTAGTGTTAAAAACTTTTTGTAATCCACATTTTATGCCTTAAATGCCACATATTCATGAATAATGCAATAACTTTTCTATTAGATGAATAGTCATAAACTGATTTACTGAGAAGTTATATTTTACAATTAAGCCTATAAAAAATTCAAGAGATTGACAAATTTCAAGGCTTCTTACATTTTTTAGACTCAAAATAATGATATGGTTCTTTAGGAAAAATTGTTCCATTAATTCATTTTGTATAAATTTGTGCCGTTTTAGGTAAAAAGACTAGGCTAAAAAAACTTCATTTTTAGCACTATTCAAGGATTACTCAATTGAGGGATTGTTACTCATTTGGGGGGTTGTCTCCAACCTGATAATAGCAGGAGTCCGTTACTAGGTGAAGAGTGCAAGCTGTGCTATATAACTGGGCGATCACACTGTCCTGAATCTAGACTCTTTATCAGCTAAAAATGCCATATGTGATCCTCCCAATAGATATAAGAAGATGTGGTATGAGTGCCAATGAGACAACTCTCCATCCTAGTCAAAATTTATAAAAGTAAACCATTATAGGTCAAAGTACGATATTCAACACGGAGCCTTGGCTCACACCGAACAGCAAGCTACAAATGTATAAAGGGCCCCAAAATAACTAGTGTAAAACCATTCAAACGGGAAAACCAACGGTCTAATCTATATAAAAACGAGAAACGAGAAACACTTATGAACCACATCAACAAGCGACAACTACTGAACATCAGATACCTGACTTAGGACAGTTGCAAACAATTGCAGCAGGTTTAAACTTTTAATGGTACCAAACCTTCACCCTTATCTGAAACAATAGTGTAACATCACAACTTAGAAAGACACACTATAAAATATCAATTGAAATGGCTCAACTCATTCAAAAGACGTATTAACACCAGTGAACATACACTGAACAAATAAATTTGATCTATGATACAAAGTTAATACAAAATAAATAAACTAAGGAAGAATAATTAAAGAAACGTGTTATACCGTTGTGAAATGTTAAACAATTTAAGAAAACAATATGCTTGAACAAAATATCAGCCATTTGCAATTACTTTAAACACAGGTAAATGAAAATAATTTTGTTGTTAGGTAAACGTGTACAGTTCAAATGGAGAAAGGAAATATTTTACAAAATAAATAATTTTGATGTTCATAGTACGAAGAAGTGAAAATTTATAGTAATATCACACTTATTAAAGCTGGTATATAGACCAGATATAACCCTGAATAAGAGAGCTACCATTTGATTTTTACAGGGGCTAGGATGACAAATTTTGTCCTGCATTTTTTTTCAATTGTAATCTCTGTCCTGCCTTTTTATTTTCACTCTATTAGGTCCTGCCTTTTTTTATTAGTTTATCCTGACTTTTTACATAAATTGTCATCCTGCTTTTTTTTTTTTTGCCAAGTTGCTCATCCTGCCTTTTTTTACTCAAAACTCCTGTCCTGCTTTTTTTTTCAAATTTCATCAACTGGTAGCTCCTAAGTAAACAATAAATAACAAAAAGCATTACATTTGTATAACAGGTCATATACGATTTGAGAGTACTCGTAGTTACTGACAGCTAGTTAAAAGCCAAAAACATTTAATAATAAAAATCATGCATCAGAGACTAAAATCAACTAAAATACATCCCAAATCTGGTTTTTGAACTATGGAATCATGGGTAAAAATATTATCATAAAATAGATATCTGTTTATAAGTGTCTCTCAGTTTTTGTCTCGCCTTAATGAAGTCGAAAAGGCGAAAATTAGATGTGCTGTTAGTTTTACAGTGGCGGCGGAGTCATCAATGCATTAGTTTTGTTTTTTTTTATATTTCAGTTTATTGTTTATGGAGAACCATTGTGGTACATGCATATGAAGGTCAATGATATTTGGTATTCAGTTGTATTAGCATTGGCACAACTCATTTCCAGATTATTTGGCTCCACCTTCTCAGTCATGGTCTACTGACTTTGAATGTTTTGGAAAGTTTACAAGTTAAAGTTTGTGTTTAGATTTTAGTTGAAAGGGAACCACTTGTGATAAGTCGATGGTATTTGGCATGCTGTTAAAAAACATTAGCATTTCTCATTTCAATTAATGGAAGTTATTTGGCCCTGCACCTTAAGTTATGGTTCATTGACTTTGCATAGTTGACATGTTTAAATATTGCCATTTTAATTTCAACGTAAATTTGCATTCTACCATTTATTAATTTCAACATTATCATTACAAAAATTACAAAAATGGCTTATTCCCAGCTTTTTTGAATGAGGGGCCTGATGGGGTCTCATCACGATTCACGAGTTGATTTTTTGTCAATCACGATTCACAGAAAATAAATTTCCATGATCACGGATCACGAAAATATAAAAAAATAAATCTGTAGAAAACGGATCACGATAGCGAAAATGCGCCAATCACGAAGAACGAAAATAACCCATCAGGCCCTCTTGAATCAATCCAAAGTTAAAAAGTGCTTTTAAGGTTATCAATTGAGGTTTGAGCTGGCATGTCAGTAACTGCTAGTAGTCCTTTATTTATGTATCATTGTCATTTTGCTTAGTTTCTTTTGTTACCTATTTTGACATTGGACTCGGACTTCTTTTAAACTGAGTTTTACTGTGCGTGATTGCTATGTGTTTCTTTTTCTACATTGGCTAGAGGTATAGGGGAGGTTGAGATCTCACAAAACATGTTTAACCCTGCCGCATTTTTGCGCCTGTCCCAAGTCAGGAGCCTCTGGCCTTAAGTGTTAGTCTTGTATGTTTTTAATATTAGTTCATTTATATGTTTTGGAGTTTAGTGTGATGTCCATTTTCACTGAACTAGTACACACTTTATTTAGGGGCCAGCTGAGGACCACCTCCGGTGCGTGATTTTCTCGCTGCATTGAAGACCCATTGGTGGCCTTTGGCTGTTGTCTGCTCTTTGGTCGGGTTGTTGTCTCTTTGACATATTCCCATTTCCATTCTCAATTTTATCAATGAATGGTAAGATTTAATTGCCAACAATCTAAATAAACACCCTAAGGGGCATGTCATCCACATTGAGAGAGATAAAGTCTTAATTATTGTGATATAAATATATCTGTGTCATAATCTGAATGCATATATAGTATAACTTATTAATTAGTAATGTACATGTAATTATAGATAAATGTATGTAGTGTATATAATTATACTAAGATAAAAATCTTGATTAATATCCTAAAAGTATATGTGGTAAACAATGCACAGTTCAATATTTTTCCCCGTAACCATTATATTTTGTAAACACAAAACAACATGTTGAAAGAGGTGACATTTTTTTTTCTATTTTACAGAACACGACCAGATGATGTGTGTTACAACGTTAACTTTAAAACATAAGATTACTCAGTCAAAGTAATAACAAAAATATGATAGACAAATATCATGAATATAGAGAGGATAAAAACTAAGCTAGACAGTTATACAGAATGGACTTTTTCATCAGAAACGAAAAGTAGATTTGACAAGTGAATTTATATCAACAACAAAAAATTTAGTAGCATTGTGCACATCAAAACAGAACAACACCATTCAGAAGGAATTTTAGAAGATGTTGTAACCATGGAAACTGATACTGATTTAAATAAACATGAGATGAATCTTGCACTCAATCAGGATGTAAAATTACATGTAGAGTATAACTGTCCTAAATATGACAACCATGTTACCATTAAAACAGAACCTCAGTCTCCTAACTCAGTAAATATGGGACATCTGATGGCTGATACTGATGAAAATTTGACTGTAAAAAGTGAAAACCAATTTATCTATATATTAGAAGATAATGGAAATAAAGTAGTAAAATTTGAAAGTTCCTTGTCTGACTTTGACAAGAATGAGATTTTGAAAAAGGAACCAGATTCTTCAGAGTATATAACAGATACTGAAGTAAATTTTCCTTCAACAGGTGAGAAAATTAAAGGAGAACATATTATTTGGGTTAAAATTTGCCCCAAAATCAAGTATGTCTCTACTTTGCAGTATCAGAATTTTAATCAATATACTTTAATAATAAAACATTGCAGTTTAAGGTTTAAATATATACCTTTTTCTTGGGTTATACGTGTACATTCATTGAATAACAGAAAATTCAACAAAATGTTGATTTTACCTAAAATCATGACTATTTTACTTGCTTAGAAATTCCAGAGAGCACAGTCTTCGCCAAAAAAGATAGTGTATTTTGTGTTTATCCATTCATTGAAAAATATATGATTTTAGGCAACATTTGTGCTCTATGTTAATTGTCCCCGCATAACGCTTGGCGGGGGACATGGAAATACTGGGCGTCCATCCGTGTGTCCGTCTGTCCGTCCGTCCCGTCTTGTTAGCGCTCTCACAGGTAAAATACTTGCCAGATTTTTATAAAACTTATACTATAAAATAATAAGTTAATATCAGCAATATCTGGGACAAGTTCTATCATGGTGGCAGATCAACTTTTTTTAAAAGAGTTATTGCCCTTGGAAATATTAAATTTATGGAAAATGGCCTCGTTAGCGCTCTCACGAGTACAATTCTTGCCAGATTTTTGTAAAACTTATACTATAGGTTAATTTCAGCAATATCTCAGACAAGTTCTATCATGGTGGCGATCGACTTTTTTAAGAGAGTTATGCCCTTGGAAATATTAAATATATATATATAACCCTTCAATGCTCACATGCACTTTGATATTAAAGTAAGTACATGAAGTATTATAGGCCTACATCTATATCTGCAGAGTCATTACAACCTATACCATAAAGAGTAATAAGTTTAAGTTTCAATATAATTCTTTTGCAGAACTGACATGGTGCCCTCAATCTATCCTTATGTAACAAAATTTGACAGTTTCCTGTTAACAAATACTGTGGTGATGCAAATAAAATGATATTTGGAGTATATATCAATCAGACTGTTAACCAACTACACAATAAATCAAATACAAATATAGGGCTTTACCATAGTTCCCAAGTACTACAGACATTTCTGTATTCAACAGTCAAAAATTCAGTCAAATCTGACAACAAATAACTTAGGGAGAAACTTTTTTAAATGTGCTCTACATTCAGGAACCTCTTGTTCAGTGGTTGTCGTTTGTTGATGTGGTGCATACGTGTTTCTCATTTCTCGTTTTTTATATAGATTAGACTGTTGGTTTTCCTGTTTGAATGGTTTTACACTAGTCATTTTTGGGGCCCTTTATAGCTTGCTGTTCTATGTGAGCCAAGGCTCTGTGTTGAAGACCGTACGTTGACCTATAATTGTTTACTTTTTACACATTTTGACTTGGATGGAGAGTTGTCTCATTTGCACTCATACCGCATCTTCTTATTTCTATCTAGTAATATGAATATGTGGTGGAATTTTTAGTCCATTTCTTAATAAGTTTAACAGTCTTTAGTTTTCTATGTTGATTTTTGTAGACTGTTGTTTGTCTTTTGGTCATTTTTTCTTTTTTTGTCATGGCGTTGTCAGTGTATCTTCCACTTTTATGAGACAGAATATCACTTGGGTATCTTTCGGCCTTTCTTGATCCTCCCAACAAAATTTGACAGCTAATAAATTTTATAAATGAATGCATATAACATGTATAAAGAAAGTTGTGTTAAACCTCATCAGACAAATAATAAAATGTTTTATTTTGCAGTTTTCCAACAAACAGCTAACATGATGCATATTCATCATTCTACGGAGCCATCAGGAAACAGTACAAATACTTTGTCACTATATAAACCTGGAACAGGGAAACAGGAAAACAGACATGTAGAAACTGGTAACGGAATGCCTTCCCTGCCAATAACAGACACAACTGTACCAGAAAACAACAATGCCTGCACTAAAACTTTTACCTTGTTTAAACCAGAAACAGGTGAGGTACTTATTATAAAGGCTGAAATGAATGCTTCTATTATAGAAAGTGAAACAGAGGCTGGGGCCGAAAAACTTTTGGAAGGAGAATCAATAGTTAAAGAAATAGATTTTGAGGCAGCAAAAACTAGTAAAACATATCAAAGAGAGATGAAACCTCAGAAAAGTAGACCAACAAAAATTAGGAAAATGGGTTATCTTTTAAAAGAAGGGGAGCATTTCAAAATCAGAGAAGATGGGGTATTCAAATACAAATGTTTGCTCTGTGGAAAGATTTTTCAATACAGAAATCAGTTCGAAAAACATGCACAAACAGTTCATTTTAAACTTCCTTGTTATGTCGATAGGTCAAGGTTACGTGTAATGACCCCTGAAGAAACATGGCCATGTGTATGTAGGATGACTTCTGAAACAGATGATCTTCCTGACACGTATGATGTTAAGATAACAAAAAAAACTGAATCTGACATGGAAACTTCTTTTGTCCTGTATAACCTAGAAACAAAAGAAAGCAAAGAAAAAGAGATAGAATATACAAAGGTGTGTGACCAAGTTCAAGGACATCCAGAAAAAGAAAAGACTCAAATAGGACGTCCTGTGTTCATGTATAACCAAGTAACTGGGGAATTACAGAAAGTAGAAATTGAAATAGGGACCAGCAGAACATCTAATGGCAAAGAAATTAGGACCAGTAGACATTCTAACAGCAAAAAAATTGGGACCAATAGACCTTCTGATGGCAAAGCCTTAGAAGCCCAATCTGCTTTTCAAAACATTTTAATAAACAAAATGATAAACAGGTGCATAACTGATGATAGAAAACATGAGAACATATTTCCAATAAAGAATTCTGGGTTACATGAGGAGTACAATCAAAGTCATACAGTGACTACTGCATCTATTGCTGATGATGATGATCCAAGTCATACAACCATAGAGGATCAAGTTATCTTGGTTGAAGATTCTAACCACTCAATAAAAGAGCAAATTCAGGAGATCAAAGAGAAAAACTGGCATAAATATAATTATGCATGTGGCAATTGTACAAGTGCTTTTCCTAGAATGATTGACTTAATCAAACATCATAACACATGTGAAAGGGAAGTAACTACCTTTCATACAAAAAGATCTAAATCTCAAGTGGAGAGTGTGGATTTCGTACAGAATGGAACAAATATGCTTCCCTGCTCTGATTGGCTGAAACATAAAAGTAAAGGTGAAAGCGACGTAACTTGTGATATTAATGCAATGAATTCTAATTCTCAGGTAGAGAATGTGGATATTCCGCAGAAAGGAAGGAAAAGAAAGATAGAAAAAAAGCATCCCTATTCATGTTCCGTTTGTAAAACAACTTTCTCTACAGTGAATTCTTTACTGCAACATAAAAATGAATGTGAAAGTGATCAGGTTAAAAAGGAAGAGGAAAAGGAAGACCTCAAATCAGAAAAAATAAACACAAATTACAGACATTTAATAACACAGTTTAAGTTGAGTAAAAATGTACATTTTGAAATTATAAAAACTGGTTTTGGTGTTGTTAGGTGCATATTATGTGGGGAGAAAAATGAATGTTTTGAGGATTTTTCTCTTCACGCTAAATCCAAGCACTTTCCTTATCAGTGTCTTGTCTGCCCAGCATTCTTTGCAAATATGGATGATTTGTGGCAACATTCTGTTGCCTGTGTATATATAAAGGGTCAAGGATATTGCTGCCCGGTCTGTCGGAAAATACTTTATTCAAGCAAACATCTGCGTGTTCATTGTGAAGAAAATCATACAGTGTATATCTGTTTTCTATGTAATTCAGAGTTTAAGGACCAAAAGACTCTAGATTTACACAGGCAGACATGTTCTTAGAAATATATATATTGGTAAAATATACTGTGTATTCATTTATTTTCGTGTGTACCAATTTTCGTGGATTTAGGAAAACTTGCATTTTTGTGGATATTTAATTTCGTTATTTTGGCAAAGTCTGCATACATTCCTTTAGAAAATTTATAATTCGTTGAACATTTGAATTCATGGTTCCCCTGTACCCACAAAATCCATGAAAATTGGTATCCAACGAATATTAATGAATCCACAGTAATCATAACTTTTGCACAATAGTCATGATAGTAAATGAAAAAAAGGAAATCTTGTAGACTTTTTTAATTTTTAGTATCAACTGACTGTAGCATAGCAGACACTGACAGAATGTAACTGTGTCCTGAATATTTGTGCTCAAAACACTAACAGAATGTTATTTTGACCTGACTCTATGTGTTTTACATATACAAATGATAGACATAATGTGACTGTAACCTGATTGCAAGTGTTCCACAGATGACAGAATATTACTATGACCTGACTATGTGTTCAACATACTGACAGAATGTGACTTTTACCTGACTCTATGTGTTCTACATGTATACACAAATGACAGACAATGATACTGTGACCTGATTGCAAGTGTTCCACAGGCAGAAATAGTGTGTAAAATGTAACTGTGACCTGACTACGAGTGTTCCACAGAAAGACAGAATGTTGCTGTGACATATGACTTCACATGTTTGACACATACAGCTGATAGGCAGAATGTTGCTGTGATATATGACTTCACATGTTTGACACATACAACTGATAGGCAGAATGTTACTGTAACATGACTTCAAATGTTTGACACATGTACAAATGATAGACAAAATGTAACTGTGACATAACTTCACATGTTTGACATATACAAATGATAAACAATTGAAATGTAACTGTGACATGACTTCACATGTTTGACACACACAAATGAAAGGCTCAATGTTTCTGTGACATGACTTCACATGTTTGACACATACAAATGGAAGGCTCAATGTTACTGTGCCATGACTTCACATGTTTGACACATACAAATGATAGGCAGAATAAAACTGTGACATGACTTCACATGTTTGAAACATTCAGATGATAGGCAGAATGTTACTATGACATGACTTCACATGTTTGACACCTACAAATGATAGACAGAATGTTATTATGACATGACTTCACATGTTTGAAACATTCAGATGATAGGCAGAATGTTACTGTGACATATGACTTCACATGTTTGACACATACAACTGATAGGCAGAATGTTGCTGTGATATATGACTTCACATGTTTGACACATACAAATGATAGGCTCAATGTTACTGTGACATGACTTCACATGTTTGACACGTACAAATGATAGGCAGAATAAAACTGACATGACTTCACATGTTTGAAACATTCAGATGTTAGGCAAAATGTTACTATGACATGACTTCACATGTTTGACACCTACAAATGATAGACATAATGTTACTGTGACATTACTTCACATGTTTGATGCATATAAATGAAAGACAAAATGTAACTGTGACATAACTTCACATGTTTGACACATACAAATGATAGACAAAATGTTACTGTTACATGACTTCACAGTCATGTTTAACACATATAAATGATAGACAGAATGTTACTGTGACATGACTTCAAATGTTTGATGCATATAAATGAAAGACAAAATGTAACTGTGACATAACTTCACATGTTTAACACATATAAATGATAGAAAGAATGTTACTGTGACATGACTTCACATGTTTGACACATACAAATGATAGACAGAATGTTACTGTGACATGATTTCACATGTTTGACACATACAAATGATAGACAGAATGTTACTGTGACATGATTTCACATGTTTGATGCATATAAATGAAAGACATAATGTTACTGTGACATAACTTCACATGTTTGATGCATATAAATGAAAGACAAAATGTAACTGTGACATAACTTCACATGTTTGACACATACAAATGATAGACAAAATGTTACTGTGACATGACTTCACATGTTTAACACATACAAATGATAGACAGAATGTTACTGTGACATGACTTCACATGTTTGACACATACAAAGGATGAGCAGAATGTTACTGTGACATGACTTCACATGTTTGACACATACAAATGATAGGCAGAATGTTACTGTGACATGACTTCGCATGTTTAACACATATAAATGATAGACAGAATGTTACTGTGACATGACTTCACATGTTTGACACATACAAAGGATAGGCAGAATGTTACTGTGACATGACGTCACATGTTTGACACATACAAGGGATAGGCAGAATGTTACTGTGACATGACGTCACATGTTTGACACATACAAAGGATAGGCAGAATGTAACTGACATGACGTCACATGTTTGACACATACAAAGGATAGACAGAATGTTACTGTGACATGACTTCACATGTTTGACACAAATGACGATTTAAGACAAAGGATAGGCACAATGTTACTGTTACATGACGTCACATGTTTGACACATACAAGGGATAGGCAGAATGTTACTGTGACATGACGTCACATGTTTGACACATACAAAGGATAGGCAGAATGTAACTGACATGACGTCACATGTTTGACACATACAAAGGATAGGCAGAATGTTACTGTGACAAGACTTCACATGTTTGACACATACAAATGATAGGCAGAATGCTAATGTGACATGACTTCACATGTTTGACACATACAAATGATAGACAAAATGTAACTGTGACATAACTTCACATGTTTCACACATACAAATGATAGACAAAATGTAACTGACATGACTTCATATGTTTGACACATACAAATGATAGACAAAATGTACTGTGACCTGACTGCAAGTGTTCCACATAAAGAATGTGACTGTGACCTGGCTGCAAGTGTTCTGCAGGTAGACGAAATTTTACTGTGACATAACTGCAAGTGTTCCTCACACAGAATTGACTGTGACCTGACTGCAAGTGTTCCACACACAAAATGTGACTAAGACCTTACTGCAAGTGTTCCACAGGTAAATAGAATGATACTGTGACCTAACTGAAGGTTTTCCACACATAGACATAATGTGACTATGACCTGACTGCAAGTGTTCCACACAGAAAATGTGACTAAGACCTGACTGCAAGTGTTCCACAGGTAAATATAATGTTACTGTGACCTAACTGCAGGTTTTCCACACATAGACAATATGTGACTATGACCTGACTGCAAGTGTTCCATACACAAAATGTGACTTAAGATCTGACTGCAAGTGTTCCACAGGTAAATAGAATGTTACTGTGACCTAACTGCAGGTTTTCAACACTAGACATAATGTGACTATTACCTGACTGCAAGTGTTCCACAGGTAAATATAATGTTGCTGTGACCTAACTGCAGGTTTTCCACACATAGACACAATGTGACTATGACCTGACTGCATGTGTTCTACACACAGAATGTGACTGTTACTTGACTGCAAGTGTTCCACAGGTAAATAGAATGTTACTGTGACCTAACTGCAGGTTTTCCACACATAGACATAATGTGACTATGACCTCACTGCAAATGTTCCACACACAGAATGTGACTGTGACCTGACTGCAAGTGTTTGACAGGTAAATAGAATGTTACAGTAACCTAACTGCAGGTTTTCCACACATAAACATAATGTGACTATGACCTGACTGCAAGTGTTCCACACACAGAATGTGACTCTGACCTTACTGTAAGTGTTCCACAGGGAAATAGAATGTTACTGCACCCTGACTGCAAGTGTTTGACACATAGGGAGAATGTGAATGTGACTTCACTGCACAGTGAATGTGTTTCACAGATATACAGAATGTGACCTGACTGCAGGTGTAGCAAACATTAATATAATGTGACTGTGAATTGACTGCAGGTGTTCCAGACGTTAACATAAAGTGACTGTGAATTGACTGCAAGTGTTCCACACAATAATGTTACTGTGACCTGACTGCAGGTGTTCCATATGTTAACATAATGTGACTGTGAATTGACTGCAGGTGTTCCAGACGTTAACATAACATGACTGAATTGACTGCAGGTGTTCCACACATATAATGTAACTGTGACCTGACTACAGGTATTCCAGACGTTAACATAATGTGACTGAATTGACTGCAGGTGTTCCATGCACAGAATGTGACTGTGACCTGACTGCAGACAGGTACATTAACATTAAGCAGGTTTTATTAAACTCGTATGAAAGTAGTTTCTGTGGAAAATAATGTTTTAAAAAAATACAGCATTATGTGATTGTTCATCAAAAACTTTTTCTGCTAATAATTTGAGTTCGGGTTTTAGTGTTTACAGATCATGATAATAATTTAACAATTATCACAGAATAATGGAGCACGTGGAAAATAAGGGAGTTGATAGAGGCGGAGATGTATATTTGTTTTTTTTATATTTTCCATGGATTCTAATTTGTTAATTAAACTTTGTTATGCCAGTTGTTAATAAACTTGTTTTATTATTTTGTCTTTCAAAAACGATTAATACTATCTTCATTCAACCGTAAGCATTTCTTTCATCACGGTCTTTCCCTCGCACTTGCGCTGTATGGTTGCATAGTTTCTAAAGGATGGTGTCATGGTTAGGGTCACTAAATATGGAAAGGATATTGGCAAATTAGAGTCAGGAAGACAATAATTCAATAGCAGTACATTTCTAAAGATTTGGATAAAATAAAGGATTTTCTTTTAAAAGTAAGTCTGTGTAAATGTGTTTTATAGTCAAAACTTAGCTATTCAACAATGACAAGTATAAAAAGCATATTCAACTTGATTTTTTTGATAATTCATTGATAACATTCTTGCGTATCACAAACAAACAACTTGTAACGTCCCATTTCATTGGCCGAAAGATTTAAATACAACAACAATTGTAGTGTACGTGAATTGACACAGGTGACAGACAATGGAATGTACTATGTTACTACGAACGTAAAAAGAATTTTAAAAATCTGTGTTGTCGCCTGATTTTCAAATAGTGGGGTCGAAATATTATAGTTTTGATATTTTTTATTTAGTAATGTTCTTAATATGCAACAACACAGTTGTCATGTACTGAATTATGAAAGAAAAAAAATACAAGCCTCATAATAATGATAAACACATGGGCCACTTTTATACGGATGAATACATGAAAACTTTTAATTTTCGGATCTCATAATAATAAATAATTTATGATGGGTTGCACATTTCTCGTTTTTTGTTTTCATGCTATAAAACGAACATACAGAAGCTAAACGTTTAAGTAACACATTGTCCCATTCATTCACCGAACGGTAGAAAGCCCTAGAAACAAAATATCAATGATCGTATTGTGCAAGTGAATGAATACAATTGACGTAGTATGGAATGTACTATCATAGATATATATGGTACTATCATAGATGTATAAGGTACTGTCATGGTAACTACGAAAATAAAATGTTTGTGTAAAAGGATTGAAATATAACATCATTACAGTACATATAGAAAGATATTTTATTCTTCCAAATCTAAGAATATTAGAATAAAATATCTTTCTATAAGTACTACCAGTATCCTACATCTGAATCCGCTAATGAATTATTTTTTAAATACTTCGTCTTGATAACATTGTGACTTCATTTTAATAAGCATACTACATATTACTTTGGTGGATAGTTGTCTCATTGGCAATCATACCACATTTCCTTATTTTCATATATACTGAATTTGTTTACCTTCAATTAATCTTATTATATTTTATTGATATTTTATGTTTCTGAGTAAACTTATACCAATGAGGTATAATAAACTATTAAACGAAATATTTAGAAATTAAGGATGACAAAATACTTGTAAAAGAAGGGACTCGGTCCCTTTTATTGATACATTTAATGATAAACACATTTTAAACTGATTGTTTTATTACCAACCAGTGAGTTAATTGACATAATACTTGGTCTATGTAAACATTTATAATATAAAATTTACGTTCTTTTTTTCAACTGAGAACAGCAATATAGATCATGAATTAAAAATTCATAACCTATATCACCGGAGTTACATAAAGTACATTTCCTTTCATTGCGGCCATTGTTTTGTCATCTCCAAACAAAGCATGGTTACCTGCTCTGAATTTACATAGAACTTAGGAATTTTTTTGTAAAGTAAACTGAATCAGAAAAAAATATCACACTATCCCAAGTCGAAACCCTAAAACCCCAAGCTTCCCTGCTTTAAAAAGTTACTGGATTATGCCATGCAATGATGTAAATTTAAGTTAGTTGTCATTTATAACTAGTCATTGGGATTCCATTTTTCTATTTCTACGTGTTTCATATTTAAAAAAAGGTTTTGTATATGCGAGCATAGTTTTAGGGTCGAGGAGGGGGGTTTGATATACTGACGATAGAATATATAATATGAATAATGAACAGTTTATTTCACAACCCTATTTACTGTGGCGTGCAATATCTTTATTATGTAATTGTAATTTGACTATTTTTGAAGTTACGGTCGTATCCGACATCATCCGAGCAATTTCATTCATATTTCCTATTTTGTTATCATTGCAAACACATAATAATGTAAATTAACAGATAGAAAAGGTGCACGGGGTTAGTCCAGAACTATTTGAGAGGAGACAGTTGATTCAATATTTCGCCGGGAATCCGTCAGTATTAAAGAGTCTTTGTTATCAATTTCAAAAATTTAAAGAAAGAACTTTATTAGAACTATTGCACAAAATTATAATATAAATAATATAAATAAATTTTATATGCACGTGTATAAGCTAGAATTGCCATGAGATAATCAAGTACACAATCCTGTACGTGATCAGTCCATTCAACTTTCGATCGGTTATTTCTACGCGTGTTCTATTTTCGCAGGTGTGCTTGGGCGGGGCTTGAAAGTTTATTTAAGGTCGAAGGTGTGAACTGACCAATGACAACGATCGTTCCTTAAGATGTTGTTCTAATAAAGTTTGTTTGACTGATTATGTCGCACGGCCTTTCGCTAAGCTCGGCTGCAGTTAAGTGTATGTTATGAAGTTTTCGTCTGTCCATTGTCCTTGACCTCATTTTCATGGTTCAGTGACTACCTGAAAAAAAAGTTAAGATTTTTTGTAAAGTTAATTTCTCTCTTGTTATGAGTAATAGGATAACTATATTTGATATGTGCATATCTTGCAAGGTCCTCATGACTGTCAGACAGTTTTCACTTGTCCTCGATCTCATTTCATGCATTAGTGAACAAGGTTACGTTTTCGCGATCAAGTCCATATCTCAGATACTATACTATAAGCAAAATGTCTACTGTATTTGGTGTATATGTAATGATTGTAAGATGTACATGTCAAACTGACAGGTGTAATCTGATCTTGACCTCTTTTTCATGGTTCATTGGACAATGTTTGGTTTTTGTAGTTTGGTCTATTTCTCAGATATTAAAAGCAATTAGTCAATTATATTTGGTGTGTGGAACGATTTTAGGGTGTACATGTCTGCCTGGCAGGGTTAATATGACCTTGACCTCATTTTCATGGTTCATTGGTCAATGACAAGTTTTCGTCAGTTTATTTAGATCCTATAAGCCATAGGTCAATATATTTGGTGTATGGAATGATTGTAAGGTGTACATGTCTGTCTGGCACGGTTCATCAGACCATGACCTCATTTTCATGGTTCATTGGTCAATGTTAAGATTTTGTGGTTTGATATGTTTCTCAGGTACTATTAGCGGTAGGACTACTATATTTGGTGTATGGAATGATTTTTAATAAGGTGTACATGTCTGTCTGGCATGGTTCAACTGACTGTGACCTCATTGTCATAGATCATAGAACATTTATAATGTTAAGTTTATGTGATACTCGTAGTAAAACCTTCATATTACACACTTTCAGCATATATTCAACGACAAATATAACAGGCGAGACATATCAGCGTGTGCACTCTTTTTACTGTTTGTTTCAAGATACGAAATATTTGTCTTAAAAAACGTTAAAGTGCAAACAAGTATATATATTTGTTTAGGGGCCAGCTTAAGGACGCCTCCGGGTGCGGGAATTTCTCGCTGCATTGAAGGCCTATTGGTGACCTTCTGTTGTTGTCTGTTCTGTGGTCGGGTTGTTGTCTCTTTGACACATTCCCCATTTCTATTCTCAATTTTATCTTTATTGAAATTTTAGTAAGGAGTTCCAAGGATTGAAACCGTTTGACTTTTTGAAAATGGCTGTTGAGTGATCGATATTCAGGGGAAGCCTCCTCTTTGCTTACAGAATTTCAACATAGTTAAGGGCAATCCGAGGTAAGACAAAACAAAAAAGAAGGTGTACTTGTCAATAATAGTAAAAATATCGTCACATGTATTGTATGTTTTCTATCAAAAAGGGGGTCTACGTCCCCCCCAATCTTGAATCCTGATTGTACCACGAATAGGGTGAGATTTTTTCTTCACATTTGTTTCTTTGGTATTTAAAACAAAACCAGATAGCTGATTCAAATTATTGTCTTTTCAAAAAAGTTTTAGCACTAGATCTAAATTCTGGCGGTTAAAATAGACCTAGTAGGGTCATCTTTCTAAGTTTCAGTTTCAAAATCAGCAGATTCTAGACCTAGTAGGGTCATCTTTCTAAGTTTCAGTTTCAATCTGTCGTAATCACGCATCATAAAAATCAAACCTGGAGATTCACAGACCATAGGAGGTCAACGCATACACCAATAGCGTACGGTCTTCAACAAGGAGCCTTGGCTCACAAAAAAATAAAAAAAAAAAATACTAGTGTAAAACCATTCAAACGGAAAAACCAACGGTCTAATCTATATAAAAAACGAGAAACGAGAAACACTTATGAACCACATCAACAAACGACAACTACTGAACATCAGATTCCTGACTTAGGACAGTTGCAAACAATTGCAGCGGGTTTAAACGTTTTAATGGTACCAAACCTTCACCCTTATCTGAAACAATAGTGTAACATCACAACATAGAAAGACACACTATAAAATATCAATTGAAATGGCTTAACTCAATCAAAAGACATAACACCAGTGAACATACACTGAACAAATAAATTTGATCTATGATACTATGTAAATACGGAATAAATAAACTAAGGAAGAATAATTAAAGTAACATGTTATACCGCTGTGAAATGTTAAACAATTTAAGAAAAACAATATGCTTGAACAAAAATATCAGCCATTTGCAATTACTTTAAACACAGGTAAATGAAAATAATTTTGTTGTTAAGTAAACATGTACAGTTGAAATGGAGAAAGGAAATATTTTACAAAATAAATAATTTTGATGTTCATAGTACGAAGAAGAGAAAATGTATAATAATACCACACTTATTAAAGCTGGTATATAGACCAGATATAACCCTGAATAAGGGAGCTACCATTTGATTTTTATGGGGGCTAGGATGAAAAATCTTGTCCTGCATTTTTTTTTAATTGTAATCTCTGTCCTGCCTTTTTATTTTTCACTCTGTTAGGTCCTGCTTTTTTTTTTATTAGTTTATCCTGACTTTTTTTTACATAAATTATCATCCTGCCTTTTTTTTTTTACTTTTTACTTTTTACCTGTTCCACGCCAAACGTTGTCTAGTTTGGGGCCCCTGGGCACCCATTTTTTCATAATTCATCCTACATCCGCTTTTGAATTTGTTTGCTTATTTGTTCTTTGGACAATGGTCTATGAATATCTGTCTATATATTGACAAAATTTGAAACCACATCTTCATGGTCCCACAAAAATGTCGAAAATGTGTACATTTGATTTTTTTCTAGCTTCTCTCGTGCGATAGCGGTACCTTTTTGGTCACTATTTATGTGTTGCGTCTAAATATGAATTGTAACACTTTATAGTGACTGAACAGGTAAAACAAATACTTCTCAAGAAACAGAAAAAGAAGACTACTTGGAACAGCACCAGACTATGTATGAATAAAAACTCAGATCGGAATAGCATGGATGATATGTTTATATATCCTTGTGAATAAGCAAGGAAAGCTATCAATAATAGTGCATTTTTTAAAGTTTATCGGGTTTTTCATTCATTTTCTGTTCAAATTTTCACACAATCGGTCAAAAAGGCTAAACTAACTTTACTGAAACTTTCAAACAATATGACAAGTGTTTCATTCACCAAAAAACTTGTGCATTTCTGCAAAAAAAATCACGCGTGATTTTGTGAATGAAAGGGGAAAGAAGATCCGTAAATTACGCGGTGAACCCGCGCATGTCAATTGCAAACTGACCCAATAATTTTTTTATCACGTCCAGTCAACTGATACTGACATTATCAGAGAGTAGACATCAAAGGAATATGCACAAATTACCAATAAATTGTTATATATGATATTATAGAATTAAATATGTTTTATTACAAAAAAAATGTGTTCTCAATCTTGTAGATAGATATAACAGGATGTCATATCAGTACCAAAGACAACTCTCCATCCAAGTCACAATTTGTAAAAGTAAACCATTATAGGTCGAAGTACGGTCTTCAACACGAAGCATTGGCTCACACCAAACAGCAAGCTATATAGTCCATATCAATCATGACAATAAACATAAACAAATAAAACTAACAACTATCGCTTACTAATAATCCTGACTATATGTATTACGTGAACTGGTTGCCATCAGAAATGAAAATATAAATATTCCAACTAACAAAAGCATATGCTTACACATGCAACCAAATATAAAGCACTAAATGCTAATACCAATATGAAGCTCTCATCTATATATAGAACTTACACAAAAATTGTCAAGATTACAAACCACAGCGTAATATATTAAAAGATATAAGAAGCCAGCTGACAACATGTTCTAGAAAATTATTTGCAATTAATATTTCATTCCAAATCCATTTACACAAAACATCTTACTACATCTGGAAATTAGTAATAACAACACTTAACCTGTACCGTCAAAACTAATTGCTTCTTCTAAGACAAAAACCAGATAAGATATTCATCACTTCTATACATATAAGATGTAATATTCTCTTATTTGAACGGCCTACTATAGTAGTCCATTTTGACAAGCAGTAATCCTCAAAAGTAAATAATACGTTTTTCTTATCAAGTTGATTATAACCTCACAAACTATTACATAACTTTCAAGACACAGTATGCATTATAAAACTACTTGCATTGTCATAAACAGTAAACAATCATATTCCTCAAAACAAAGGAAAAGTGTTTGTATTGCTACTCTAGCTATTATATATAAAGCAGGCTCTTCGTCTGTGGGCTCTTGCAAGGGTTGCGGAAACAAACGATGTCTGACTTGCAAACAAATACTGGATACCCAGACTTTTAACAGTCACTCCACTGGTACAGAATACACCATATTTTGCAATGTTAATTGCAAGACAACAAATGTTGTGTATCTTCTACAGTGTAAATGTGGTAAACAGTATGTTGGCGAGTCAGAACAGCCATTTCACAAACGAATGAACGGCCATCGTAGCGACTACCAATGCAAGCCAGACCTCCCTCTCAGTCGACATTTGAGATCCCCTGGCCACACTAAGGCAGATCTCAATCGACTGACCATAACAATCATTGACCACAACACTGCTTGGTCTAGGGAAGATAGACTCACTCGGGAAAGATTTTGGATAAGAAAATTAAAAACTTTGGCACCAAATGGGATAAATGAAAAGATGTAGTTCGAATTCGCGCAGTGTTTTACATTTGGGTTATATCACTTATTACTACAGTCTCTGTTTCTATTTATTTACCTTACTCAACTCTTAAAATATTTGATGAGTATACCAGTTTAAATTAAATTCATTTGTGAGGGATGTAAAAGTACAAAGTCACGTTCAACTATTTAACCTTAGTCAAAATTTATTATTATATTTTAACTGCTATTTATTTGGGATGTTTAAATACGCAGCCTCTGTTGTAATTATTCTACCGTTGTCAAATTTCAAATATTTACAAACTTAGATCGGTCAGTGCTGTTTATTTGGAATGTTTATTGACGCAGTCGTTCTAGTAACATCGTAACTGTCGTCATCGTTTAAATTTTAGAATTGTGCCAGTTCATATCGCACATTACTATTTTCATTTGAAGCATATCTTTGCAGTCTCTGTTGTAAATAGCCATATAACCTATGTCATGTTTAAAAAATTTTAGAATTGTACATGCGTCTAAACTATGATGTTCGGTTTGCCTGTTTTATTGTATAATTTTCAAGATTGTTATAGTTTAATCAAAGTAGATTGACATGATTCATTTAACATCATAATCATACTGACGAACGATATCTGTTATCCGAAATATTTATAAATAATTACATTTATAGTTTCCTTTTTTTGTTATTGGTGTTGTTTTGTACACTTTTTAGGCGTTTATATAATTTATTTATTGTGTACATGTATCGTTACTCGTAACGATCCAGCGCCCTCATGGGAAAAATCGTTGACTATTATTCAGACGTTTTATATATATATGGCCTTCCAAATACCGTTTCGATTCTAAACATCACTGAAGACACATTAATTGTCGAAATCCGGATATGGTGTACTAATTTTGCACCTTTTGTTTGCGGTATACCATCTTTTCCGCAAGTTTATTGTTTTCTGTTTGGTATTAAATTAATAATATACCCACAAACCACCGATCTCAATAGAATCAGCTAAAATACGGCAAGCTTTTTAGAAAAGTTATTACTTGTTAAAGTAATTGTTCCGGAAAGTACATGTATTCTCTTTTTCCGATTTGTCTTTAATTTTAGTTACAACTAGATGCTTCCGGTTAGATGAAACCGAATTACAAAATATTGTGTGATTACTAGTCAGTTAATTTATACTTTTGTAACAAATAAGTTTACTTTCCTATGGCTATGTGTCATGAAACGAAAACAGCACGAATCAATTTTCTAAAAAAAGCAATTTTTATATCAACACCTTTTTTCAGTTTAAATTTAAACTAGACCATGCCATGTAGGCTGTTCAAGTTCAAATTTTTATTTAGCCATTTTAGGTAGCACAATACAAAGAATTTTTCACACCCAATCAGACAACTTTAAACTGATGTAATTTCTTTCGTCCAGCTCTATAAAATTCATAAATGAGGAACCAAAAGAAAGATGAAAGATTAATCTTTCAAATGGTGATAATTTCATTATTACATTATTATTACATAATTGATTATTATGTAATTAGTTGCAAGATTCTGATGTCCACATTTGAATGAAATTAGCTTCTTTTTTATTCATAGCATACCAAAATTTTTGATAGATTCTTGTGAAACACAGTTTGACCTCCAAAACCATGTCCCAGATTTTTCCTATTTGGAAATTTGTATTTCATTCTCTCGTTACCCTTCAATTAAGTTTGCAACCTTATTTCATAAGAAATCACTTAATTTAATTGGGTATAAAATTTATTCTATTGATGTTTTTGGAAATCTGAGACACGGTTTTGAAGATAACTGGTCAAGGAACAACATGTGGTAAAATCAGGCATATAGGAGGGTGGTAAAGGGTTATTTTCGTGCAAGTTTGCAACCTTATTTCATAAGAAATCACTTAATTTAATTGGGTATAAAATTTATTCTATTGATGTTTTTGGAAATCTGAGACACGGTTTTGAAGATAACTGGTCAAGGAACAACATGTGGTAAAATCAGGCATATAGGAGGGTGGTAAAGGGTTATTTTCGTGCAACATGTTTTGCCATTTTTATTTCACGTGCAGCCGTGAAAAAGGTCCTTATTCACCATGTTTCGTGAAATCGGTAAAAAGATCAACGTACAAGAAATTTTTAATTGTTCGTTCATTGTGAAATGGTGATTTTATTTCGCGTTCTTCCGTGCAGATACCCCCCTTTACGCCCCTCATATAGGGGTACCCGTCTAGGAGCTAATTTCATTTAAAACTACATTTTCATGACAAAAATGTATGTGTCACAATTGAATAAATAAGGATTTTCCTATTTGAACCTCATTAACTTCAAAATAATTCACACATGTACCATGGGGATACTTCAGAATTGGCCTTTACTCATAAATCAATTAGGTTTTGACCAGTAAGAAAGCATTCCATTTCATCAATTCTTAATATATAAAGAAAATGCACACCCTATGCATCAAAAACCAGATCTGGCGGGAGAAATATCATTATAGACCCTGCTGTAAGTCAGTTGCTACTGAGTTGGTCAAAACTCCACCCACCTGGATAAACATCAACCATTAATGACCTGAGAAGTTTAATTACACATGCATTTGCTTTTTTCAATATGGATTTTTGGAAAGTTTGCTATAGCAATAAACTTTCCTAAGGCAACGGCCTCAAACCGGAAGTGACAGACTATCTTTCTTTAGGATGTGTGTTCTACTCCTAGATAATGTAGTACTGGTGTTTGATAACTAATTCTAGGAAGATGCTTTTGAAATTTTGAGTTACTTGTATTTTGATTAGCTTACAGCTTGAATTAAAATGGACTGAATGTTCATCGATAATTGAAATAATTCAACTTCATTTTGAAAATAGCTATGACAAACACTACTTCGCGGATCTGCGCTGAACGGAAAGTAAAATCAATACACACACGAGACAGCAGTTTCTACGTTATGCTTTTATTGGTATTCTCCAGACATGCGTGAGATCCATGTATGTGTGCCTCCAAACGGGAGTACTATAATCCCAGTTTCAGGGGCTTCCTCCCATCCTCCGGTTGAAGAGAAAATTAGTACGGTGTTTAAAATATTTCATGAATGAACATTTTCAAAGCTTACTACGATTTTTCCAAATGTTTATTAAAGACGTAAAAGCCCGAGCAGGGCCCTAACTAGCTTCTTTTAAAAGTGAGGCAAAATATATTCGCCGAGCGGAGCGAGGCGAATTTGTTTCAGCGAGTGGTCAGGGCCCCCAGCAGCTCTGGAAAAATGATGCAAAATCGCATTCTGAACGCTTCCCAGACCCTTTCTTAATCTGAAACGCAAGTTTTAATTATTTTTCGACAATATTCTGGTCTCAAAGCAAAATATATAGATTCAGTGTAAGACTTTTAATTTTAAGGGACAACATCAAAAGACCGATATGTCATGTATGTAGGATAAAGCAAAATCGTAATTCACATAGTTAAGTGTGTGGCTGCTGATTTTTTTGTTATTGTGTTTCGCATTGCAGAAAACATATTATACCTGTCAATTATGTTTTTTTTCAAATTATGTTAAGAGGGGCTGATTTTCATTGATATAACAATGTCAATTCAGTTTTATAACACATTTCAATTACAACTTGATGTAGTTCCTAACTGGGATAAAAGGGTACACTCAGGGTAAACTCAGGAAAACTATTCTTAGACCTCATTGTGCCTGGTCAGGAATATGACAGTTGTTTTCCATTCGATTGATGTGTTTGAGCTTTTGATTTTGGACATCGGTGGACATGTAACATTGCCAAACCACACAACTGTTCACCCATCATCGTAGATCTTTCCCAAGTCTTAAATCTATGCAAAGCAGAGAATGACATCATAACATACAGATGTTACGGGAACAACCAAGAACCAGTCTTTAACCAATTTTCCAATGACATCTTGGCGGCGTCCAAACCATTAAAACTAAGTCACTACTTTACATTTTTACATAAATTTTAAACTATGTATGTTGAATTTATTTGTATATGTCTCTATACCATTGTATTTTGGTTTACGAGAATAAAGATATATATGAGATGAAATAAATAATAATCGGGGCCTGCGCAAGCCCCGATAATCATTGGCTTATCTACGCTGTGAATAGGCTTGGGGCTATTGATTTGACTGTGTAAATATGGACAATGTCAGCCATACATTGCAACAAACTATTATTAAAAATCAATATCATCAACACTATAATCTGCCATATACAATTATCAAAGGAATAATAGACAACTGAAGCGTTAGTCATAAAGATTGATTGATTGATTGTTGTTCGCTTAACGCCGCCTCAGAACAAAAAGGCAAAAGGTAATATTTAAAATATTTTTACAATTTAAAGTAGTTTTTAAAATTAGACAAAAGGTCCTAATAAATATAATAAAACTCAAGTTTAAAACAAAATTACTAATTTACAAATGAAATTCAACACTAAGAGAATAGCCATAAAGAAGGGCATTCAATGAACAAAAGACAAACCCAGGAACAGATGAACCACATTACGACAAACAATACCATACCACATCTCCTTATTTTTATATTAAATAGACAAGTAACACTGAAAACTAAAAATAAATGAGAAACATGGATCTCGAACAAAACGGGCTACGTCAGAGGGTGAACAGAACGTGCTTCTTGCAAGACACTCGCCGTGAAAAGAATTTGATATGAAGACAAGCTTTTGCATGACTCGGCCTATTACATAATCGGCATCAGAAAATTGGACTATAACAAAATTCGTAATTATACTACTTGCTATTAAGTCTCCCAAACAAAGTTTGGAGACTTATTGTTTTTGCTCAGTTCTTATTATTTTTCTCCTTGGGGTCTATTTAGGGGTATTTTGAGGAGTCAACAGAAGGGAGGGATTTACTATAGAACCCTATAGGATTTTTTTTTTTAATTTTCAAATGACTATAGCTTGAAAACAATAAGTGATAGACACACCCGGTTTTCAGTAATGATCACAGGACCATAAAACAAGTCAAATAAAATATAGGTTGAGTCCCTGGGGTCACCCCACCCACCCCATTCTGTTTGAGAACTTGTAAACGGTCAAGACCCCCATTCCATAACCATATATATTCTTGTATGGGGCAACAAAAATCAAATGAAATATAGTGGGAGTCCCTCTGGGTCAGCCCCACCCCCTCCTTTTGAGAACTTGTAAACAGTCAAGATCCCCACCCGGAAACCATATATATTCTTGTACGGGACAATAAAACAAATCAAATGAAATAAAAGGTGAGTCCCCTGGGGTCACTCCCACCCCCTTCCTGTTTGAGAACTTGTAAACGGTTGAGATCCCCACCCATAAACCATATATATTCTTGTATGGGACAATAAAACAAATCAAATGAAATATAGAGGAAGTCCACAGGGGTCACCCCACCCCCCTTCTTTCTGAAAACTTGTAAATGGTCGAGATCCCCACCCCGAAACCATATATATTCTTGTACAGAACAATAAAATAAATCAGATGAAATAAAAGGTGAGTCCCCTAGGGTCACTCTCACCCCCACCCCCTTCCTGTTTGAGAACTTGTAAACGGTCGAGATCCCCACCCCTAAATTATAAATATTCCTGTTCATGATTTCAAAAAGATTTGAATGACATACAGGGGTAGTCCCTAGGCTTCACTTATGGATATCACTTTACTAGACCAAACCAATTTGTACTGGACTTTGCCCAATGTCAGGCGACCGTGGGAATGACTAATTATGGGAGCTTTGTTTGGGAGACTCTGTAACAGCATCCAATTATTTCTTGTATTAAGTAATTTTTTTTGTTAAAGTCGGGGAAAAAAGTTAACCACGCAATCTACTGTAACACATTTACAACCTATTTGAAATATTACAATCTACCGTTGCAAACTTTCCACAGGTGGTATCCAGCACTTTGATTTATTCAATTAGTATATAAAACAGTATATTTTGTTTTTAACATTTTCCCAAAAAGTAAGTTATGCATGTGTACATAATATGATCAGTTGGTCAGTCTCATGAGTCTAGAGGATTCTTATGGGGGATTTCTAGAATTACAATTGTATACATTGAAAATATGGTGTTTTACACAAAGTAGAATTTTCTTATTTTTATAGTTTGAAAATAAAATATTAAATTTGTGTTTTCTTTTAAAAAGAGTTCATATTTACACATTCTCCTCAAGAATATCTGATATAACCATCAGCATTTATGATTTAGCATTAGCAACATTAATTGTTGTACAATTATATTTGTTTAATATCTGTACATTTATATTTTGATTCCCTCTATAGCTCCAAATTATTTTTTTGTTTTTTCTCCTGGTAGCTCCAATATAGAAATGTATTTTTATTTGGATTTCATTATCTTCTTTTTTCTATAAACTCCTAATTCAACCTCTTTTCTATAAATGTTATTTTTATAGCTGGTCAGTGGTCATAAAGCTATCAAATGATTCTATTGATTAACCACAAAGTACTGCCCACATGTTCTTATTTGTATCAGTCAGACACGTGCATTTGTTTATAAAACTAATTCTCATCAAAACTCATTAACAGTGCAAGATATGGAAACTTTTTTTTTCTTCTGTGGTTTTGTAATATTAAGAAGTAACAAAAATAGCTGAAAATGAAATTTTGATAAAATTTAGTTGCTTTTGTATTGTGCTACCTTATAGACGAATATTACTAATGTAGTATATTGAAAACTTAAGCTCTATTGAACTTTTATATCGTCTTATTTCAAAAAAACATTAAAAACAAGCACTTTAAAAGTAAAATAAAGCAAACATACAAAACACACAAGAACTACATAAATGTAATCAAAGGGTATCAGGTTGTTGCTCAAGTCAATCCAGCATCATAATATTAATACAATATAAGTAGAGTTTTGTGAAGTATTTGATTCCGGGTAAATTGCAATTTGCACACAAAAAAAGTTGTGTAAATTTCGCTGATCTCATGAATTTTTTTTTGCAAAAAGTATCGATGATCAATAACCACAGATAAGTAACTTTTTATTGAAGGGATTTGGCAAATCAAACCATATTTCTCAATTTAAGTATCTTTTATAGCTTTTGAATAAAAAAGTTTGTGTGCATTAGCTTAATTAGGAATCAGCTTGTGTGTAACCAATTGTTATTACACCATTTGAAGAGATTATTAAGATCAAAGTCATATGAAAAATTGTTGATTAATGTTGACTAATGATTATTCTAACTTCTGTAATATATATTTTTCCCCGCTAAACGTTGACATGGTTGAGGGAGGGACATATAAATACTGTAATTTCTTGCCAGATTTTTATAAAACTTTCATCATAGGTTTATATCAGTATTGTCTCGAACAAGTTCGAAACTCAGTGCAGATTAACAATTTTAAAAGAGTTATGCCCCTTGGAAATATTATTTATATGGAAAATGGCATTGTTAGCGCTCATGAAAGCCATCAAAGCAAATCATTACATGAAACATGCATTTTTGTAAAAAAACACTATATAAATGACATGAAAAATTATGTCATACTATGCAGAAATATTAAAAGTTCAGTGAGCATGGTAACCAAATATTATTAAACATGCATACAGATCAGTTTAAAACACATAAGCAGCTATATATATACAAGTACAGGGCTCACGCTACCAGGCGACTAGGGCGAAAAGTCGCTTTCCGTCCGTCACTTCGCTTTGCCCGACCCTCAAAAGCGAAAACAAGTCGCCCTGTTGTTTACGATGCTCGCTTTTAGTTGCTTTCGTCATCGGACATTTTCAATTTTACCAAGTTGATAAAACATCAATTTTTATTGATTGTTAAAGAAATTCAGACATAAACGATTCATTTTCTTAAGAAAACAGGTTTGAGTATTGACTTTACAGTGTGTAGCAGGTTATTTAATAAAAAGACAACTTTTATCACTGCATGCACTTCCGGTACTTGTTACTCAGAGAACGTACATCAATCTAACTTTTGGCGGCAAAATAAGTTTGTTACTTCATTTGAAAGGGATAAAAGTTGCGTCCAGTAAATGTTTAATCCATTTATTGCATTAAAAACGTCGTATTCCTTTCCAAATAGCTTGTCAAACATCGTTTATTTTGTTTATTTTCCTCGTCCGCCATTAATCGTTTACTAACTACGGATCGGAACCGGACCAGCTATGACCGAAATCCGTATTTTTACAATAATAACTACGGACGCATGAATGGAAAAGCTGACAGAAGAATATTGATCCCAAAAGGAAAATATACGCATTCCACACGCATTAACAGACTTTTGGTTAGATCTAATTGATTAATGTATATAATTCCATATAATTTATATGGATTGTTTCAAAATATTGATTAAAGTTGCTTAACTACTAATATCAATATATTATGGCCCAGCTTAACTTTGTATATCTTTTGATGAGAAACACTGAATTTCATAACATGATAAACAAGATAGTTTTAATTGAATTGTAATTCATATATTATAATTTCTTTACCTTTTGACATAAAAAATTCTTTTAGTGCTAGATATTTAGTTGGTAGTTTCTAACAAGAACCTAAACTTAAACAACTTTGAATTTGAACTGTTAATTTAATTGTATACTCAGATATGAATTGAACAATATAAAAGAAAATAAGTTACATATGCCCTTTATACTATAGTAAAACCAAACATGGTAGCGCCTGCCAAGGAGCACTTCTCTTTCAAATCTCACCACTTCTCCTATCAGTTTCAAAACGAAAGTCGCTTCTCCCTAAGATTCTGAAGTAGTGTGAGCCCTGCAAGTATATAGCACATTAAGCAGAAAAGCATTTTAAATTAATGCATTAATTTATTTGCAGGCATTGCATTGTCATGAACTACCATTCCAGGTAACAAAAAAGTTTAGAAAATTGCTTGAAATTGTAATCTTCTCCAAAACTCAGGGGTAGTTCATTCCAAATTTTTGTAGCTGTGTAGCGAAAAGGGCCTAACAATAACAATTATTTGTCTGGTTCACAGACAATAACTTGAGTATAAGTGTATGGATCTCTATTAAATTTTAGCACAAGGTTCCATATACCACAATAGGAAGGTTGGGATTTATTTTGGGGGTTATTGTCATAGCTGTTTAGTATTTAGGGCCAAAAACAAGCATTTTTCATGTTTCAGGACAATAATTTGTGTATAAGAGTATAAATTTCTATGAAATTTACCACAAGGTTCCATACTTGAAAGGAAAGTTGGGATTGATTTTTGGGGGTCATGACCCAAACCATTTAATAATTAGGGGTCGAAAAGGGGCCAAAAACAACTATTATTCTGGTTTGCAGGCAATAACTTGAGTTTAAGTGTATGGATCTCTATTAAATTTTAGCACAATGTTCCATACCACAATAGCAATTTGAGGTTTATTTTTGGGGTCAATATAGTATAGCTCTTTAAGAATTAGGGGCAAAAAAGGGGCTAACAAAAACAATTATTTTCTGGTTCACAGACAATAACGAGTATAAGTGCTTGGATCTCATAAATTTTAGCACAAGATTCCTTACCACAATTGGAAGGTAAGGATATATTTTGGGGGTTATTGTTGTAGCTGTTTAGTAATTAGGGGCCTAAAAGGGGTCAAAAACAAGCATTTTTCATGTTTCAGGCAATAATTTGTGTATAAGAGTATGGATCTCTATGAAATTTTATGACAAGGTTCCATACTTCAAAAGGAAAGTTGGGATTGATTTTGGGGGTTATGGTCCAAACCGTTTAAGAATTAGGGGCCAAAAAAATTGAATTTTCTGGTTTCTGGACAATAACTTGAGTATAAGTCTATTTATTGCTATTAATTGTGCCACAAGGTGTTATACCATAAAACAAAGTTTGGGATTGATTTTTTGGGGTTATGACCGTAACGGTTTAGTAACAAGGGGCCAAAAATAATTCTTTTGTAATACTTTGCATAAATTGCTTTTATATTTCTTTAGCAATTTCAATAGTTTTGAATTCTTGGGGTTCTTTAATGTGCTGAATCTAATTGGGTATTTATTATTTGGATTTTGAGTCTGTTTTTGAATTGAACCATATTACATGTATTCAGGTTCAAAGGGTTCAAAATTAAACTTTGTTTGATTTCATCAAAAATTGAATTATTGGTGTTCTTTGATATGCTGAATCTAATCATGTGTTAAGATTTTTAATTTTGGGGCCAGTTTTCAAATTGGTCCACATTAAGGTCCAAAGGGTCCAAAATTAAACTGTTTGATTTAAAAAAATATATGAATGGTTGGGGTTTTTTAATATGCTGAATCTAAATGTGTATTTAGATTTTTGATTTTGGGCACAGTATTCATGTTGGTCCAAATTGGGGTCCAAAATTTAACTTTGTTTGATTTCATCAAAAATTTAATTATTTGTGTTCTTTAATGTGTGCTATCTAATAGTGTTTTTTTTAGCACAGCTTTCAAGTTGGTTGAAATTTGGGTCCAAAATTAAACTTCGTTTGATTTTAACAAAAAGTAACGCCAATGGCACCTGCACTGTGTCCAGAGCCCTAGCCCACTTGACCACCTAGGCTACATAAAAATGTAGCTTGCGATGGTCGATTTGATGCCTTTCCTCGTTGGCTTTATCTAGGGTTGTAACACAGTACATGATGTATAGTGGCAAGTAGATGATATACCTTTCAGATCAGCTACATTGTCTGTCGTAAAGGATGATAATGTGAATTACCATGCCGCCACATCAAATTTTTAATTTTATAATACACGTTTAAACATGTGACAACTTTATGACAAACTTTCTCCATCGGATAACACATGGTTATGGCTTACACCATGATATATATATACATATTTTTTTAAGAAAGCAAACCCCTTCAAAAACTTAGATAATATTGTCTATTAATGATTAAAAATAAATTAAATTCTTGGTGTGCTTGGATATTATGGTCCATTCATAAATAAAGAAATTAAATTCTTGGTGTACTTGGATATTATGGTCCATTAATAAATAAAGAAATTAAATTCTTGGTGTATATGCTGAATCTAACCGTGTATGTAGATTTTGGATATTGGACCATATAATAGGTAAATTCCAATTTCAAAATTTTCAGTTCTTTGACTACATTCATTTTGTGACAGAAACCTATATTGGGTCAAATATTTAATCACAATCCAAATTTAGAGCTGTATCAAGCTTGAAGGTTATGTCCTGATTTGCCCTAACTGTTCAGGGTTCGACCTCTACGGTCGTATCTAGCTGTGCCCCATGGAGCATTTTATTTTTAAATGTTACCAAGATTTATGCTGATTCAGATATATTATTAACTTTAGTGATTATTGTTCATGCATTGTTTTTTGTTGTTGACATAATAGTTGAAGTCTAATTTCAAATTTTTCAGTTCTTTGATTGCCAATCATGCATAGTACACCTATGTTATTACAGAAAAAGTATTCTGTAAATAACTAAAGGGTGTTATTACAGTTCTCTACATCACTCCAAAGCATTTGCTCAGACATACATCATGCTTAATTATAATGAATTTTAATTTATTGTAAGAAATAATGATCAGAGCATGTAATGAGGTTCTGCGCAAACTTCTCAGTAATTCCCAAGTGTCTCATATAGTAAGTTACATGCCTGTAATAACTAAGCCTTGTTATTACAGCTAAGTTTATCCCTTAAAAGCCTTGTCTCATTGATTTACCATGGTTAATGAAAAATGTATTAATTTAATTCAAAAGTTAGTTATCATGGATGGCTAATGCATTTAGTTTCTGCGCAAAGTTTCAAGAGTTCCCTAGATCCCACTAAAAATTAAAATATTTATGATTTATTTTACAAATAACAAACATATGTTATTACAGATTTAGAAAATTTAAGGATTAAAGAGTAGTCAACTCATGAAAGTATCTGTAATAACACATGCAAGATATTTTCTGTAATAACCCTATAGAGTTATATCCCTGACTGGTGTCAGAAACCTATACTGTGTCAAATATTTAATCACAATCCAAATTCAGAGCTGTATCAGGCTTGAATGTAGTGTCCATACTTGCCCCAACTGTTCAGTGTTCGACCTCTGTAGTTTCTACTGCTATTACTCATAGTCTTCTGACTTGAAGAAATGGAAGTTTTGACATATATGTAAAAGATCTTCATATGAGCTATTATAAGGTCACCCTTAACAAATTCTTTGTTTGATGTTATCTACCCATGCCTTGTTGGGTATGTAGGTAGGTTTTTTTTTGTAGGCCAAAACCATAAGTTACATGTTTTAGATAAGAAAACCATGTTACAGCATGAAAAAAACTTTAAAAAAATATTTGAAACGATTTGTGTTATAAAATTTTTCAGGTAGGCTGCTTTTTTAATGGCTACATCAAACAATTTCAACATGTTCAATTTTATTTTTGGCCTTATTTTGCAGATGTAAATAATACATGTACCTGAATACCACAGGCACTAGTGACTAGACATTCTATTTATATTAATAAAATAGGAGCAATGGGAAGAAAATGATTATGATTTTGATATACAATGTACATGAACATTGACAGTATTTTCTTCCCAGCATTGCCCAGTGCCTGTGTTGATGGTGTTAAGAAGTTCCTTTGACGGAACAAATTTGTTAAAGTGGTACCAAACACCTTGACAAAAATTAATTTGGTTCATTTTGATTTTCATAAATTTTTGACGAAATATTTACTTTGCCCTTTGACAAAAATGTAAAAATTTCAAAAAACTTGAACCACACACTTTATCAGAAAAATTTCATTGGATATATAGCAGTTCCACAACCACTAATTTTGATCATTGAGAAGCTTAATATTTCCTTACCAATAGAACGTGATTAAAATGTTCAGCTGATTTTTACAGAGTTATCTCCCTGTAGTGTTATGTACCACCTGAAAGTGTAATGCAACTGCGATTATCAATATCCACCCATAAACATCAATCAGGCACATTAAGCATTTTAACGTTTATTTATTGTGGTTATAAACACTTTAAATACAACAATTTTTAGTTTGTTCACCATTGACAGTGATAGAAGGTAATCAAACGTTTTCGCATCATTTTTTTGAGTCACAGCACAAAACATTGGTTAAAATATTAAATATAAAAATATCAGTTAGGAGAGAAAAAGAGCTAGTGCACAGCAAAATCCTGTTAAGTTTGTAATTTTCTGAATATTAACATACATTTGAATTTTAGATATCTAGGCCATGCCATGCATTAATAAATTTTAGATGCAGCAGGGTTTGAAATTAGCAGGGGCCCACTTGCCAATGACCCCTAAAATTTGGTGTGGGATACTTAAATTTCTGCTTTTCTTGTATAGGACTATATATGTGCTACAAAATTTAAGCTGTGGGCTACCATTGCCAAAGTCTTAAGGTCAATCCCTGTGCAGAGGTTGGTTTGCGCTCAGAGTAAACTTTATTGTGTTAACACACCAATTTTAGCCTAAAAGTCTAGATGAACCTTAACTGCCTGTCATTAATAGTTATTTTTGTAAATGTATCAATGGACAATGACAATCTCATTTGTCTGTTATCTTCAAAAACCAGTGGCGGATCAAGGGGGGCGAAGAGGGAGTATGACCCCCTAAGTTTGCCAAAATTCATGTTTTTCAAGATTTGAATGATATTTTAAGTTTTTAACATAAAATTGTTAAAAAATTTAATAATATATGTTCAATTTTATGGAATTATGCCCTCCCCTTTCAAAACTCCCTGATCCACTCCTTAAAACACTGATTTTTAACAAGCCTCCACAGAGAAGTTTTTGAAAAATGTAAGGGGAAAAAAATCACAGAAAAAAACCCATGGAAAAAAGTCGCATATATGCATACCATTAGTGTGACTTTTTTCTTACTTTTGCGACTTATTTACTATATAAAAATAAGGAGATGTGGTATGATTGCCAATGAGACATCTATCCACCGAAGTTCAAATGAAGTGGATGTAAGCAATTGTAGGCAACCGTATGGCCTTCAGCAATGAGAAAAACACATACAGTATACTGTAAATTCAGAAATTATTGCGATGTTTTTATTATTGCGAAAATGCGAAGGGTTATAACCACAATAATTTAAACTCGCATTCTGAAATTTTTATATGAACTAAACAGGATTTTTCTGAATATCGTAAAATTAAAATCGCATTTTAGTCTAAAATGACAAAATCGCAATAATAAATGCACGCAATAATTTCTGAATTTACAGTAGTCGACTATAAAAGGCCCTGACAAGAAAAATGTGAAACAATTCAATTGACAAAACTAATGGCCAAATTTATAACAAAACAATTCAGGAAGAACAAATATGACAGATATGAACCAAATACAACCACTGAACTACAGGCTCCTGAATTGGGACAGGCTCATAAAGATTGTGGGGTGGTTAAACATGTTTGAAAGCACCGAACCCTCTCCTAACCTGGGACAGTGGTGTAGTTTCTGCACTTGTAACCCAAGAATGCCTTTTTTCCTGCAAATCTTTTCATTTACCCTTGTGCAACAGTTTCTTAACATCTGTGTGCAGTACATACAGTAGGTTTCTGTGTTTAGTTCTTGAGATAAAAGGTTGAACTCTGTTAAAAAAGTATTAGCAAATAGAAAACAAATGGGATGGGTATGTTTTGACCAACCAAAAGATGAGAATTTAAACATTTTTAAAGTAAACATTGAAAAAAAAATTAGTTGTAGAAGTAAATTTTTGGAGATTTTGAAATCTTGAATTGAAAACTAAAATCTTGCAGTTTACTTTTACAAATAAATATTACCTACCATCTTCAAGTTTTACCACTGACTGTTGGTCTTTTTCAGATATGATGGTGCAGTAGTTTGTTCAAAGATTACTGCAAATTGAATCCTTTTACAACAGAAAGTTTAAGCGGCCTACATTGATACCAGATGAAACTGATATAAATGTCATACATGGACACAAAATGAATTACAGTTTAAAGCAAGCAGTAGAAATGATAATATCGCCTTCAATTGATGAGTTTGAAAGTAAAGGTAATTTAAAAACAGATATTCCTGCTTCTGATAATATTGAGAATGTGGTGGTAAATATACAACATCAATCAAATCAGTTTGACAAGGATGTGATCTTGACAAATGGATATTTATTTGATAAAGAGGCTGATACTGTGACTGTGAAATTAGAACCTTTATCACCTATTTTGGATGAAAACTTTACTCGTTATATTGAACATGTACCTCTATGTCCTAATAATGATCAGAATTCCTGTAAAGTAAATTTGGCTGTTAATGTTGAACCTCAGTCTTCTGAATTTAAAGGAAATTTGACAGTTAAAATTGAACCTTTGTCCTTTGAGTGTGGTCAAAATATGACAGTTGAAACGGAACTTCAATCATCAAAAGATTTTGAAAATATGACCATTAGGACAGAGCATTCGTCTCCAGGTTTTGACAATAAAGTTACAGTAAAAGTAGAACCGCATTCACCTGTTATAGATGATGCAGCAGAAACTGATGTTGTAGAGGATGTAAAACTGAAAACAGATGAGGATTCCACTGAATATAACAGTGACAATACAATCAAAATTGAACCGTTGTTCATAGACAAAGTTTGGAGTTCTGAAAGGCTATCTACAGATGAGAAACTGGCAACAGGTAAAAGTATGAATAAGGATACCTAATGAGATATTTAAGGATGTTCGCTACTCTGTTTCAAAATAACAAGCCTTTTAAAAGAATGTTATAAATTGATAGTATATAAATAAAGGAACTAAAAAAGCAGAAAAAAATTTAGGGTCTGTGACGTTGTTTTCGAGATATAAGCCATTGAAAATTTGGCGGGAAATGATTTTCTCTAGATTTTTCATACATTTAACATTGGCACCTTTTTTCTTTCAAAAACTATGAAAAAATAACAAAAATTTAATAAGATTTTCAAATATTGCTTTTTTAACTCAATGTACATGATGTAATAAAGTTATGAAAAGAAAAATAGGGGTTAGTGGGCAAATTTTTTAATGGCACTACATGGATAAAACTAGTAGGATTCTGAATATCTGACAAAAATTTAAAAAAAAAAAGAGGAGCTAACATCCTCAAAAATGACGGTTGAGTCATTGCTGTTTGTACCCACAAAATCAATAAAAATAGCAGCTGATTGAGCATGTTCATGATGTTGAGCAGTAAGACCACCTGCATAACCAGTCAAGGCTATAACTCTATAGGGTTATTAGAGAAAAATAACATACATTTGTTATTGTGGACTAAAAAATCAAAGAACTTTGATAACATATGTATGTTACATGTTTCAAAGGGACAATATACATCATTTGTTTTGTTAAAATGTATACAAGTTCTGTTGATATTATTATTGTCTTTATCATATGTATACTAAACTATAGAAAGATATAACAGTTTATAGTTTGCCAATCATGCATATTACACCTATGTTATTACAGAAAAATATGCCTGTAATAACTAAAGGGTGTTATTACAATTTACAGCTTCTCTACATCACTTCAAAGCCTTTGATCAGACATAAATCATGCTTAATCACAATGTATTTTAATTTATTGTAAGAAATAATGATCAAGGCATGTAATGAGGTTCTGCGCAAGCTTCCCAGTAATTCCCAAATGTCTCATATAATAAGTTACATGCCTTTAATAACTAAGCCTTGTTATTACAGCTAAGTTCATCCCTTAAAAGCCTTGTATCATTGATTTACCATGGTTGATGAAAAATGTATTAATGTAATTAGAAATTAGTAATCAAGGCTATGTATTTAGTTTCTGCGCAAAGTTTCAAGAATTCCCAAGTGCCCACTAAAAATTAAAATATTTTTGATTTATTTAACAAATAACAAACATATGTTACTACTACATTTTTAGAACATTTAAGGAATAAAGATTAGACAACTCATGAAAGTATCTGTAATAACAAATGTATATTTTCTCTAATGATCCTATAGAGTTATATCCCTGACTGATAACAGTCAAATGTTTTTATTTATTGCATATGAATACAATGTTTTGTGGAATAGTATCATTTCAATACAATGTATTGTTGGATTGTATCTTTTTTGTACTTGTTTATATCACTGCATACGGCAGAAAACTTCATTGAGGGGCAGAAGGACTTTTTTCAGGACGTCAGGATAGGGCTTTAATTTTGGTGGAATTCATGATTTACACTTATCAGGAATTAATGATAAAATTTGAAGTTTAAATTTGGAACACTAAAGCAAATTGTAAAACTATATTTTCTATTTTTGATAAATTTGATGGGGTTTACATGGTTTAGGGGCAATATAAAAAAATCCTGCTATTTAATTATACTATGAATTTTTTTAATTATCTTTTTTACAGTTACCAATCAGCCTACAGAAGCTATGATACAACATTGTGGTTCTGACAAGTATTTATACACACCTGGGGTAACAGCCTATAGTGAGACTAGTACAGGGACAGACACTACTGGTGTACTTTTGAACAGAGACACAGCGGAATCATGTGATATGGACTCTAAAAATAAAACTATTAACCTAAATACACAAATAAATTCTAATGATAAGGAAATAGAATGCCAGGAAAATGGAACCAATAATACAATCCATCACAACAAAGTCATAAAAAGAAAAGATTTAGTAAAAGGAAGGGGACGTTTTTTTACTGTGGAGAACAATACGTTCAGATGTTTGTTATGTGGAAAAAAATTCTATCTTTATTTCCAATATGAAAATCATGCATTAAGAAAACATTTTCCATTTTCATGTATTTTATGTGATTTCTGTTTTCAAACAAAAGCAGATGCAATGTCACATACACCATGCACAAAGTCACATACCACATGCAAAATGTCACATACCCCATATGCATCGTCAAATACTCTGTGCACAACAAAGCAACATACATGCTCAGTTTGTAATAAGACTTTTCAAAAGGGGATTGATTTACTGAAACATTGTAAAACTTGTGTGAATGTGAGTGGTAGAGGAAGTTGAGTTCATTGCAACTGCGGAAGGATGATAGGTTAACCAAGAAAACAAGTCATACTTTTCACAAGACAATGCCTGGAAAGACGTTCGATGAAAGTGATATCGCACCAGTAGAGTTAACCAAGAAAACATATCATAGAAAAGAAGTGATCTTAGTTGACCATGTTGACAGTCAAGTGGAAACTAGCTTGCCAAAATCAAAGAAGAAAAACACTTTTGCTATATCCACTTGTGACAAGACAATGTCTGGAAAGATTTTTGATGAAAGTGATGTTGCACCAGCAGGGTTAACCAAGAAAAAAAGTCATAGAAAGAAAGTTATCTTAGTTGACAACCAAGTGGAAACTAGTTTTACAAAATCAAAGAAGAAAAACCCAGTTGCCATATCTACTCGTGACAAGACAATGTCTGAAAAGATTTCTGATGAAAGTGATGTTGCACCAGCAGGGTTAACCAAGAAAAAAAGTTATATAAAAGAAATTATGTTAGTTGACAACCAAGTGGATACTAGTTTGGGAAAATCAAAGAAGAAAAATAATATTGCTACTTTTGACAAAACAATGTCTGGAAAGACTGCCTACGAAAACTGTCTAACACAAAACAATAATCCCATTTTAAAAGGGACCAAATGTTTCCCAGGTTTTCAGGTGAGGAAAACATCAAATCATGTTCATAGCAAATCAGATCACTTGCTTGAAGAACAGAGCAATGTAAAAGGAACAAGTTTTGTGGTGAATAAGGACAAATCTTTGGTAGAAGAATCGTGGAGAAAGGAAAATGATGGTGCTATGAACCAAACAGGGCATGATATCACATACAGTGATCAAGAACTAGAACAGACGGATAAATTAGTGGAAGACGTCTTAGTAATGAATGTTTCAAAAGTAAATAATCTTATGATAAATGAATCAAATGGAGAACAAAGCATTAAATGTTCTGTTTGTAGATTTACTTTTCCCACAATAATAAGCTTACTAAAACATAGTGATGACTGTGATAATGTAAGTGGAAGGGACAAAGTGAATGTTAAAGATTTCAGTCAGGAAGTAGAATACTTTGAAGCTTCTGCGAGAAAATTACAAAGAATTAATCACAAGAGGAAACTAGAAGAGACAGAAGAACAGTGTTGGGAGGCTGAAAAATTTAACAAATACCAAAAAAGTTTAAACAAGTTGGTGACACAGTTTACATTTAGTGAAGATGTACACTACACAGTACTCATAACAGGATCTTACAAGTGTAAAATTTGCAGTGAAAATTTTAAATGTTTACCATCATTTTCATCTCACGCTAAATCCCAGCATTTCCCTTTTCAGTGTTCTATCTGTCCAGCTTTTTTTACAACAATGGATGGTCTGAAACAGCATTCAAAGGGATGTATATACATAATGGGGAAAGGATATTGCTGTACAATGTGTAGAAAAATATTTCCAGCTCAGAATGAACTTAAAGCTCATACTCTACTAAACCACACTGTATATATCTGTTTCAAATGTAACTGTGAGTTTGAAAATCAAAGGAAACTTGATTTGCACAGTCAGACTTGTCGGAAAATAAGAATTCAAGTGTTGTAACCATGGTAACTAACTTTTTTACAACAACATGTATAATTATCCAAGTTATTTTATTCTTACACAATTTAGATTCATAATATTCCTCCGATACCAATTTTTTGTGGATTTCATTGTTATAGGGTATAACTACGAATTTAAACATTACAAACTTTCTATTGGCTTGTATGCAAGTATCCACGAAATTACAATTTTTCCTTTTTCCATGAAAATTGGTACCCATAGAAATAAGATTCACAATATATATGTGAAAAGTAAATTTGAATTTCTGAAGACCAGGGACATGATGGATGGTAATTTATTTCTAAGAAAAGATTATATTGTAATTTTATATTACGTTTTTCATTGGAATTACTATAGCTAGCACATAAATGATGAATACAAAAATTGTATTTTCATGATTATTTGTTGACCAGTGGTTGCTATTCTTTTATGAAAAATACTGGGCCCGTATCATTAAACCACTTAAGTTAAGAAATCCAATTGTAGTACTAATTTATCATAGGACATGTAGAAAAATCTGTCCTTCTGGAACAAATCCTAATTTAAGTAGCTTTATGCATACGGGCCCAGGTACTTAATTTCTTAACATTTTATACCATACTTTGTTGGGCTGTTACAATGATGTCCAAGGTTATGGAAACAATTGAACGCTCACAAACATGTGCCTGTTACAATTAATTGTTGGTTGTCCTTGGTTACTGTCTGTCATATTTGTTTGTTCAATGTTGTTAATCATGTTAATTGTTTTATCATAAATCTGGCTGTTTTTTTTTCACATTTTATCATATCAGGGCCCTTTTATAGCTGACAAAACAGTAACCGTGTTGCTCATTGTTGAAGGTCGTTCATGGGGTGATCTATAGTTGCCTACATCCACCTCAATTAAACAATTCCTGCCAGATTTTTATTAAACTTATATCATAGGTTTATACCAACAATGTCTCGAACAAGTTCGAAAATCAGTATTGATCAATTATGTTCAGAAGAGTTATGCCCCTTGGAAATGTTGATTGTATGGAAAATTGCATTGTTAGCGCTCTCATATGATCAATTCTTGCCACATTTTATGAAACTTATATCATAGGTTTATTTCAGCAATGTCTGACAATTTCGAAAATAAGTGCTGATCAAATATTTTTTAGAGGAGTTATGCCCCTTGGAAATATTAATTATATTAGAAATTGCATTGCATTTGCTCTCAAGTCTTCATTTCTCTAAAATATTTAAAAAAAGTTTGAACAAAAAAAGTTTTTTTTAAGTTATTGCCCTAGGCTTGGACCTTGGACAGATAAAATATGTGCAACACGAGGGACATTTGAACTCTGTTCTTTTATTATATTTTTCACTTTTCTTTATTCACATATGAGCTGCGCCGGATAGAAATCAACCTTATGCAAGTGCACGTATACATGTACATGTATAAGACTTTGATTTTGGAATATTCAAATACGAAATAAAAGATGAATTTTGGTATATTTTGTAGGGTTTTTATAACAACCCAATTTTCAAATAGTTGCAAACTTTCCTTAGAGATTTGTTCAACCCCAAAAAAGTTCAACAGATGACTCACAGATGTGGTACTTCATTTGCATAAGGTCGATTTCGATCCTACCCAGCTCATATATATGTGTAATATATTGTAAATGTTTTGAAATATATCTTAATGACTTTATATAGATATAAGAAGATGTGGTTTGAGTGCCAATGAGACAACTCTCCATACAAGTCAAAATTTTTTTTAAGTAAACCATTATAGGTCAAAGTACGGTCTTCAACACGGAGCCTTGGCTCACACCGAACAGTAAGCTATAAAGGGCCCCAAAAATTACTAGTGTAAAACCATTAAAACGGGAAAACCAACGGTCTAATCTATATAAAAAACGAGAAACGAGAAACACTTATGAACCACATCAACAAACGACAACTACTGAACATCAGATTCCTAAATTATTAAAAACCAAAGAAATATATAGTTGCCAACTGTGATTGCTGAATTCAGTACATATGATATCTAATTATTATGATAATTTTGATATTAACAAAATAATAGGATATTCAAAGACCAGAAGGGTAGAAGTCCTGGATGGTTTTTTGTGAATTTCTCACTTATTATGAGTAATATCTTACTTGGTATACCGGTTCCTTGCCAGGTCTACAAGTCCGTCAGACAGGGTTCACCCTGGGAACAGTATATATGTTCCTGGTTCACCTGACCTCTACCTCATTAAATGGATCAGTGATCAATGTTAAGTTTTCGTGGTCCAGTCAGTACTTCAGATACTGTAAGCAGTAGGTCAACTATTTTCTGGTCAGTTTATCGGATGCTATAAGCAAAAGGTCAATTGTATTTGGTTTGGTGTATGAAATGAGTGTAAGGTGTACATGTTTGTCTTGCAGGGTTCATATGACTTTGATCTCATTTTCATGGTTCAATGGCCATTGGTTAATGTAAAGTTTTTGTGGTCTTGTCTGTTTATCAGATACTTTAAACAATAGATCAACTATATTTGGATTATGGATTGATTGTTAGGTGTACATGTCGGTCTGGCAGGGTTCATATGACCTTGACCTCATTTTCAGGGTTCATTGGACAATGTATAGTTTTGTAGTTTGGTCTGTTTCTCAATTACTATTAGCAATAGGATCACTATATTTGATGTATGTTATAATTGTAAGGGGTACAAGTCTGTCTGGCATGTTTCATCTGACCCTGACCTCATTTTTATGGATTATTGATAATGATAAGTGTATGTGATACTTGATGTAAAACCTTCATTTTACAGACTTTCAATGTAAATTCAATCAAGATAAGTAAAGCAGGCGAGACATTTCAGTGTGTGCTCTCTAGTTATTTTGTTTATCCATCCCTCATTTGTGAACTCATAAAGTAACAAACATATAGGTTTGAAGCAAATGAATTGGAAATTGCAATCAACATAAATGGGTATTATTCCCATTTATTGGTATTTATACCCGAAATTGGGTATCAATTTACCGTAATAAAAATTTAACTTCTGGATTCCAGAATATTTGTTTTCATGGCCCACACATTCATGTAAATGAAAATATTTGCTCCAAGACACCATGACATTATTAAATACAAATTTCATTTTCAAATGCTTCACCTTGAGGTCACTTTATTGGTCTAGTTAAACCTCTAGATGTGTTGTTTATTTGTAATTGGGTGGCTGTCTCGTACATATAAATGTGTACTAAATATCTCATTTTATTTTTAATGATGTCTCCTGCATCTTGAACAAGCAGGATAGAAGTTATATTCATCATACTGATGAAATCTTCACATCAAACAACAGTCATTGATAATTATCTCCCTGGTCATAATCTAAAATATCAGCAGTCATGGATGATCTCCTTTGACAATCTTGTCCGACAGCAATCAATGATATCAACAATGCATGTGTTGCCTTGAAAAGCATATTGGCACAAGTAAATCCAACTTTTGGAAAACAGGAAGTAAGTTTCTGACATATCAAAAGAGCTCCCACAACTTAACTTATCACAAATAGGAAGTCATTGTGTTCAGTCGTATTGGAGATATGTGATGAAAATGTTTAAGTTCATTAACCTATTGAAAAATCCAAAATATAGGCAAACAGGAAGTAGGTGTCTGACAGATGTGAATAATGCTCATATGTTATAGCTAAATCAGTGGAAAGCTGACAACCAAATATTAAATCATGTTATTCAGATTTACCAGAGGAAAGTGAGCAGAAAAATTTGTTTGTGAAATGGACTGTTAGGACAGACGATGGGAATGTAATATAGCCCAACTCTTTGAGTGAAAAAAAAACTTTCCTAGTTCCTTGCAATCTTTAAAATGTTGTGAGTATCCTTTGTAACAATTCTAACAATGTGGAATAGTAGTTAGTGACAATTATCTCCCTTGTCACAATCTTAGCAAATGTCAGACCCTAGTCACTGATAAGATCTCTCTATTGGCACTATCTTTAACAAATTTCAGACAACAGTCATGGATAATTATCTCCTTTGTCACAATCTAATAAAGCCATGTCTAACAGCAGACATGGATACTTATCTCCCTTGTCACAATATTTACAATGTCCGACAGCAGTCATGGATAAAGTTCTCCTTAGTCATAATCTTAACAACGTCCGATAGCAATCATGGATAAAGTTCTCCCTAGTCATAATCTTAACATATGTCATCCAGCAGTTTCTGATATAGTTATTGCCCTTGTCCCACGCAGTGTGTGAAACCTTTTTCTTGGAACTCGCCAATTTGGCGAGCAGCTTTCATTTCAACTCGCCAAATTGAAATCCCACTAGCCAGCTTGGCGAGTTTCTAAAATTTTGAACTCGCCATCTTATTCGTACGTTATTGTATGTAATAAACATTTTTAGAAATAGCTTTATTCTAGTTTACTTATATATTAGGTTGAAGCTTTTCAGGAAGTATCTGTGATTTCCTTTTCTCTTTGACAGTTTTTATGTATTAATTTTGTTCAGTGGCTTCTCATTCAGGAGTGCTTGGTCAATAGAAAGGGGTTACTGGTATTTATATAATACCCTAGATAGGGTATAATACAAGTATAATATATAATAATCTAAATATAGGGTTATACAGATTAACTGAAGAATTTAATTAAATTTGTGATTTAATAAGAAATCACATGAAAAATGATACCATTTAAGCAACAATTTATGGGTTTTAACTTTTCTTGATATCTGGTTATATATTAACTTGGTTCCAAAGAAAATGTTGGTTTTAGAGGGACTATATAAATCAAGGACTTATAAATTTTCTTTATCTTGAAAAAAATGCTATAACATGTTTAATATCCAAAGTTGCTACTGTTGACCATAATTAATGCATTTTGCAATATTTATGCTATAAGAAAAACAAATATTGTTCTGCAACGACACTGTTAAGATTATTTAGGTTACCTTTTCCTTCCTTTCATGTCATTTAAAAGCTGAATTAATAAAGCAATGTACACTGTAAAGATTTTTTTTGGTGACCTTTTCCTTCCTTTCATGTTATTTAAAAGCTATTATTAGAATTAAGTTTTATTTACACTTTATAGGAAATTTACTCTTGATTCAATCTTCAAAACATATATTAAAATTACATTGCCAAAAGGAAAGTAAATTTATCTATCTATAAAACATGTTTTGATTGGTTTAAGTTTTTCATTCAACAGTCATCTAGCCAATCAGAACACATGTAACATAATATGTATCATCTGGGTTCCTGTTTAAACAGAAGTCATGGATAACAGTATAGATTTTATGGAAAAATGTTTTGTGACGATCTTTTGCTGGCTTGATTCAAAGTCGGCACAGAAGAGTTACTCGCCACAAGGCGAGTTTTATTGAATCTGGACTCGCCAAACACGATTCTTACTCGCATTTGGCGAGTTGGCGGCGGAGGTTTCACACACTGCCACGCTAAATAATGTCTGACAGCAGTCATGGATAATTATCTCCTCTAATATATTAATCTTAACAATGTCCGACAACAGTCACAATGTCCAACAAGTCCTGGATAATTATCTCCCTTGTCATAATTTAAACAATGTTCAACAAGTCATGGATAATTATCTCCCTTGTCTCAATCTAAACAATGTCCAACAACAGTACTTGATAATTATCTCCCTTGTCATAATCTAAACAATGTCCAACAACAGTACTTGATAATTATCGCCCTTGTCATAATTTAAACAATGTCAGACAGCAGTCAATGACCATTATCTCCCTAGTCACAATCTTTACAATACCCGAAAGCAGTCATGGATAATTATCTCCCTTGTCACAATCTTAACAATGTCAGACAGCAGTCAATGATAATTATCTCCCTTGTCACAAGCTTAACAATGTTAGACAGCAGGAATTGAAGACTATCTGCTTTGCTGAAACTTAACAGTGTCTGACTTATACATAAATATTTATATATATATATATATATATATCACAGTGAAATCAACACATTGATTATATAGTTTATGTTAAGAAAGAAGTTCCAGCAACATAGTCTTTCAAAGTGTAAACCAAGGAACAAAATTCTAACAGCCCAATCACATTTAAATAGTTGTAGTTATTCAAATCATATAAAAAGTATTGATAATTATCTCGCTTGTCAAAATCTTTAAAAATCAATATGTAGTCACTGATCAACACAATTTCCTTTATATAACTGTCGCCTAACATATGGGAAAATAATAATCTGTAACATTCTTTTGTTGGATGTAAGATAATTATTGCAAGAATCAATTATGTATGCGGGCTTGTTGGCAAACGAGTGAAACAAGTCTAAATATTCATATCACATTTTAATGAACCAATCATTAACTGATAAAATGTCTACTAACAACACCATCAAAACTGATCATGTTTATACTTAAGTTTTACTGACAAGTATTTTACACAAGCATAATATATAGATAATTACCATGGAAACTGAACAAAAAAGTATAATTTGTTCAGAATCACTCACTGATTTTACAAAAGTTCATATAGATTAAATACATAAATATTTAGTAACACATATTATCACTGTGATACAATGAAGAGTAACTGCATAAATATAGATTCTACTACTGCATCGAGTGTGATATGATATTTAACCACTCGAGACAGTTAAATTTTCAATTTTAAAAAGCGAGGCTCGCCGAGTGTTTTAAATATTTAAAATTTAACTGTCGAGAGTGGATTAATATCGTATTGCACGAGGTTTGGTGGTGGAATCTGTTTCTCTAATGAATTTTAGACGGCATGCAGACAATCTTTTCGAATGACTTGCAGAAAGATGTGTTCTTTATATGTGACATCATCAGGCATGGTCGCCTTTTTTCATGACGTCACAATAGAAAATCAGAGGAAAGCAAGAAAGTTTGACGTCATATTCGACTTTCGTTCAATGAACTTCTCACAAGAGCTTATTTTCAATGAATCCACAAACAAAAGAAACATTAAAAAATCACATCAACAAAAAATTTACAATTAACTTTTAAGTGAAAGTCTTCCCAGAAATAATAGTTTAAAAAAAATAGGAAAAAAGAAATTATCAACATATATGGGGATATAACGAGTTTATATAGTATCAATAAGGGGAGATAATTCAGTTTCGATATCACTCAACAGAAAAATTATCTTTGGCATGTATTTAATTCCTTATATTGGATCATTTAAAAATAAAACAAGAAATCTTTTTGATTTCTATCTTACCTAATTATGCAAAAAAAAAAAAAAAATCAAGTAAATATATTTTTTCTATTGTACCGTCGAGAATGCGTTCAGAAAAAAACATGTAATCAACTTAATTTTGAAATTCATAAAGACATACCAATTTCTAAAATGTTCTAGAAATAAATGAATAAGTTCAAGCAAACAAAATGAGATTCATTAACCTTACATTAAAACAGACTTGTCAAGAATTTTTTTTTTTTTATCTTGCTTATGTAATTAGATACAAGAAGATGCATATTATTATTTGCATACCCACCATACCTAATATTTTGCGCATGTTAGCGGAAACACATGATTTATTTGTTTTGCCTAATAGTCAAACAAATATCTGGCAGATTTGTTTATATCAAATTCTTCAAGTTATAATTCTTTCTTTCATTATTATTTTACACATTATATCTAGTATAATTCTAAAAAAAATCTACTTTTGAACATTCATAGAATAGCACTTTATTTTAGCTTTCATAGAGTAAAAATCTTTATTGCAACTGTAAATGTAGATCTTCTTTTAATAGAAGTGATGAATCATTATTGCAAAATAATTACAAACATATGTACTGTGGATTCATAATTATTCGTGGAATATGAATTTTCGTGGGTCAGGTGAACCACTAAATTCAATAATCAATGAATTAAATTTTTTCTAAAGGCTTGTAGGCAAACTTTGGTAAAACCACCAAATCAAATATCCACGAAAAATGCAAGTTTTATTCAATCCACGAAAATTGGTACCAATGAAAATAAAGAAATCCAAAGTAATACAGTTCAGATATTCAAGTGATTACTTATGTCATAATAGTGAAAATTATTACTTCATATAAAACAATACTGTAACACTTAAAAATGTGTCCATCTGTCAAGCATATATATTATAGATTTTTTAATTACAAATGTACGTTAATATAAAGATTCCTGGCTTACCAATCCATTATATTGTCAGCTGATCAGAATTTTTAATACATTAAATACTTGTCAATGGTCACTATTAAATGATGAAAATCACTTCTTGTCTAATGTCTATTTGGTTTCATTGTACACAAATAGCACTAATATGATGATATTCTTAACAGCACTGTCAACAATAAAATTTAAAATCCCTAAGAATAACACAGCTATAACAACATGGTCTCGGGACGTTCCATGAATTTTCTAAACTCTGCTAACCACTGTGCTCCCACTGCACCGTCCACAACTCGATGGTCACAACTTAATGTTACTGACATCATATTGGCTGAACTGTACCTGTAATACACAACATAGAATAAAACATTAAGTATGTGTGTAACATACTGCCTACAGCTCATTCCACAGATTTAAGATTTTAATTAGATATTTGCTTCTGTAACTTTTTAGATAATAATTTGACATAATATTAACATGCAATTGTTAAGATTTTCTTCAGCTTTACTATACATAAGGCCTAGGAAGCAACAATTTTATAATGAATATACTTTGCCCCCTTCCCCAATTCCAAAAATTAATTCAATGAAAATCTAGGAATTTTTTATAATGGCCTAATTTGGTCAATATCTCACAGGCCTCCATAATGAACTCTTTAAAACTATTTCTACAGAGTTACCTACCCTTTATCACTGTCTTCGTCTACCACTAATCTTTTCTCTGCACCACCTATTGCTAAAATACAGGCCTGAAAAAACATCATAACTTATATACTGAAAAATATTCAAATGAACACAAACGGATGAAAATTACAGATTCACCTGCAGTGCAATCCTAAAGTTGCTAGAAGTGAAAGAGCAATAATTACTCATTACTAAAAACTGTTTGGGAAGCTTACGATACCAGTATTAGCTTTAAGCTACCATGTTTTTGGTGCTGATGTGTAACTGAATATCAATTTATTATACATCATTAATTATTCAATACATCTTTTTCACTAATTATTTCACTTTGCATACATGTAGATATAGACACATTTTATAAAGAATTTTTATTTTCATGAGTCACAATAAAATACAGGTAAATTAGAAAAACAATTGAGATGATTGATGTGACTTTTGTCTTTATTTTATGTAATGTTTAAAATAAGAATTTGAAGCGCATGTGACCTATCTTTTTCCCATTATACTACCCCCCCCATTTTAAATTGTTTAAAACAATACTTCAATCTGTTTGTTCATCTACACTTTTATTATTTCCTTCTGAATGATATTTTTTTTACTCAATCTTACTATAAGTTATTTCAATGCAATTTATTTAGCATGTCAAATTAACAAGAAAATAAAAACACAATAAATGTCTCAAATTTACTATAAAAATAAATAATATCTCATAATTGTAAAAAATCATTTTAAAATTATCACTTTACCTGAGGGGGGTTGATGACAGCTGAAAATGATTTAATACCAAACATTCCTAAGTTAGAGATTGTGAATGTTCCGCCCTGGAAAAAAGAGAAGAGGTTTTACATATCACATAAATAGATTAATAAGTGGAGGACCTTTTCACTACTGACAATATGTAAATCTTCTCTACAGAAATAATCCTGATTTAAAACTTTTGCTCTGTAAACAAAGCAATGTTCTTATTCCAATACATCATTGGGTACATGTGTTAGAAGTCACAATTGAATTGACAACACCAGTTATATTTTAAACGGCACTGGAGATCAAAATGGACATTTCTGTGGTGGTTGAATGTCAGTAAATTCAATAGAATCTTTAAAAAAGTGAGTCTAAATGTACTTTTAAATTGTAAACAGATTGTTGTACAAATACTTTTTTGTTTCATCAAACAAATGAAATTGGCTGCTGTTTGACCATGTGCCATAGGTCAATTTCAAACAAAAATAGTTCTGAATTTTACTTTTATTAGAATGAAAATAATTCGTTCATTTTATGCTCTATGTTCATTTTATGCTCTATGTTCATTTTATGCTCTATGTTCATTTTATATTTGTCAGTATTCAACACCTCCCTATAAACAGATATTTACAAATATAAAGCCTATCCAAATTTCAATGAGCATAGAACATGACATGAAAGAATTATTTGTTATTTATACCATGGAATTTTCTACTTATTCACTGTACTTTAAAAAGAATATAAATGTTATTACTTATAATATTTGATTACTTTTTACTGAGCTTTTTTTCCTGGAAATAATAGGGATACTAGACTAATCAAGTTAATTGTGAAAGAAGCAAATATGAAATAAAAGTTATTTACTTTAAACTCTAATTTGGCATTAAAATTAGAAAGATCATACTATAGGGAACATGTGTACTAAGTTTCAAGTTGATTGGACTTCAACTTCATCAAAACTGCCTTGACCAAAAACTTTAACCTGAATTGGGACAGACGGATGAACGGAGGAACGAACGAACAGACGCACAGACCGAAAAACATAAAACCCCTAGGTGGGGCATAAAAAAGAAAGATTTATTTCATATATATAAACCTTTCATATATTCCCATAGAGATTGTAACCATTAAGTCACATTACCTGATATTCCATAGAGATTGTAACCATTAAGTCACATTACCTGATATTCATGAGGCTGTAGTTTTCCTTCTTTTGCCTTTGTTGCTAAGGCTAAAACATCCTGACTAATTTGTGATAGTCCCTGAAAAAATATTAAAAGTTATTTTCAACATTATCTTAATATCTTATTACAATAGCTATATGGTTAAAGCAAAGCAAACTTTCAGTTCATTTGATAGGAATATATTAGGTCACTACGACTTTATACATTTGACTTCAAGTGGCTTCTGGTGTATGATTGAGTGATTTACTCTGTATCTAGCTGTACAGATAACTTAAACCAAATATCCATTGAAGAAGGGTTGGAAGTTTCCTCCTATGTATGGGTATTTGAAAGAACTTAACTTACATAAGAGTAATGAAAGAACCTTAGTGAGCGCGCTCACATACCCCACGTCCCCACATTGTCATTGGAGAAATAAAATAAGTGTAAGAAAAAAAAATTGTATCAGAAAAAAAAATTGAATCATAATTTCCTGTCAATATGCATATCTACAAAGTATGTCCTTATTATCTACACAGTTTCATGAAATTCTGTTGTGTGGTTTCAGAGGAGTTGCGATGACAAACTGTTGCAGAAGTACATTGAAGCAAATAAGTTCAAAGGGGCGTAACTCCTGGAAAAAAAATTGAATCGTAATTTCCTGTCGATATGCACATCTACGTAGTATGTCCTTATTATCTGAAAAGGTTTCATGAAATTCTGTTGTGTGGTTTGAGAGGAGTTGCGATGACAAAAGGTTGCAGTAGTATATTGGGCAAATAAGTTCAAAGGGCTTAACTCCTGGAAAAAAAATTGAATCGTAATTTCCTGTCGATATGCACATCTACGTAGTATGTCCTTATTATCTGAAAAGGTTTCATGAAATTCTGTTGTGTGGTTTGAGAGGAGTTGCGATGACAAAAGGTTGCAGTAGTATATTGGGCAAAAAGTTCAAAGGCGTAACTCCTGGAAAAAATTGAATCGTAATTTCCTGTCGATATGCACATCTCGTAGTATGTCCTTATTATCTGAAAAGGTTTCATGAAATTCTGTTGTGTGGTTTGAGAGGAGTTGCGATGACAAAAGGTTGCAGTAGTATATTGGGCAAATAAGTTCAAAGGGGCATAACTCCTGGAAAAAAAATTGAATCGTAATTTCCTGTCGATATGCACATCTACATAGTATGTCCTTATTATCTGAAAAGGTTTCATGAAATTCTGTTGTGTGGTTTGAGATGAGTTGCGATGACAAACTGTTGCAGTAGTACATTAAAGTAAATAAGTTCAAAGGGGCGTAACTCCTAGAAAAAGAATTGAATCGTAATTTCCTGTCGATATGCACAACTACATAGTTTGTCCTTATTATCTAAAAAGGTTTCATGAAATTCTGTTGTGTGGTTTGAGAGGAGTTGCGATGACAAGAAACAGGACTGACGGACGGACGGACGGACGGGTCAAAAACATTATACCCTCCGCAACTCGTTGCGTGGGGTATAATTAAACCAGCTGTTTACTGTTTCTTACCTTCATATCTGCTCTGGATTCTATATGAGTTATTAAACCAGTTGTCTACTGTTACCCACTTTGATATCTGCCCGGGAGACTATGACTTATGAACCATATCGTCTACAGGTATCCACCTTGATATCTGCCCTGTATACTATAGGAGTTATTAAACTAGCTGTCTACTGTTACCCACCTTGACATCTGCTCTGGAAACTATAGGAGTTATTAAACCAGTTATCTACTGTTACCCACCTTGATATCTGCCCTGGAAACTATAGGAGTTATCACTAGGAAAACCAAACATCGAATTCGCCGCTTACTACCGATAATGCCGAGCAAAACGCTAATATTATTGACTAGAGCTATTATTATTGACTAGATCGATTTTCTAGACATTCTGCACCTGTATTGATTTCATATTTTAAATTAGCTGTCCGCGCCATTTTCACTTTCCGTTCGGCAGATTTGACTTTTCCTTTAATCCCTCTGATACCATCAGATAACGACGACCCTTTAACAGTACGATTAATTTTAAAGAAGACCTCGAGCTCTCGAGTTATTTACGTTGTTCTAAAGTTATATAACGTAATAAATAATATACACATCTAAATAATGCAATTAAAATTTTCAAATAGGGAAATACAATAATTATTGCATCTGTCGCTTATTAGATGGTAAATACCTTTTTGAATTTCCTTTAATCAATCTATGAAATTGACATTCCCATCAATTGAACTCGTTTGGGTTCATCTGCACACATGAACGATTTTTCACTTATTGCCACTTGTCAATCAGCTGTAACTTTATTACCATCAAAGGATACCTTTATCAGTAGGCGAGACGTAATATTGATCTAAATGTCAATCAATAACGGAGTAATACATTGATTGACATATTAAGGATTGACAATACGGTAAAGCAGATTTAAAGGGTACTTATTAAATTGAAATGTTCATGATTGCAGGTGCGTACTTTTGGTATGTACACACGACAGACTCGTGATATCTAATTTATGTTTTAGATTGCTAGAATAAAGGAGGGAAGGGGGAGCTTATGGTTCACATACATGTACCAGTCTATTTGTTATATTCCAGTGTTTTTGTCAGACATTTAATTAACATTGTTATTACAACCAGTTCATATTTTCCAAAGAGAATAACCAATCTCCCACATATATTAGTGATATACTATCATGCAATAACAGTCTAAATTTCGATGATCCTATTTATCTAAGGGTCCATTAATTTGATATTCAGGGGTGAAGGGTAGGATTTTTCAGGATTACATTTATGTTTTAAACTGTTGTTACACATGATGATAATTAATTTTAGTATACAGCTAAATTAGTTCGATTTATTACAGAATTGGTGTAAGAAATTTTTTTTTAATTAAGATTTAAAAATCATGTATATTATTTCAAATGTGGAAATCGTTAACGTGCAAAATAAATGTGTTGCGGACATCGGCAGTGGCGGATCCAGAATTTTTCATAAGGGGTGGGGGCGCTGACTGACATAAAGGGGGCTCCAGTCATGCTTCAGTAATTCCTAGTCAACCAAACTTTCCCCACCCACTGGTTCCGCCTTTGATCAGTTTACAACGAGCCTTTGAATGGCGGAAGAGATTACAATTAAGTGAACTAGTTCAAGGGTTAAAATGAGATTAGCGTGTATTGATCGGCATGTATTATTAAACTCTAAGCCTGTGGGAAAGATTGAGAATAAATATTTAGGACCAGGAAAAATAATCATTAAAATGAAACGTATTTTTGAAAGCTACGGAATGTTTGTCTGCCAATCATTCAACATTACGATTTTTAATAAACATTTTAAAAATGTAACGACTTGACCTGTGGCGTGAAATGAGTATGTGCACTGAGGAAATATGCGAGTGATACCGATCAATGGAGATGTATTAATACCTGATATGAATTCTGATTTCTTTTCCGACTCTTTAACGACCCACGAATCCTCGACTGAACGACCCCATTTATCTTTGGTTGTTTGTCTTTATAACGAAGTTTAAAAGTGCATTGAAATATGAATTCGGTGGTAAATAAAGTGTTTTTTGTTTTGTTTGTATGTGTCGAAAGCCAAATGCAGAGATTTTATTACACGGAATTTATACTTTAAATATAATTATATTGTTGTTTGCTTAAAATATCCAGTGGCAAATATTTCTTTCATAGTCGGGCGAGTTTGATATTTGCCCAAGTGCATCTACTATTGTCATTGGTTATCACATGGGAAAAGAAAATCCATAACCATTGTTCTCTTCTATAACTTATCTTAAGTTCAATTTTTTTCTAGCCCAAAATCACATACAGTCTTGTTTGCCATTGTAATGTTTTCTTTGTGACCGAGAGCTTTACCCTAGTATAGAGATTATAACTTATATCTTGCCCCTCATATAATTAATCGCTTAATATCTTCAAAATTTGTTTTTTGATTAAATGATATTTGTTTTATATGCGTTCAGTGGCAAATGTGCCATGCATACATGTCAATTATGTCGGCTATCGTACATATTATTGAACCTGTACAAAATAACTTAAACTTCTTTTATTAAATGCAGTGAAAATATTTCCGCTTTCAAATTAGATTGAATTAACAGAATGATTAGAATGTTACAACAAAAGTAATATCTGCCAATACCCTGGTATGATGAAAGGTTTAAATGTAACGCATGATCGATTGTCCTTATTGACGGGCAATGCACACCTATTTTGTGTACAATTCTACGGTTGTGTTCACAAGTTCTTTCACGCGGCAAGGATGAAAATTGGAAAAATGCAGGACAGGAGTTATGAGTAAAAATATTTGCTGGACAGACAACTTTGCAAAATTTTTTTTTAAATACATTCCCCCTAAAGAATCAAATGGTAGCTTCTTATGAAGGGGTCTCATTGGGGGTTCTGATCCCGGATCCCGCTTACTGTTTTGTCACATTCCGTATCCCGCTTACACTATGTACTTAAGCAATTCTCATTTCTTTGTAAATTCCGTGTCCCGCTGGACGTTTCACGGCACAATAATTTGACTTTCAATCGTCACGCTTACAAAAATCGGCAATCCGCGTCACGCGTAGACCCCAATGAGACCCACTATGAACGCTGGTTTCTCCTAAAGATGCTACAATAACGTATACACGTAAACAGCGTAAGGGTCGACATCAAAAGTTCAATGTAGGATAAAAAATTTAATTCATATAGTTTTTTCACTAACCCCCTACCCCCTCAACTTAATTTGGGAAAAATTGATTGACCAATAAGGATATTTTAATTAAGTTTTTTATCCTTCATTGATTTTTTATGTCGTCCCTAATAATAGACGGAAAACATTAAAAATGTTGGATTGATTGATTGATTGTTGGTTGCGTCCCTAGTGGAAAATATTTCATGCATGTCGAAGACGAGAGCAAACAATAGTTAGGTCCAGTAATAGAGGCCGTCCGAAAATGAAGATGCCTTGCAACAGACTAGGCCACCTACGGACAACCCAAAAGGTTGTTGCGAAGGTTCAAACGATATTAGCGCTATCTCAACACAATGCATAGGATTTAATGTCCCCATTTCGACTGGACGTTGCTGAGTACTTGTACATCCCCACAGCCAAAAGACGTTGGCAAAGGTGTAACGGCTTTAAACATAGGAGGAGGCCAATGTGATTTTTTGGAAATTTTAAGTCCGGACAGTTACTAACTATAAAAAGATGGAAATCAATATTTTGTTCTATACATATATTTATTTTTTTGTCAATCAAAGACGTCCATCACAGGCAGAATAATGAAGTAAAATTTGGTACAAATGATTACAATGATAATGATTTGAATACAATTAAATCTATGAAGAATTGAAAATGAAGAAAAAATTAAAAGAAATGGACACAATAAAACAAATTTATAAATATTATAGGTTTTCACACTGACATACAGTGATCCTAAAAATATAGAAACAAGATTTTAATAATGCAAGACGTTACAACAATTACTTTTACCAAGTCCTTCTTACTATACAAATCCTTGTTTTACATATACAACAAGAATGTGTCCATAGTACATGGATGCCCCATCTGCACTATCATTTTCTATGTTCAGTGCCAGTGGATCGTGAAGTTGGGGTAAAAACCTTTAACTTGGCATTGAAATTAAAAAGATCATATCACAGGGAACATGTGTACTCAGTTTCAAGTTGATTGGACTTCAATTTCATCAAAAACAACCTCGACCAAAAATTTTAACCTGAAGCGGGACAGACGGACGAAAAAACGAACAAATGAGCGGACGAACGGAACCACAGACCAGAAAACACAATGCCCATAAATTGGGCATAAAAGTGAAAATGATTGCAGCGCTAAATAAAAAGTCATACATTATCCATGGTTGAAATAAATATTTTATCAGCAAAGGCCCAACCCATTTTTATCCTGAAATTGACTTTTAAATTTTATTAAGTTGTTTTTGTCATATACATCTGGGAACAGTAATTCTTTGTCAATATATATGTTCCTGTATTAATAGGTAAATAAGTTAATTCATAATTATATCATACCTAAAAAAAATATGTAAATTATATAGTTTCAAAATTTTTAAAGGATACAACTTTAGATAATATTTATTAGCACAAATAAATTTCACAAGTCTCTTGTGGTACACATCAAAATTTAGTGGTTAATTTCATGGTTCATAGTAACACCTCAAAATCAGTCTTCCTTGACATTTCGGGTATTTGAATATAGTGCGAGTTTTCCTTGACATTTCTGAATTTCAGACTACATGTATATTACCTGTAATTGGTAAGGTGTCGTAACAAGTCTTCTTTATGCAGGTTTGTGTTGTGTATAATGCCACATTGGTAGTATCTCAAGATTTTGCGACTTTAATTTTTCAATAAATTTAACTTCAGATCAACGTTTAAATGATAAAGTTATTGTTTGTATAGCATACTACTGCAGTGTATAATTTATGCACGTGGAAAAGTTTGTCCATAAGTGAGACTGACTAATCAGTATGTAGATAAGGTAATCTATGAATAGAACCATGGAAGTAATATATTAAGTCAATATAATACTTCCATGATAGACTAACGGATAATCTGATCCTATGCTGTTTCTTACTTAATACCCTTTAATGTAAAAGGTCATATGGCAATACTTTGGGTTTTTTTCTCAAATGATTTGATACCGGAGATTGGTGGTCTCACTTTAATTTAACCCATGTCAGCTATCTAGTTTTATCTACAAAATGAGAGCCAGTTTGATATTTTTTAAGTTAATTCTTCACGAAGAAACGACCAATTTTTCTGTATCCAGTAGCATCGCATCTTCTTAAAATATTCTCCGCACAATGTCTGGACAAACTCATGCAACATTGCCTAACCGCAAAACCGTTAACCCGCCATCGTAGATCTTTCCCAAGTCTTCAGTCTACGCAATGCTGAGAACGACCGTTCACAACATACAGATGTTACCAAAAAAAAAACAAAAAAACAACAGCTCAAAGATTTTGTGAATTTTCGGATACAAGTCAAAATCGAGACTCAGAGACTCAGTGTGAAGAGAACATGCTTATTGCAAGACACTCGCCGTGAAAACAATTTGATATGAAGGCAAGCTTTTGTTTCAATTTTGTTTGGTTTTGAAATTTCAACATGAGGCATTTGACTCATTTGCCTCCATGTAGTTCGGTCCTGATTTTGTTTTATAGAAGAAACACAATCCTTATATCTTTGATGGGTTTCTTCCTTTGATATTCAATCCTGTTAGGGTATAATATTGTCACGGGTTTGGGTAGCGTGTACGTGACACGTTTATCTCTACTTATAAAAATGAGGTTTGTTAATGGGATTGGGAAAATATACATTAATCAAAACGAGGAATAATGTAATACATGTATATAATAGATGATTTATTGAACTTCTAATGTTACTTTTTATATGACAGGAATTTTAATCGGTTTCAATAAAGTTAATTTGTTCTTTAGTTGTCTTTTCTTCACTTTAACCATGAATCAAAATCTTTTCAAATGGGTAACTCTGCCTTGTATCGTCAAGTTTCAACCAAATATGCAAGTCTTGAAATAAATCAGAATACCAGGATTGACCCGTAAATGTACATAGGCGGATCCCCTCCCCTTTTGTGGGAAAAATTTGGTTGATTATATAGGGAATCACTAAAGCATGAATGGAGCGGGGCTCCCTTAGGTCAGTCAGCCCCCTTTTATGAAAGGTTGTGGATCCGCCACTGATGCATACGTAAATGTTCACTTTTCCGAATTATGTCCGACTAGAACTTATTTAAAATGTTTTGTCGTCGTCCTTTCCTCGTTGCCTGTCAAATCCCAGAACCCCGAACATGTCTTGTTTTTATACCTCAGCTATGTAGTTGTACCAATTGCTAAAGTTTAGCTATCCCCATAGCTACAGCTAAGAGTGGCGCGAAATTCACCATCTCTTAGATCGGTACGTCTAAAAACCGCTCAGGACCTCCTGAGTGCACTCAGCACATAAAAAGTGCACTCAGGACATGTAATAGATGTTTTAGTGTGCGTTAATGGTATGCATTCGATAGATAATTTAATTTTTGATCTTATAATTTTTGTTTTCATAAAATCAATACAATATTTGAGAATTTACTTAAGTTTTTATCGGCACGCGCCGTATTTTGGGATATGCATGACCGATGGTCACATTCAATACCAATTATCATGTTGATTAGGTCGTTTGATCTTTAATAATTAGGAGTGTCACTGTGATTAGTGATGGTAATAAACACATACAAGTAAACTTGGCAAACAAAAATATTTTCTTTTGAAAGATGATAAACATACTGAATTGCAAAATGTTAAATAAACTTTTCGTTTTGTTTGTAATTATTGAAGCCAATTGAGAAATCTTCACAAAGTCGGAAATTTTCCATTCAATTAATTTAATTTGAAAACGTTAAAAAATATCGATAAAGTTTATTGCCAAATGTGGCGTCCTTGGGGATCAAAACCCGTTTAACAGCGTTTGTCTACTTTTGTCTATTGCCGAGTATTCTAAAACATAATGAAACTTGACGTAATACCACGGAATTACATAAGTACAAATAAAATTTTCTCTCTGATTATTTTGCCATCTACCGATTTCAATAGAAATTTTTGTGTTCAAAGATCTAAATCTTAAGACTGTTTATGCAAAAAAAAAAAAAAAAACTCATTCTTGTCCAGTAATACATTTCTTGAACTTGCTGTACTTATCAAAATACGATTTTCATATGATCAAATCTCATATAGTAAGAGCCCCCAAGGGTGACTGTAGAAGTATGGTCACCATTGGTCTTCCTCCGACCGGCAGTAAAATCCTTGCTAAAGTGGGGCGTCCGTTTGGCTGTGCGGGATGTACAAATTTGCAGCCACGTCCGGTCAGAATGGGGACGTTAAATCCGATGCCTCGTGTAAAGAGAGTGCCACGTTCTTTGCACACTAAGAACCCTTGCAACAACTCTTTGGGGGTCCGTGGGTGACCTGTTGCAAGGCTAAATTTCTGTCCCTCTCCAGTATACCCTCATTTCCGTGGCAGTCTAAATTTCTCCAACCTTAATCCCGGACGCCCTATTACAGAACCTACCCTTTTGTATTTATTGTTAATTAGTTCTCGTCCTGAATATGCATGAAATATTTGCCACTGGACGTTTAGCAACCAACAATCAATCAATCACATAGTAAGATTTTATTTCTTATTGAAATTGTACTTGTCCAGTATTGCAAGCCTTGGATGAATTTAAATAAATTCTGAAATATTAATTTATCTCCGTTTTCCTCTCAGTTTCTGTCATTTATCATATTTAGGTATTTTCTAATACTCAAAATTGAGTTTTTGTGTCACACTCGAGCAGTGTGATACGAGAAATATGTCTTCATGCAAGAAATATATAACAGGTCACGGTCATAAGAGAAACTTATAATGCATTGAAAGGGAGTTTTTATTTTCTCCATAATCGTAAAAATGCACTACGCATAAAGTAAATTTAATACATGTAACATGAAACAATTCGAAACAAGTTAAATGTTTAATTCAATTTTATTCAAAACACTATACTAATAACATGATATTCATAAGCAATTAGGATAATCCAATCAATTTTGTTGATTGGATAATCAAAACTGAGTAGTTGTGTAATCAATGACACTTGCCATTATCTTATAAAATAATAAATATCTCTCGAAGTTTGTTTTCAAAATCTACCAAAGTTTACCACTAAAATAAACAGAATGCAACGAATACTTATATCCGTCATGTGTGCACATACGATAACTATAAAGAGTCCTGGGTGCACGTTTAAGTCCTGAGTGCACTCAGGAAGTCCTGGGCAGTGTTTAGACGTACCCTCTTAGATAACAATTAGAATCTCGTATTTTCATCCCTAGACACAATTACTTCTTTAAACTATCAAAATGATTTAACTTCCGTTAAATAAATCACAAATAAACTTTATTTCATTGAAAACTCACAAAATACAATATCAGGATAAATTTTCCCATTCCGAGCCTCTGAAAATTTTCTTCAATTTTAACACATGCAAAAGTCAACTTTCGAATACACATCCTCAATGGAATTTAGTACATCAGGAGTTTGTAAACATTGACCGATAAGACAACAATTTGAAATAAAATGAAATATTATCATGCTGAAAAGGTTAGACCAGAACAAGTCCAACCGACGTATAACCTCTGAAACAACTGTCATGTGCTTAAACGAAAGAAATACACTCAAACCATCACGTATGCACAATATGCATGTTGACTCGTCCACAATGACATGTGCGTATAATTTACCAAGCTCATAGATCAAACATTACTATGTAACTGACCAATACCATTTACTGCAACATATGATACGTTGATATAAGTAATGTGCAAATTATCTCACACAAACTCTTGAAATATAAAAAAAAGGGGTAATTGTAGATCATTACAATATTTATAACGGCATTATTCAATAAACTAAACTTGTAATCGTTTTCTTTGTCTCGAAAATTTGAAGTAATAGGAGATTGACAAGGCGTGTTTATTTCTGCTAATATTAATTCGATATTATGTTTAAATTTATTATAATACTGCAATATAAGAGGAGGTAAGATTAACTGATTATTGCTTTCTGAACGTGCAGTGGCAAATATTGCATGCTGATTTGTGACCGGAGAAGAATTTTCAGTAAAAAAAATAAGAAAATACATGCGTTTTCGTTGAAATAGATTTTAAAAAGTTCAATGAAAATAAACCAAACCTTGACCAGAGAAAGACGACCAAAATATGTAACTAGGCTCCGTGTTGAAGACCGTACTTTGACCTATAATGGTTTACATTTATAAATTTTGACTAGGATGGAGAGTTGTCTCATTGGTACTCATACCACATCTTCTTATATCTATATAAAATTCATAATGAAAAATACTGATGACAATCGATTAGTAGATCATTTTACCGTCAAAGTCGAGTATTTGACTGTTGTCATAAAGGCGAGACATAGCGATCCTATACATTCATTCGTCGGAGTCCACAAATATTCACTCTGTCAGTGTGGTTTAAGTTTTGAAATTTTAATAACTTTCTTAAACTATTCTGGATTTCTAAAACTTGGACAGAAGCTTGTTTATAATCATAAGATAGTAGCTAGAAATAATTTTTTAAAAGAATCCTGTTTATCCGTATTTAACTCATAAATGGACTTAGTTTTTCTGCAACGTAACATTACATTCATGCTGTGGTTAAAGTATTTAAAATTTTAATAACTTTCTTAAAATATAGATTTGTATCAAACTTGGACAGAAGTAGCTTGTTTATGGTCAAAAGCTAGTATAGACAAGTATCAAACAACTCTTTCAAATCCTGCAATCAAAATACGGTACCCATCCTCATGCTATGCATAAAGTTTAGGTACATGCATGCTTTGTTTATCAAATCTGATAAAACTGAAAATTCTGACGACTGTTTAAATATTAGAAATTAAGAAATTAGAAAACGTTATGTTTTGTAACTCATAACTCGACTTCGGAAGGGCGCTACCACTTGATATGTTTTCTTTTTAGGGGCTATAATAAAATAAATGTCCTGCATTTTTTTTAGTTGTAACCTCTGTTCTGCCTTTTGCCAATTAGCTCCTGCCTTTTTTTCAAATTGCATCCTAGTCCCGATAGCTCACTAACTTGCAACTCTACCTTCGCAACTCGCACACTCGACTTTTGTAACTTTTAGACATTGATACGTTAAAATAATAAGTGGACATAATATTTACGATCTACACATATTCACTGAGGATCTGTACCAACGCCTACTACTACGACATGCACCGTATTTCCATTAACCTCTAATGAATATTGTTGACCATGGACGTATATATCTAACATACGTCATTGAGTTGACTAATAAAATAGAAATAGTTAAAGAAGACGTATTTCATGTATTTGGAAAAGGATTATAATTTAGACTCTTGTAAATTAATTGCAAATGGACCTTCAAGAGCCTCGATTATTACACAGCGAATTTAACACTGAATGGATTTTCCCACGGTCATTCAGTAAGGTCACCTATGTTTACTGTTACATGATTTTTGCCACGAATGAAATTCTCGTACACAGAGGATAAAATTGATGTCAGCTAATTTTAGCGTTCAATATAAAGTGAGCAAAAGTCAAGTTCAAGGTCAAGCTACATCTGTTGATCACTTAGATGTAAATTACGTGCATGATTTCATTAAATGTCTTTTAAAAATCAATTTGTATTTCGTTAAATAAATTTTATGTGATGTAACATCCCGAGTTTATCTCTTTGCGCATACAAGATAAATTTTATCACAGAATGTTTAGTTATACAATTGACCACTGATCGCTGCTGTATTTTTATGTGCTAGTGCAATCTAAAATATTAATACACATTGGGGAACAAATAAAAAAAATCTAAAATTAACTTCGTGTATATCGTGGAATTGTCGTTCCACATTAAAAGAGAATAAAGCTGAGGCAAATTAATTTCTTTTAAGACCGCTGTCCAAAATAAAACACAAGTTTACATGCATTGTGTGTAAATTAATACTATGAAACGACAAGTCAATGCAGCACCATTAAAGCACGACTGCTGCCATACCTATGACCATGGTGTTATACATATGTTATATCTTTCCCCTAGTCACAAGAAAGAGCAAATTTTAATTTAAAATTAATTAGGTCAGAAAAGATCGCATGGAGTTAATACACATTCATTCATTCAATAAATATACAAAATATCACATGACATTGACAAATATGTCACGCGTGTTTGTGTACCAAGGTTGATTTAGCTATGGAAGTATTTTCGTGAAATGGTTTAAATATTATAGAGTAATGCCAACCAATCGTAGTAAAAATTGCCGTTGACTTAAACAAAATGCATGGTATAATTTGCATTTGCAAAAGTTTGAGTCATAATTTTCTTTAAAATCGCCACATTTTTCAGTGTCCGTATATACGCAGGTATGACCCTTTTCAGTAAATAAAATATCATTTTCCGGTGAGAAAAAAAAACGAGGTTAATATCAAGAATAATTCTTTTTGTAATAAATATTTACCGCATTGAAGAAATCAAAGACCGCATTCTGTTTACAACATACAACGGATTATAAATAGACAGGAAATACAATTGTTAAATTACGCAAGAACTTTCAAATACCCTGATAGTCGCGTGCCGTCATAGATAGAAAGTATTAGGGCAATTAACTGGTGTGACACTGATGAGAGAGATATGCAATAAACAAAAGGTAGCGGATTTACGCGAAAGTCGGAGGGAATACTCCCAAAATTCTCCAAGAATTAACTCGAAAATTTGAAGCACTTTAACAAGAAAATATAGGTTGTTAATTAATTCATGTCATAACTATAAAAAGTATGAATCATAGAATAAAATCGCGTGCCTGTTAAGAGTGCACATACCTACAAGTGTAGGCCCTACCTATATAGTAATGGAAAAACATGATATAGTTATAATAAATAATGATAATAAGTACTTGTACTGAATTTCATAAATTTAAAATATATGGTTGAAGTTATGATTTCAGAAATACGAATCTTTTGATTATTATTAAATCAATCAACTATTTAGACATAATATGCTTATATGAAATATTACTTTGTCATTGAAATTGACAAATAGCCACTCCTACTAATATGCGGTTTCCTGTGATGTGAATTATACTCATGTAGGTCGGCTTGTGAATACAACTAAGCTCTGAATGAGGTTGAAATGAGGTGATTTGAATATTAAGAAAAATAAATTTATGTGACTCTCGATAATTTTCCGCGATAAATTTTCACTGAAATTGCATTGATGGTACTTGTATTTAGTTGAACATACCACACATATATTAAATATATATATAACTGTAATAACTTTAAAACAACGTTTACGATATCGATCGCGAGCGCTACTTCTTAATTAAATCGGACTGTTAAAGGGCTGTCGTTATCTGATGGTATCAGAGGATTAAAGGAAAAGTCAAATCTGCGAGCGGAAAGCGAAAAATAGCGCCGGACAGCTAATTTAAAATACGAAATCAATACAGGTGCAGAATGTCTAGAAAATCGATCTAGTCAATAATAATAGCTCTAGTCAATAATATTAGCGTTTTGCTCGGCATTATCGGTAGTAAGCGGGCGGTCGATGTTTGGTTTTCCTAGTGTATTAAACCAGTTGTCTACTGTTACCCACCTTGATATCTGCCCTGGATACTATAGGAGTTATTAAACCCGCTGCTGTTGCTACTGCTACATTCACATCTACTATATTATATCTGTAAAAATAAAACAATAAGTATCTTTTCCATGAGGGACATATACATTGTTCACCACATAATCATTCTATGCATCAAATACATAAAAAAGTTGACCTTGACTAATTGTAAAATGTTTAGTGAACAATGCAATTGCAGCCAAAATTAACTTTGCATACAATTTATAAATTACACAGTGATGAAGATGAGCACACAATGTCAAGTAAATAAGACCACAACTTCATGATAAACTATGACAAAAACTTTAACCCGATATGGGACAAACAGAAGGGATGAAATGCAGACCAAAATAACATAACCCTCCTTTTCTTTTTAAGTAGGTGGGGCATAAATATCAAAAGTTACAAAGCTTCTCAATTCTGACATAGGTTCCTATATGAGGTCATTTCAGTTGGAGTTATTTCCCTTGGTCACAATGTTGGAGTAAAAACTGGCTGATTTTCTTATTTACTGACCATATAAAACATGTAATACATGGAAGTCTGATGAGAGATGCTGACAACATTAACGGTGAATTAAACAAGACTAAACAAATTTAAATTCAGAATTTTTATCTCTTAAAAGTCTCAAGTCCGTAGAAGTATATCAAGTTGAATTTTATTGATTCATGAACAAATTTTGCATTTTGACCTCCAACATGACAGCCAAAGGGAAATAACTAAAATTATGCAAATCAAAATCTATCCATTGATTTGTCCACCTATAGCACAATAATTGTTTTCTGCAACAAGATACAACATCATACCTACATTGATTGATTGTTGGTTGGTTGCTTAACGTCCAATGGAAAGTATTTTTCATACCTACATGAATTACAATGCACTACAGAATGTTTTATTCAAATGAAGACAAATGAGATTCTTTATAAGTGAAATTCTACTACCAGTTTTATTTGTAATACTTACTGTCTTATTGAGTCCTCCATCCACGATGAGTTGGCCTCAGGAATCTTTTTACACGATAAAGCTGATGCTTTTATAATGAAGTCGTTAACTGATAATTTTATGTTGTCTTTTGATAAAATCTCATTCAGTTCTTTACGTAATCTGGAAAAAAAGATACATGCAAGAAAATTAGCATATTAACATGAAAACTGACCTCAACATAATTGATATATCTATTCTGAAAACAACTATAATTTTAAGAGGACCTAGAAAAATCAAAATATTTCAATCTCTGTTAAAGATAGATTTAGTGTAGTTTCATTATTGTGTAACTGTGGCTCTAATACTGAAATAGGTTTATTTAAACAAGCACTGCTGAAATTTTCTATCAAAAAAGTCTAATCATTTTAATCAGACACTTTGGTATTTTTCCCTTCTCCACAGCAATTCTTAAATGATTTGCATATCTGTAAATACTATTGAACGTGATTGGTTTTGTTTGAAGTTTTATCCTTGGTTTACATTTCCATAGACAATGGTGTTGAAACTTTTTTCTTAGCATATATATCATGTAAATACAAACACTATGTTGATTTCATCATGACAAATTCTCCCACTTTACACATAAATGGAATCCAATTGAAATTGAAATTAAAGGGAATAAATTGCTTTGCCGAGTGCAGCTGGATACGACCGCAGAGGTCCAACCCTGACCAGTTGGGGCAAAAATGGACACAATATTCGCGCTTGATACAGGTCTGAATTTGGATTGTAATTAAATATTTGACACATACCGTTAAAAGGCTTGTATAGTCTGCGGTTTTATTCTCCAAAATTGAACCTGCCAGAAGGGAGCAGTGTTCTCCCCAGGCCCTTAAAGGACCGCGGGCCCGCGATGTATAATTTTTTACCGTGGTGGTATCAGGCTTACCGCGATGTATATTTTTTTACCGTGGTGCTAAAATTTTCAGTAAAAAGATCGTAACTCGGTAAAGTTTTAAACGATTTGTTAAATCTTTTCCGTGTGGTATAAAATTCCAGGTGAAATTTGACCAGTTCAAACCAGTTCAACCTAGATTGTTTACACCACGTGATCTATTTACCTTATGAGGTTATCCGTGTTGATTGGATTTAATTGATGTAATTAACACTTGTTACATGATTCTTTTGTGTTTTAATTAAGAGATCATAACTTTATGATCACAGATAATTATTTTATGGCTTTACTCACCACCCAAGCACTGACCTATGACAAGTCGGCAAATATACTTTGTACACAAACAGTGTGGACCCGATAGTCACACACCGGTACCTTTTTTGTACAAAATAAAGTTGGATCTTTACGTATAAATGACAATTATATATTTCTCAATTCTTATATAATAGTATTATATGTCTAATTAAACCATGTGGCCAAAATTATGACATAGTTACTGCATGATAGTCGGAGTTTCAAACTATCATAGTATCTGTCAACAGACGGACATTGTACATAATACATGACCCAGTTAGTTCACGTAGAATATTCAAGTTTATTTACAATTAATTGCAATATATTCTATTTTATAAATAAAATGCATGACTGTACCTTCAAACTGAATATCTATATCCATAATTAATGAATAACAGAAGTAATCTAGCAAATTTTATCCATAAGCACATGTTAAATCTATTTATATCTACTTCCTGTCATTTCAGTGGGAAAGTTGGGAGACTTTGTTGTTGACATTGAATATGGTTACTTATAGATCTATAGACCTAAGATAAATTTATAGATGTAGGAAATCTTTTTAAATGGATCATGACAAATAAAGACTTAGATTTCAGTGCAGTATTAAGTCTGTATCTATGTTTGATTATCACCAAAGACAAGAAAGGTTAATATTTACATGAAATCTATTGCAAAATGTTTAAAATTTATGAAAAACTCTTTTATTAAAATTTAAGATAGAAACTGGTTCTAATAATAAAACAATATTTGTGCTTGTTAATTTTATATATCCTTATGACAAGAATCATTTCACATACAACAATTTTCTTTTAGAAACTAGAAAGTTTTTAAATTGAACATTTTAGTCTCCTTTGAATGATATCTTTATATTTTTATTGATCATGGATTTTAGAAAAGATTTGATTACTTTAAATTTAGATGAATATTTTGTAATGAATCCTGTTTTATCTATTTAAAAAAAATATTAAAGTATACAAATTGTTTATTGATTTACTTCTTTTCTACCAATAATTTTCTGACTCAATGTCTACATAACACAGTACCACAGTATTAAAACAAAACAAGAGAACTGCAGTAACTAGAAATATAGCTAAGCGACGCAACGCGACTGATTGTATGAATCATTTCACCAAGCTGTCCACACGCGTTACCCTGGTGCTATCCAAAAATCCTGGGGAGAACACTGGGAGTGCGGACTATAGAGTACAATAAGCAAGAAATAAGCGAAAAAAAATCGTGAGGTGGTTTGTTTACGTTCTGCCATGTTTGTTATTGATATTGTAGAGGGCGCTCTTATCATTTTTCAAACTAATAATTTTACCTAATCCATATTAATAAGTTATTTTTATTCAATATCAAATTAAAACTGATAAATTTTAAAGTTAAACACTTCATTACAAATTTCTTGTTTCTTTTCAATGCATTGATTAAAATAAACTGGTATCTGCTTGAATGAAACGATACAAAAAAAGTAAAAAAGACAACCGTAAACCAGCTTACGATGTGTAAATTACAAAACGTAATCGGTTATTATTCGTTATGTTTTATATTAGCTTAAAACCCTTCAAACATTAATGTTATATTAAGCACTGTTTTACATAAAGATGGAACTGTTTTACTTTCAAAGTCGTATTATAGTGATATCTATGATGTATGGATTTCAACTCTCACCGTTTTTTTTCTTCTTTTACACATGCTATTCAAACTTCTGGTTTAAACAGACACAAGTTTCTAAATTGTTTTTTGTGTGATTTAGACTTAATTCAACAATCGTGAAGTGTTCTAGAATCATTTACAAGCAGTTTCAGCTTCTGTTTATTGATGGAAAACAGATTTTTCCAAAAAAATACCGCAAACGACCATGCACGATTTGAAATTACCGGAGTTTCATTAGACCTTTTCTAACAGTTACAAAAAGTTTTTTTACCTGAAATTTCGTGAGGAGAAGGGGGTGCGGACTATGTACCAGTGCAAACTATACAAGCCTGATTACGGTAATAGGTTTCTGACACAGAATAACTGTAGTCATAGAACTTAGAATTGGTTATATGATTTGAATTTATATTCAATTTTTTGCTTTTGTGCAAAACACTATGCTGTTGCGAATTGACCCCCCTCAAAAAAAAAAAAAAAAATTTTACCCCCTCTTTTTTGCAAAAAAAAAAAAAATTTGAAGAAATTTTCTTTTTAATTTCTGAAATCTGAAATGAGAAAAAATTGTCCCCCTTCCCTCACAATAAATTGACAGCTAATCACCTCATGACAATACAACATTTATTTATATATAATTTAAAAGCAGTGTAAGGGAGGTAATCCAAACATAACATTGTACTTTTTTTTAATTGTCCATTAACAAGGAAACCCTTGTTTTTCCCCCTTTTTTGCCCCTAATTCCTAAACGGTTTGAGCCATAACCCCCCAAAGCCAATCCTCACCATCCCTTTGTGGTATGGAAACTTGTGGTATTATTTCATAGAGATCCATACACCGTTCCACAAGTTATTGTCTGGAAACTAGAAAAATGCTTATTTGGGCCCCTAATTCCTAAACTGTTAGGACTATAACCCCCAAAATCAATCCAAACCTTCCTTTTGTGGTTATAAACCTTGTGTTTAAATTTCATAGATTTCTATTTACATTTATTAAAGTTATTGTCCGGAAACCAAATGTCTTCAGACGACGCTAATGACGACATGATACCAAGATACGACCGCAAAATTAAATTTTGCAGTCGTATAAAAATAACAAATGTTTTGGTTGAGGATGATTAGGATTAAATAGATTGAACTGGTCCTTTAGACTTTTATTCAGTTTGTGAGTTAATCAGCCCGAGTATAAGCATCAATAACATCTAGGAAAAATATGTTTAATCCTATAATATCATCATTTGACATTTTATGACTGAAACTGTTGTTCAATAAAAGAAAAAATGAAGAGTTAAATCATGTTTTCCTTTGGTTTTCTTTAGTAAAATGTCAAATAGAAAATGATAAAAATCTAGAAATCCTCAGCTCAGGAAAGTTTCTCATTCAATTAATATGAAAAGGACCACTTAAAATCAGGAATTCAAAGATCAACCAATTATTTTTTTCTTAGGAAGCAGGAATGTATTGAGTGTATCAAATACAAGTAATATTACCTTAACACTTTATCTACATTAACATCAATAGTTAAATAATAATGTGGTATTGTCTGTTTCGACTGGACTAATCTCTTTGCTATCGTTTTTCTCATATTGGTCAGAGGTATGTCTACGAAAGCGCCCTCTGGTGCTGATATTGGAACAGATGTAGGCATGGCTGCTGGTGAGAAGTTTAGTACATCATCAGCTCTGATTTCTCCACCTGGACCTGTACCTGTTACTTGCTGTAATATTTAAAACACAATAGCGTTATTTCATAAATTTTTGTAATAATATCTACGAGATAGGTTTCTCCCACCCCTCCCCCAAAAAAAAGTAACATTTTAAATTTTAACATCAATTTTTTATGCAGCATTTCTACAATATTCATGTTATATTTTTTGTCACTCAAAATTATATCAATTACCATAAGGTAAAAACAAATTATTCATATACCCAAAAAGGTGTAAGCCAGGACTGACCGTGCAAGACCCTCATGGGTAGTCAAGGTCGTTAAAAAAAAACTTCTTGTGGCAGCATTTTCTGGAATCTCAATAATTAATCTAGCATTTTTGTTCATTGTTCACAATTCACAATAATAAATGCAAACAAAAATTTCTGAATATACAGTAACTATAATGCCAATCAAACGGTACTAACAAAGCAGTAATAATGGATGTTTTCTTAGGATTTTACGAAACTAGGCTGACATTTTGTTTATAAATGTAAAAAAATTAAAATCCCTTTTTTTATTTTCTCATTAGTCATGCCAGCGTTATGGGACTTTTATCATATATAACTATGCATACTGAGGTATACTTTCAAAAATTCTAACAAAAATTTGACACACTGTACATAGATAAATTTGACACACTGTACATAGATAAATAAAATCGTATAATATAATATAAGCATAATGAGGATGTTAAATTTGATGTGTGCCTTTTTGTGCTGCTTCGTTACATTTGTTTGTTTTTATAGTGATTAAGATGATAACACAATGTTGACTGCTGTAACCCTGTTTTTGACATTTCCTATTGTGTCTGTTTGTTTTGTTCACGCATCGTTGTCAATATAATGGAATTTGATGCGACTGTCATACAAGTGAGAGGTTTGGCTAGCTATAAAACCAGGTTCAATCCACCTTTTTCTACAAAAGAAAATGCCTGTACCAAGTCAGGAATATGACAGTTGTTATCCATTCGTTTGATGTGTTTGAACTTTAGATTTTGCCATTTGATTGGGGACTTTCCTTTTTAAATTTTCCTCGGAGTTCAGTATTTTTGTGATTTTACTGTTAATAACTTCACTTGACTTTCGTGACTTGAAATGATTTCATAACCCCAAGAGATTATAAATGAAATATATATGCCCTGTGCATTTAGTATAACAACAATTAATATCTTTAATTGAAATTAAATGCAAGAAATGAAAATTTGATGTAGCAAAATGAAAAGGAAATTTGAATAGGCTGTCATTATGATTTTTTACTGTAAACTTTAAATCTTCCAACTTGATCTCTGTCCATATCTTAAACAATCCAAGTAATAGTTGAATAACACATGACATCCTTAATTTTTATATATTGTATATACACTATTTAAACTAGAAAAAATATTCAAGCATCAAATTTACATTCAATACTTAAACAATCCAAGCAATACTCAAGTACATGTTGATGTCTATAATATGTATTGCTTAGTTAAACTGGAAAAAAATCAGGAATTCAAATATATGTTGCTTAACAGTTTCTGTTAAAACATAAATACTAATTAATAGTTCTCTGTAAATACTAACACTTAGATCAATGCCCTTCTCAGCTGCTAATGTCTTTGCAAATGGAGAGGCACCCACTTTGCCACCAGATGGAGGCATCGACACAGATGTTGAAGGAGGAGGAGGAGCTGCCTTTGATGGAGCTGGTGTTGATGGTGGAGCCACTGCTGCCGGGGAGGGTTTAGGAGGGGGTGGAGGCGGCGGTGCAGCAGGTTCAGATGCATCTCCGCCAGGAAGTTGGTCGTCTGCTGCCGTTGGCTGGTAATCTTTGAATGCTGCAACATCTTCTTCATTTTCTACTATTATACAGAGTAGCTGTAATAAAAAACACGACCATGATATGTGTTGATTTTAATTTTTTTATCTCTCAGACACAATTGGCTTAAAAAAAAAACAACATGCGACCCAGCGAAGACACTTTGACATCTCTGCTATGGGTAGGTTTCAGTGAAAAAGTTAGTGAAATTCCAAATTTTTATGTTTTATTTTTCTGACTTCACAGACAGTAAAAGTCACATGGACAAATGGAAGGCACATTGACATCTCCGCTATAGGTGGGTGTCAAGAACAGTGAAAATATAAGTGAAATCCCAAAGTTGTTATCTCTTTATGAAAATGGCTTTCCTCTGTACAATGGAACAGCCAGCATTCATACAGAATATTTCACATGCTTAAAGTTTATGTGCTGCACTGTACTTGTTTAATAAGGTTCACGTGTGTTTGTTTATTCTACATTGGCTAGAGGTATAGGGGAGGTTGAGACCTCACAAAACATGTTTAACTCTGCCACATTTTTGCGCCTGTCCCAAGTCAGGAGCCTCTGGCCTTTGTTAGTCTTGTATGTTTTTTAATTTTGGTTCATTTATATGTTTCGGAGTTTAGTGTGACGTCCATTTTCGCTGAACTAGACGGCCAGCTGAAGCCCACCTCTTGGTGTGAGATTTTCTCGCTGTGTTGAAGACCCATTGGTGGCCTTGGGCTGTTTTCTGCTCTTTGGTCGGGTTGTTGTCTCTTTGACACATTCCTCATTGGTGGCCTTGGGCTGTTTTCTACTCTTTGGTCGGGTTGTTGTCTCTTTGACACATTCCCCGTTTCCATTCTAAATTTTATTATCATTAACATTACCACTGAATTATAACTTCTAGTAAAAAAGTGTATGTGTATACAATTAAAATTCTTTCCAACCAATTATATTGATTGATTCGTTTTTGGTTGCTATTTTGTGGCAATCAGTTTTCATACGTGGAGGAAGCTAGAGTGTCTGGCTAGGAAACCTTAAAACAAATACTTTTTTTAATTATTTTCAAATGCTGTTTAATTATTTTTTAACAGATTCCTATATTCCTTTTTTTATTGATTTTTTTTTTAATTGTGTGCAACTGTGCATAGTTTGTAAAGTAGCTAGTTTCAACTTTTCAAAGACAACAAGTCCATTTTCTAAAATTAAAACACGTTGATATACATATTTTTATGTCCCACCAGAAAATATTGAGTTCAGGAGTCAATTAAGAATGCTCCGTACTCACTTCAGTCCTAAAGATACAACCTACCAAAACAATTTATTTCTTTATTTTAATTAACTATATCAGGTAATTCTCCTACCTTCCCAATGGGTACATCTTTAGAGCCTGCTGGATGAAATATTTTGGCCAGGTATCCCTCCTCAGATGACTCAAACCCCATAGTGGCCTTATCTGTTTCTATTTCTGCTAATAAATCTCCCTCAGTGACCTTGTCTCCTTCCTTTTTCTGCCAGGTATTTATAGTCCCCATCTCCATGGTCGGTGATAAAGCTGGCAACGACACCTTGGTATGTGCTGGTAAATCGGCTTAAAAATAAACTAGGTAAATGTATGTATGTTTCCTTCCTTGACCATGCCCTTACTTCTCAATTAGTTTTATAGACATTATAATACTGTAAATTCAGAATTTACAGTACCCTTACTCTAAAGTTCAAACTTAAATTGTGTTTGTTGGTGAATCAGATAAAAGAAACATGTACAAACATGTACACATTAGTAAACTTAATATAAATCCCTTTTATCTATCAGCAAATATTTAGTTTTAAATCTCTTTTTCAGTGAAGAGTTTGGTAAGTGTAGTGAATTACAATTTAAAGTTTCCATAATCATTGATATAATTAAGGTTTACTGTGAATTCATTATTATTTGTGGGATAGCAATTTTTGTGTATTTCATGGGTAAATGCATGTGAACAACAAATTTAAATGTTCAACAAAGTTAAAATTTTCTATAGCCTTGTATGCAGACTGGGCAAAACCCTAAAATCAAATATCCACAAACATACAATTTTCCTCAATCCACATTAATTGGTACCCACGAAAATAAATGAATCCACATTAAATCAAACTACTATCTGGAGTGACTTCCCTTAATTTCTATAATTACATTTTATTTCAATAGGCATCCTTGTCATTTAATCTTTGGCGGAATTGTCTCATTGGTATACATACCACATCTTACATAAAGATAAAATGAAAAGCCTCTTAGCTACTTTACCAAAATGGTAAAATAGGATAACAAACATCTTCACTAGCCAAGGGTTACAATCCAGTCCCTTCCTCTCCACCCTTGGCAGATGAAGCCAATATTTATGAATACAATTCTGTGCCATCTACCGGTAGACAAAAGTCATGCCCATTCAGACTACATCATTCTTGACCAATGACAGCACTTGAACTCTTTTCAATGTGATCCTGTAAAAGGGTTGTTTCTAGTGTTTACAATTTTCGCGAAACAGAAACTGAAAATATACACTGACATTCCAACATTTGCGTTAGAAACATACCCAGGAACTTCAATTAGTTGAGAACTTTAAAATTGTCACTAAATATCGTCCTATGTATTGGGGGTAAAGACTTGCTGCACAATCAGCATGTGGCAATTATTTATTAACATTTTCTACGTTTACACATGATCATCTTTAAGGTGCTTTTTGATTGGATGCAGCCAGTTACAACTGCGACCAATGAAAATCATTACCTTGTGGATCCGATATACTATCTGAATCTGGCAAGGGTGGAGAGGAGGGGACTGGATCGTAACCCTTGGCTAGCAAAGATGGATAACGAAATATAATATTTGAATTTTATTCAAAATGCTTCTTGAAATTTTCTTTCAAATTGGTTGTATCTCAATTTTTAACATTACTATGACATCTAATTCTGTTCATAGTACCTTCATTCGTGTTCATGAAATTTGATCAAAGCATTTTCTTGCAGCTTTGTATGGCATCTGGATATCATGGATGGACAGAGGGAAAATGGTACAATGAATACCATAATATGTCCAGTTACAATGTGCTTTTAAACATAGGTGAAAATATAATTCAGCTTAAATATAATAGTGAAAACACTAAATTGCACCCAGGGCTATTTCAGAAAAAAATATATGGGGAGTTGGATGGCACTTTAATTATTTTTGTATGGGTGGGAACAGGTCAAGAAGCTCAAACTGTGTGATTATGTATGCAAAGTAAAATGCAATTGTATAGGTGATGGCCTTAAAAAAGTGCCTTTGAATCTCCCCATATTGTTTTTTTTCTGGAATTGCCCAGGGTAAAAAGAAATGATTGTGTAATTGCCATAATATCTAAGGACTGCATACCTGAACTATAACATCTGTAACTCTGGACCAATCTGTGAACCTGTAGGAGCTGCTGCACATCTTTTACTGTTGCTTTGCTTCAAAACACAAAAAAGTATGGAAAGAGTAAAAATTAGTAAAAGTATGGTTTTTATTTATGTTGTTTTATCATCAGCATGATCAGTAAAGTATCTTCCTTCAATCATATCAATCATTTTTGTTTGTGTCATTTCATAAGATCACCTGTAAAAACCTGTAAGTCAGTTTATCATGTTTATTATAATTTTAAAATTTCTTTTCAGTCTAATCTAAATGTCTTTAAAAAATTGAAAACAACACGTTTAATAATTTCTTTGTGTGACACCTCCCTGAGCAAAGCTCAAATCAAAAATGTTATAAAGCCAACAAGTACAAAGTATATATTGATTTTAAATTACTTTCAAAACATAATTAAGTTTTTGTGGTCTACATGTATTAAGGTCAAATGGTATCACTTCTGGTTTTGATGTAAACAAAAACTGATGCTCAGTTTTTGGCACTAGGCCTCACCAGTGCAAAGTTCTTGAAAAGTGTCCCTCTGCTTCACTTGAAACTATAAACATTTTAAATGTTTGAATATGCATGTTCAGTCCTAGATTATGTAACATGTATGTATAATGAGATGATGTGGAATGATTGCCAACAAAACAACTATCCACCAAACAGTCAGGGGACTTATTGAAATAAGTGATTTTTAAATCACTTATTTAAGTAGCAAATTCAAAGTTTTGTCACAAATTGTGATTTTGTAGTTTTACCAAAATTTTAAACACATAGGCTTAGATAATATCTTTTCATTCATGTCATTAGTAAAATTGAAAAAAAATAACTTTTTGCTTCTTTTAAGAAGCAAGGTTTATGCCTTTGATGCAATCTTTTAGCTGCAAATTCTATTTTAGTTGAAAAATGCTATAAAATGGCTTTACATAATGAACTGATACTTTCTTAACTCATTCACCCCAACAGTATATTTACACTGCAACAGTGATAAGCCAGTATCAGTTATCAGGCTGTGCCCCAGAGCATTTTTATCTAATTAACTTTTCTACTATCAGACGTGCACATGCATGATATTTACCTTGATTGTTCAGTAATTATCCAACATTAATCCATAAAAATTTCAGTGAATAAAGAAGAAAAAATTGTCTTTCCACACATATAAATTTTATCAAAATATATACAGAATAAATCACATATTTATCCAGGTAAGTAAAAATATTCCAAAAATATTCCAAAAAATATATGAATCTCAATGAATATATCCTCTATTTACAAGAACAACTGTGGGAATAATTTCCTATGATATGGCCTAAAACATTCTGTGCACAAATTTACTTTACACTGAGCACACCCAGTTTTGGGTTCCTTTCTAAGTTTATTTTGTGAGCACATTTTGCATGTCTTCTTCTTTGGCATATTTTCGATCCAATGATTATTTGGTTGGAGTACTGGTCTTGGATCGACTGACCGTTTCCTTTTCCCATGAAATTGTCCTAGCATTTGGTGAGCTAGTTTCATTCTAAACTCTAGCTGAGTCATTTGACGTGGCCTGTTCTTTTTTGTCACTATTTGGTGGTTGACAGACTCCCTCATAAGAAGGTATGCGTTGACAATACTGATGTCCACAAGGAAGTTGAAGAGGTATTTCCACCATTTCATGCACTTTCTGGAGATGTTGTAGGTAGACCTCAACTGATCTGCATGGTCTACCCATTCATGAACATGTTATAATGTTTGACTGACAGAGGACAAGGTACCTCTTTGATGGTACCATCTTTTTGCTTACGATTGACTTTGTCGGGTTCACCAAAACAGTTTGTTGATAATAAGTTAATGTTTTTCTTGTCCCTCCAAACTGTGACTCGCATATAATTTTTTTGCTTGACAACAAACTGGCCTTGTTCTTTGAGTTTGATACGGTCTAAACCAGCAGGTAATCCTTTACGGTTTGCTCTAACCGTGCCACACGCATAAGTACCATGCTCCCATAAATTTATAAATAAATCTGGTGAAGTGAAGAAACTATCACAATAAAGATGATGACCCAACCCAAACACAGGGGTCATAAGATCTAGAACAACTCTTTTGCCAAGGTGTTGTTCTGGGTTATTGGCTGTCTTTCCAGTATAGACTTGAAAGTCATTTATGTAACCATTGGTTGGATCTGCTCGAACCCAAACTTTGATCCCCCTTTTTGTAGGCTTCAAGGGAACATACTGTTTGAACCCCAACCTGCCATTAAAACCAATCATTGCTTCGTCAATGGATACTTCCATATGTGGTTTGTATTCTTGAAGGGATTTATCACGAATTATTTCGAGTATTGGTCTTACATGGGCCAGTTTATCATGTCCGGGTTGAAGTCGGGTGGATTTTGTGTGGTGTCTGCCACATGTAAATATCTTTGTAACTCCTCATATCTGTTTCTTGAAAATTTTTCCTCAAGACTAGAAGCATGAAAAAGTTTATCTTTGTACCAATACATATCCATATTGGGGACAGGTATGATTCCCATAACAATCTGACCCCCTAAGTATGCTTTGATTTCATCACTAGTAGTTGGAGTCCAATTTTCATTTTGCCTCCCATTTGCGTAAGCATTTGTTTGTGTTGCTATTTCCGAATAAAGTCTCTCTGGAAAAATTAAATGAAAAAAATCTATCTCCGTCTTTTCCTTGTCCATTTGCGTCGTCGGACCCGGCCGTGGACCTGTAAAATCATTTATTTGAACCGGCCGAAGTTCATCACCCCATCTTGCAATTTCGGCAAGTGCAACATTGTCGTCATCGCTATTAAAACCTTCATTTCCATCAGAATCGACGTCTGAAAATTCGATATCAGAATCAATATTATTTAATGCATCAATATGCTGCAAATATCTTTCTTCTGCAGCATTTATATCCCGTAATTCAAAGCCATCAAACTCACTTTCACTCTCGCTACTATCAAAAATTTCAGCCATTGTTTTAACATTTTTATTGAAAACCGCATACACACGTGTAACAAGAATGTCTAAATACGGCGTAACCTTTGCACTTAGAATAAATAAATTTCACACAATGAAACGTTAAACCCTTTTCTATTGGACAGTATTCTTTAAATTCTGGAAATCCCCTAAGAAATAACCAATCGGAGCGGTTCTTTCAGAGTGGTGTCGACCACGACTACAGACGGGATCGGCCATTCAACTAGGTAAACAAACCACGACTGTAGTCGTTATCGGCCTGTGAGTGGTATATTTTTATCACGACTACAGGCGGGATTGAGGCGAATGAGTTAACAGATTTTTCCCAGCAGTGGGAGTATTTTTCCTGTAAAATTGAAGTTTTCATCTTATAGATTATGTAATAGAATTCTACTGTTCACGATCAAAATTTCATTGTTCTGGGGTGTTGAAATTAGTGGGGGTTATTAAAATAATGATACTTAAAGAAGTGATTTTTTGGAAGGAAATTGAGGTATGATACTTAAACAAGTGATTTTTATGTCATTATCCTAGATTTAGTACAAGGTCATTACCTGACATGACCCGGTCATCCTATCAACACAGATGTTGGTTCTGATAATTTTAGCAACATACATGTAATTAGTCCCTGGATCATTAGTATTCTATATAAAATTTAAAGCTACAATAAAATTTAATCACTTAGTCTAGTGATTAATTTGTACTACTTAAATAGGTGATTATTAAAGAAAGACAACTCTTACTTCCAATCTTTATGGACATAATGTTACTTGAATCAGTGATTTAGAAAATCACTCATTTAAGTAAGTCCCTGACTGCCAAATGATTGAGATGTAAGCAAATCCAATACAGTCATGACAGTAGAGTAAGCAAGGTCTACGAAGCTATGTTTTTAAATCGATTTAAATGTATGAAATTTGCTTGTTAAGTACTTTCCATGCACGATCAGGAATTCTTGCAAGTTTGGCTATAATTTGGTTCACGTTGCCAGAGATGAAAATGTGTAAAATTTACCTAACTGACCAATGGAAAGTGATTGCAAATGCTCAGATGGACCTTTTGGACAGATAAGCTAATAAAATTCGGAAGTATGCCATTGAACCCTTATGAATGAAATATGAATCAAATTAATTGTACACCATAAACACTATAATGTGTACGTACTCGTTCCACTATGCATGTTATATTTGTCACTGGAAATTAAACACTTATTCATCACAATCATACAAATGCTTCTTATTAACAATCCATTCTAACTTTAAGGCTTTAAATGCTAAAAGGAGAGAATGTATATATATATTTCGTTTTGTTATTGTAATTTACAATTACATATTCGACAAATTTTAAGGTCATTTCGTTTTATTCATTTTCGTTTCGTTTGTTTTTATTGTTTCGTTTCTATTCCTTTTCAAATTTTATAGGCATACCAAAATTCAGCTAAATACAAAAGTGGAATTACATGTACGTCTCTTATGACATCAAATGTTATGTATTGTGATGCCCAATTTTGCAGGAATTTGTGTGCGGTTTTAAGATACAACAGAAAAATTGACATGCAACTGTAAACACATCTATATATGTAAGGCAAAAATCTTTTCAAGAGATCAACCTTTGGCAGTTTTGGTAAATAATAAATTAACAGATCTATGGATTATACAGACCACAGACGTACAGTGCAGAGAATCATCTGAATGCAAAATGTGAGAACTTTTCTTGTCTTTACCTTGATTTTACATAAAATTGATTATTTTTGGTAGCGAGTGTTCTCAAATTGTTGCTGTGTTTTCTTTGAAGTCGAAGTAAGACACGAGCAAGTCGTGTTGGACGAAACATTTTGAAATTTGTTGTCTGCAAGTTGTTGTCCAATGTCAGCAGCAATGTCACAGGCACTTTGAGATTTTCGTAACTAGATATCAAATTATTTGTTTCTATTTCAATAGAAAAATTCTAAATAAATAATAAATAGATTGTGTTTTAAGTGGGATAATATTGATCTTTTTGGTGAATTTTTACACATATCCGAAACTATATTATTTTAATTTCTCGCGAGAGTTCATTTCCATGGTATTTTGTTTACAAATGTCTGCCTCCAGGTATTACTATTAGTTCACAGATTGATAACCCTTGCAATTCAAAAGAGTACCGTTCACAGACATGCCTGCAGGTATAAACGTTGATCTATCTCTGAAATCACTAAGAACTAAATATCATAACTTCTTTTCTTTTCTTCGTATACGCTTCCTCCATGTAGGAACACCCCTCATTTGAGTGGTCATGCCAGAATACAGGATCATGAGTCATGGTGCTTGAAGATTCAAGACCTTTTAAGGGTAAACGGTAAAACGTCTTAAAGCAATGTAAAATCCAAAACAACTTGGAAAATGGAAAAAAAAAGAGGTGATTGAACTTTTGTCAAGTATGTATTCTCTGAGACTACTATGTCACAGAGATTGGTCACTTACGTACTGACCAATCAAATTGTAATTAAAGTGGCATCTACGATCACGTGACTTGGCACGTGATGCGAAATGATTGACAAGTGAAACATCTCATTGAGTTAGTACATGTAGTACTAGAAGTCCGTTAGACTTGGTCAATTTATATTGCTTATGGGTTAAAGTCAGATGAACGATTTGTTTTCCGGATAATATTACTACATTCTTTCGTATTAATACTATGCAGTGATGTAACATTTATTTCATATACATTAGCGTTCCCCTGGAACGGAAGCTCAGAAAGAATTGGTTAACATTTTTTTTTGTGTTTTTGTTAACAATCTGTTTAATTTGAAACAATCATTCATTAAAAGCCAAAAAATTTCCAAAGAAAAAATTCATATGATGACATTTTTATAATCAGCAAGTGTGTGTATCGTAATCACATCCACAGCAATCCACAAGTGCACCGACGATATTTGACAAGGTTTTCTACAACTAAACGGAGCCTTTGTGTATCCTGGGCACCCAGCTGTGAAATCAAAATCCATCTCGCATGCTTTTGAAACTACCTGTTTTACAGGTATGAAATAAAGGAGGGTCTTGATGGGGTCCTTTTTTCTGTATACTTTAATTTCTGGCTATTTTTCTTTATTCTTTATCATGTTTATACTTTTAGTCAATTATTCTCTATTCTTTATATTTTAGCACCTCATTATTCTTTATTTTTTTGGGCCATTTTCTCTATTCTTTATATTTTTTGCCAATTGTTCTCTATTTTGTAAACTCCCATCTTCACCCTTTTAATGGTTTAATACAATAAATGGAGCCTTCGTGTATCTTTGGCACCCCGTTGTGAAATCAAAATTCATCTCCCATGGTTTTTGAAATTACCTGTCTTCACAGGTAAAATATTTGTATATTAGATACAATTAACGGACATGTTTCACCAATTGTAAATTTTCAATTGTCAGTAAAACATTATGTAAGATTAAAGATTAATCTATTACACATTCAGATTCAATCACATTTTCAAGAGTCGCATATATCTGAGACTACTATAACAATACAATACAACAAATAGTTTATTTACGTCTCACCATTAATATTACAAAGCATAACATATTACATGAATACATAAAATAATATAAAATATTTATTCTAAAAGAATTATGAGAGACGGATTAAAAAAATATAAAAATATAATAATACTAAATATCAATGTACAGCTAAACTTTTGAATTTCTTTAAAATATATACAGTTAAGACAAAAAGTTTAACGACATAAAAATCGACGTCTTATATCTAAAATAAATTTGCAGATTTTGGCACTATTAATAATAATACTATCACAGTCACTGGCTAGAACAATAGACAATTTTTCAAAATTAGAAAAATTAGAAAAATTTAAAAAGTTTGAATGTTCTGATAAAATAATTTAAAAAAGTTCATTTCTCAGGTGGACACTCTAATAAGACATGTTCCATAGTTGTAACAGTGTTTTTACAAGTTTTGCAAGTTCGTTGTTGCACGGGTAGCCTCTCATCCTCATTAAACTGTTTCTTTAGAAAGGAATTGGAATAAGAAAATAAACCTCGAGACCTTATTAACATTGACTGAAATAAAAAAGAGGAAAAAAAGGGGGGGATCAAACGGAAGACTTTTGATTAACAAATACAAATCACGTTGGTAAAACTTTGGATTTTAATTTTTGTCACATTTTTATAAGTTTCAGCTTGAAACTGAATCACTCATTGATTAAAAACAAAACAAAAATCAAATAAAAAATTCAGATGAAGAATCTTAATGAGGGTGTTCTTTGTTATCTTTATTTTTTATGCCATTTTTCTCTATTCTTTAAATTTTAGCACCTCATTATTCTCTATTCTCTATTTTTTATTTTTTGGTCTATTTTTCTCTATTCTTTATATTTTTTGCCCTTTATTTTCTATTCTGTAAAACCCCATCAACACCCTCCTGAATCATATGCACTGCTGATATTTGACAAGGTTTACTACAATAAACGTGTGTCTTGGGCACTCAGCTGTGAAATCAAAATTCATCTTGCATGCTTTTAAAAATACCTGTTTTTACAGGTATAAAATAAAAGTTTAATTCCTACAATAAACAGAGCCTTGGTGTATCTTGGCTGGCACCCAGCTGTGAAATCAGAATTCATCTCCCATGCTTTTGTAACTACTTGCCTTTACAGGTAAAATATTTGTATATTAGATACAGTTAACAAATCTGTAGTAAAACAATGTAAGATAATAAGATTAATCTGTACACATTCAGATCCATTCACATTTTCAAGAGTCGCATAATAACTTGATTAAAAACAAAATTAAAATATGAATAGTGATAAAAATTAACTGCATTTGATAGATAAAAACTATTTTTCTTTTTTTTAATTTAATTCAATTTTGTTTTTAATTTAGTTTTAAAGAAGAATAATATCCAATACTCAGATAAGGTATTAAAGTGGGAACAGTGATTATATATATGTCGTCTGCTACGGTTAAATACGAAACTACATTAAGATAACGTAGCTAACTTTACCAGTTGACCCCGTTATTTCGATAAATCGCAAGTGACCAATCTCTGTGTTATAGTAGTCTCAGGTAGTCTATAAAAAAACTAGAAAACCATCACATTTATTTCTACAAATATTTATACCAAAAAAAATATTCTAAAAAGAATTAGACGATAAATAACCTTATCTGTATCTGTATATTTTCTGCCAATATAGGCACACCTTCGATATGAAGTCAACAATTTCCGTTCACCAGTAGAATGTTATAAGTTAAAAGTATTCAATCACCAATAGAATGATATATTACTATGTACACTATGTACAAATGTCAGTTTATCCCTACGCCAGTATCGCACACGTTTTTATTTATAAAATCTAAAAATAAGTCTTATAAATAGCAAGAGTTTTATTTTAGTTTATATTTTTGAATGAGTTTCACTGATTGACCTCTTCACTAAACAAGTTGAACAATTGACTCTTACTTTTGAGAAATTGAACAATTTGAATGTCATATATTTGTTGATGCCGGAAAAGGTGACAGAGGTGTATTACGTCTGGAAATCTGGCTCTCTGGTACTATCTTGTTAGAATTGGACTAAGGGCAGCTTAATATATTCATGTGCTGTTCATCTTTTGTGTTCTAAAGAACAATTTGAAATTGGACTAACACATGTACAACTATATTGATGGTCAATAAATTTAAACATTGCCTTGGAATGAATGAAATAATAACATGGAAATAACATGGAAATACTTTTGTATAAGTAATAACTTATATATTCAGTATTTAGTATTGTTTTTGTCAGTTTAATTCTAGAAATCCTCAGCATGTTCACTTACAGTCACTATAATAATTAAGTTGTCTTGTATTTAAGTGAAATTAGAGTATGAAATCAGTGGTGTTTTAGTTCAAATTACAATTAATGACACATGACAATGAATGAATTGATTCAAATTATTTATTTTAATTCTCATTTAAATTTTTTAAGTGACTAAGCTGTGTCTGGCTCAAATGTTTTTCTTGGAAGTTTTTTCAATGGTTTATATTTAATTTTTTATGATAATAAGAAATTGTAAGCAATATTCTTAAATTTGTATCAAATACACATGCCTAAATTATGTACACAGGGTCATACACTGATTTACATTTACAATTAGGTGTAGTACTATGTAGAATATTATGTCTGGATTTCTTTTGACCAGGCATACTCATTTGCATATTACGCCTGGTTTTTCTGTTGATCAGGGCCCATCATCAGGCGTACTGATTTAAATATAACGCCTAATCTTACGCCTGGTTTCCGCCTCATTTACACTTGGTTTCTGTCTGGTTTGCTTGGTTGACCCTTGGACAGTGCATTCTCTTAATATTGCAATGACGCCAGGTTTAGGTATGAAGTTTACGCCTGGTTTCCGTGTGATTTCCAGGCGTCACATTTCGTACAGGCTGTGCTCTGTTGTTACAGTATAAGAATAAGATTGCTGACCCCATTAATAAACAGAAAGAATGACAAAGCATGCAGGAAAGACAGAAAACAGAAAGTGAATGACTATTTGTACACTAGTATCATGAGTATATTTTGACTATCATATTTGTGGACTATTTTAATAAGAGAAAATTGTGTGCACCCAAAGGTTGTTGGGACATGTTTGTTTTATTTAGCCTCATAATGTATATTATTCAGTGATTAGATTATCAGATTTGAGATAAATCTTATGCTCCTCAGATCAGAGATGCAAACAGTTTTTTTTTTCTGTCAGACATTGGGGCCTACAGGGTAGCAAGTTTTGTCAGACCCATCAATTTTTTGCCAGACCTACATTTTTTTTATATCAGCTTTTGATACAGTAAGAGAACAAAGATAGGATGTCTTTACAGTGACAGCTGCTTTAGTGGATTGTTTTTAGAAAATATCTAAAATTCAATTGAGCTCTTTTATTTAATAATTACTACAATATATTTTTAATTTTTTTTATTGTGTACCACTGAACTGCAGGCTAGGGCCATTCTTCAGTTTTTTTGACAGTGCTCTAAGATTTTTAATTGATTACAACTTTCTCAGGAAAGTGAGGACTGAAAAGTCAATTCAGTTTTCCCTCTTTAAAGTTCCCAGTTAACTCAGATACAAATTTGCTAGACATTATATGCTCCTTTATGATGTTTACCAAAAAATCATGAAAAAAAGATAAAGGTGCTATTCATTTATATTGCAGAGGTACTAACACAATAAAGTCATCAACGTCGGCGGAGTCAACATTTAGGTTCAGTCTTGTGGTTAAAGATTTTTTGGACATCAATAACTTTGTCAAACATTCATGGAATTTTATGAAATTGGGACAGAAGCTTGTTTATGACCAAAATACAGTATCCAGGGCAAATTAAAAAATATATTCATTTTTGCTGTATTTTACGTATACTAATAAATGGACTTAGTTTTTTTCACAGTTAACTTCAGATTTTGTCTGAGGTTCGGTTTTTCAGTTATCTATAACTTTGTCAAACCTTCATGGAATTTTATAAAATTGGGATAGAATCTTGTTTATGACCAAAAGACGGTATCCAGAGCAAAATTTTGCAAATATTTATTTTCATTTTTCGGTATATTACTGATAAATGGACTTAGTTTTTTTACAGTTAACACTCAGGCTCAGTCTGAAGTTAAAGTTTTTCAGTCATCAATATCTTTGTCAAAGCTTCATGGAAATTTATGAAATTTGGACAGAAGCTTGTTTATGACCAAAATATAGTATCCAGAGGAAAATTTTGGAAATAGTTATGTTTATTTTTCCGTATTTTACTGATAAGTAGATACAGTCTGGGGTTAAAGTTTGTTACACATCAATTACTTTGTCAAACCTTCATAGAGTTTTATGAAACTTTGGCAGTAGCTTTTTAATGACGAAGAGATAATATCTGAAGCAAACCTTTGAAAATATATTTTTTTTCATTTTTAGTATTTTATTGATAGATGGACTTCATTTTAACAGTTAACATAATAAACAAGTTAATGACAGTCTGGGATAAAAAAATATTACATGATGAATTTGTAAACCTTCATGGATTGTTTTGAAACTTGTACAGAAGATCATCTTCAAGACCAAAAAATAGCATCTAAAGAAAAAGTGTGGATTTTTTTTTAAATTCTGTATTTTACTGATAAATGGACTCACTTTTTAAGTCAACATTACACTTTAACACTGACAGCAGCAATGGCAGGCGAGACACATTGTTCTGTGGAACCTATTATGAATTTTTCAAATGTGATGATGACTTTGTCCTCTACAAAGAGAATTGGTATCATTGGCATTGCCATTGAGTCAGGTGACCATCATATCATGACCACTAAATACTAACATGACCAAAGGATAGGAAGGATTTCTATATTTTAGCTACATGTAATTGATGTCCTGTTGCAGTGAGGTGTAAGGTTTTGCTCTGTGTTGACTCTCACTTTGCAATAAAGATTGTTCCTTTTTCATTGGGTTTTGTACAATGATTCTGTGTCATCTATTAATACACCATATCCAATCTTTATTTTACAAAATGATTTTGCATTATCTATGTTTATTTCAAGGAGGAATGGGAGCATACAATTTCCTTGACCCACACACATGTATTTGATTAATTAATGACCTTATTTTACATTTCCTGGTTTGTCAAAATGCAAAGTCAAATCACCAAGAGAAATTTTCCTTCAGACCTTTATGCTATATTATAATTTCAATGCATGAAAAGACCGGAGTTATTAGCAAAAATTGTTAAAATTTTGACCTTTATTATATGCAACTATTTTTAAAATGTATAATCATGTAATATGAGGAAGACGCTTCCTGATGAGCTTCTGAAGGTTATTTGGGCATGTCTGTTTTTATTTATTATCACATTATCATACTGTTTTGGTTATTAGATATATCAAATACATGTATGTGGGTCAAGGAAATAGTATGCTCCCATTGCTCCTCAAATACAAATTTACAGGAAATGGTATGTTCCTTTTTGTTAAAGGAAAAATCTTGAATAGGAAAGAAAAATCAGAAAGGGTTTTATCAACCGCCACGTTCTTGTCAGTAGTAAAATGTGTAAATTGACCACTCTACCATACACATGTTACTTTTTTTTTGTATGACCCTTCATAGATCAGTAGCCTTTTCGTAGCTTTTTATATTTTGTTCAGATTTGTAATATAAGATATAGCTGTCTGTTTCTGAGCAAAAGAGGAATTAAATTTTAAATATTAAACTAATGTCACTTAACAACATTAAAAAAGGTAAAAATATTGTGAACCCTGATAATTGAATATTATATTAAACGAAAGGAGATGTGATAATATACTGTTAGTTTACAGAATTTAGTGTACATTTTGACATCCATGATCTTCACATCTCATTTGTGTGGCATAATTACCATAACATAATATTTTAATACATCACATTGTATTGTTTTTTATTTTAGCAGCAAATAATTCTTATATACTGCTCACAATGCTGTCAACTCTTAATTTAAAATCTATAAAGTGTTCAGCACAGTATATTAATATTACATATCCTCAGCTAATATAAATCTCATTTGTTTATCATTTTGAAATCTTAATCACATTTTATATATAATTCAACTTCTTAACTGAAATATATTTAAATTTAGACATCTTATTTATACAGACTCTATATTTGTAGAAAATATATTGTCTAATAATTAGTGAAATTGTTTCAACCATAACATTGAATTTATGAAACTTTTGGAAAAATTACCTGCATGAATTGGTTTTCAGTAATATTTTATTATTTTTAGTATGATAAAAGTTTTTACTTTTTTATAATTAGGGCCCCACCAAATGCATACGCCCTATAGTGATCAGTCTGTCCGTCTGTGTGTCCGTCCGTCCATCCGTCTGTCCGTCCGTCCGTAACAAATTGTGTCCGCTCTATATCTAGAGAACCGTTATGATTTCAAAGTTTATACTTGACATGTATATAAACCAACACCAGAGGGTGTGTCATAATTTATGTACAACTTCCTAGGTCAAAGGTCAAGGTCAAAAACTTTGGTTTCAGTTGACAACCCCATGTCCAATGATAAAGATACAAATTTTTTACCACACATTATTCACAGCGGGGCCCACATAGATGGCTCCCATCTCAATGATATCTAGTTCATTTTGTTCATGTTGTTCACTGTCATTTACATGGCCCTTACTCTCACCATAATTGCATATATGTTTTCACTATCTTTTAATAAGGTTACTAATACTGAACAAAAACAAATATTTGAATAATAGAAAGAAACCAGCATTAAAATGAAAAGAAAAAAATAGCCAGTATGAAGCAATTAAGGGCATAACGTAAAATGTTATTTTTCGCGACGTTAAACTGTGACATATCGGGAAAAGCTGCATTTCTCGACTGATTTTTATCATTCAGACTGTTTTAACCTGAAAACGAGTTTATGGACCCCTCTTTTTTAAAATAACATTAGGTTTGATCACATATGGAGATTATTTGTACCAATTTTTTATGAAAAAGTCACCGATGAAATTTTTAAAAATTGGATAAATATACAGCAAAAATGCCGTTTTTTTTCTAAATTCATGACACTTTGATAAAAATTGATTATTTTCAAAGAATTGTTACACAAATTTAGAGCATACTTTTGTAAAGAAGATATTCCAACTGTTTTTACAAAAATCAGCTTGTGTTTGTCTTTTGAAACAAAAAAGTTTTAAAGTAGCACATTTAAGGAATGACTGTAATATTTTTTCTGTCTATGAAGAAATAACATCAAAAATGTGGTGCACACCAAATAACCCGTGTAGCGGGTTATTTTAAAGTGTGCACCACATTTTTTATGTTATTTCGAATAGGCAGAAAAAATATTACAGTCATTTCTTATAATTTATTTCTTAATTCCATTTTAAACCAGAATAAATCATGAAAAAACGTTGATGACGTCAAGGTCACATGACAAAATTATGTCTATGAGCTGATAAACAAAACAACGTCAGCCAATCGGAAGACGTGTTACATCCAAAATTAAATTATAAAGGTATATTTTTTATTACATATTTGAATTAACTAGGTGAAAAAAAGCTTGTATGCAAATTTTCGTAAAAAATCAGCGTGGGATCAAAACTGTATCGTATGCTCTTAAAAGGAAAACAATCCATTAATTTCTTTTATTAAAATTACCAAGAAGACGTATAACATAAGGAACAACAAAAATATTTGACAATCTTTGACAGAATAGAAAATGCAATCTTATTAAAATTGTTAAATGAACATAATTATTTTGAAGACCCATTGGTGGCCTTGGGCTGTTTTCTGCTCTTTTTTTTTGGGGTTGTTGTCTCTTTGACACATTCCCCGTTTCCATTCTCAATTCTATAATTGTAACTGTTTCACTATAAGTCACTTGGTTATGTAAAAAAACAATGGTAGTTTGTTGAAATATTTCAGAAAATCAAATTGTTGAAGGTAATTTGTCATGTTTGTGTGGTAATCTGTCAAGTTTGTGTGATAATTTGTCATGTTTGTGTGGACATTTGTCATTTTTGTGTGGACATTTGTCATGTTTGTGTGGTAATTTGTCATGTTTGTGTGGTAATCTGTCATGTTTGTGTGGTAATTTGTCATATTTTTGTGGTAATCTGTCATTTTGTGTGGTAATGTGTCATGTTTGTGTGGTAATTTGTCATGTTTGTGTGAATCCAAATGTGAGTAAAAACATTGTTGTAACCTGTGTGTTATTGTTGACAAACTACTACGGTACTCAAATATTATTTAAAACATTTTTTATTCTTATTTTCTGCTTTTAATATTTGAATATTGAAAACCATCTTAAAATTCTCAATTTACTAGCTGTCTGTCACTAAAGGAAGCAGACTTTCTAAATTCCAGAATGTGATGTCTTTGTAGTAGTTTCCAGCAAGTCAAATCAACTAACAATATATGGATTTTTTGTAATTCCAACTTTTTATGCCCCTGTCGTCACCGGAGGGGGCATTAAGTGTTGCCCTTGTTTGTACGTCTGTCCGTACGTACGTCCCAGTATTAAATTAACAGTATATTATAAAGATTAACATCCATAAAATTTGTAGACAAACTACAAATGATGATAACTTAATTTGATTTTTGTGTATTTAAAAGTATGTGGTTGATAGCTTTAAACAAAATTTTCAATAAAAATATTAATGTTCACTATTTTTAGTCCACTGTGATGATGAATCCAGTTTGCTATGTTTATTATCATGTCACAGATTTACAAATGATCTCCCCGTAATTAATGTCACAGATTTACAAATGATCTCCCCTTAATTAATGTCACAGATTTACAAATGATCTTCCCTTAATTAATGTCACACCTCATAATGTTATCCTCAAGCAAATCACAACCTAAAATTTAAATGTTATTTAATTATGATAATTCACATGTGTATGACAGTAGTAAATACCCCCATTCATCCTTATCTTTTGTTTTACAAAGAGTTAAGTTTTCAACTCACATTTCTTCAAGTCACAATTTACATGCATATTCCTCATTTTTTGATGTCGTCATTGTTGTTTAAACAAAGCCTGAGATTGACTTTTTGCAACGATGGTAAATTGGATTTTTTGTGTATTTTCAAGGTAAAGGGCTGATTAGTATTAAACACAACTCTCAATAAAATTAATTACACAAATTTTAGTTCACTATAATGATGATTACTGAAAATTCATAAATGTTGGCAGTTTATTATTACAAAATTGCTACACAATAGTCTTTGGAAAAAAGTTTTAACTCACATTTAAAATTTTAGCTGCATTATTTGTATGCAGTATTATCTGAAATTGAAATATTAAATGAATCCAGTAATTTTTTAATTTACAGTATAACCAGCGCAGTATTTATTATCATATCACAGATTCACTCGTTATCTCCCCTTATTAAATTTCAATCAATCAACATTTTGGATAAAACACATGTTATCTATAGCCTAAAATTTAAAAAAACTAATAAGTGCACATCTGATAACCATGATGAACAAATTATGATGTAAATGATAAAAACTTACGTTTTCTAAAATTGCAATTAGTGTTTATATATTTTTCAGACAAGAAGGACAAGAAAAAAGAAGAGACAACTCCTACTGTGTTGAAAGGAGTCTATGTTTTCCCAAATGGAGATAAATATGGTAAGAAGAGTTTTTGCAAGCAAAGAAGTTTTGTAAATTTGTACAGAGAAATTGATAAAAAAATAAATCATAAGTCTAAGGCAAAAAATATAAAGTCCTGTTCCCTGCCCCCTACTTACCCTAAGCATACATGTATATTTTATTGACTTCTTTTGGTTAAACACTGTTAAAGTCCAGTGCTTTTTCTATATAGTTTACTAAACATGTATTATGAAAATAAGATTAAGTAGCCACTACTAAGTTATTTTTCATTTACCTGTATATATTATGAAAACCGGTTTTTTCAAAAGTGATTATTTTCTAAGGGTTAAATATTTCGCGGTGGTGTATTGCCATGGCTTTATTTGGACTTGTTTGTTTGCTTTTGGCCTTGAATGTTTGTTCCTAATATTTTATTAACTATGTATTTACTTTCAGGTATCACAGATCGAATTTATTCGTTCATAGTGTGTTAATTTACGTTTTGATTGAGTTAAGCCTTCCAATTGATGTTTTATCGTGTGTTTTCTATGTTGTGATGTTATACTATTGTTTCAGAAAAAGGAGAAGGTTTGGTACCATTAAAACGTTTAATCCCGCTGCAAATGTTTGCACCTGTCCTAAGTCAGGAATCTGATGTACAGTAGTTGTCGTTTGTTTATGTAATTTATACGTGTTTCTCGTTTCTCATTTTTATATAGACTAGACCATTGATTTTACCGTTTGAATGGTTTTACACTAGTACTTTTGGGGCCCTTTATAGCTTGTTGTTCGTGTGAGCCAAGGCTCCGTGTTGAAGGCCGTACATTGACCTATAGTGGTTTACTTTTATAAATTGTTATTTGGATGGAGAGTTGTCTCATTGGCACTCACACCACATCTTCCTATATCTATTAGCTATAGAAAATGGAAGATTTTATGGTATAACAAGAAATAATAGAATATGTACTTTTTGTAAAAATGATATAGAGGATGAGTTTTATTTCATCCTCAAATGTCCCTTTTTCAAGGTTTTTGAAAATTTTATATTAAGCCATATATTATTGGAAAAACCATCGATGTACAAATTTATTAAACTAATGAGTACAAACAATTTAAAAGAGCTGTGTAACTTAGGTAAATTTATTTTTAAATCTTTTAAGCTCAAAACCGATATGTTAAAATAGTGTTTATTTATAATTACAACACCTTCTGCTATTTTGTCACATATTTTGTGTTTATATATGTATTATTAATGGGAATGTAATTCAAATGTGCACCTATAGCTTATATAGACTTTGGTAATAAAGATATTTATAAACATTGGCAATGTAAAATTATTCTAGAAAATACATACCCACCTACCCCATTTTATTCTGCCAGGAGCCATGAAACAAGTTTTTATTTTTATTAGTCTTAAGAAGGACGTAAAAATTTAAAATATTTCATTGGAAAAAATTGAGCTGAACATTGAAAGATAAAAAACTGAATACATTGAAACAGATGTCTTTTTTCATTGAGATTGTTGTTACTATCATTCTTTTTTAAATATATTTTTATTTGGTAGTTGTCTGAATTTAATTGATATTCATAATGTCTTTCTGAATTCGTTCTCTAACTAGAAGGAGAATAGATTTTAGGTCATTTGAATAATTGGTAAAAATGAAATAAAAATGAAATAAAAATAACAGTAATAGTTTACAGTCTCTTTAAAAACATTTTCAGAAGGAGATTATTTACATGGATCAGATGGGTCAATGGACAGGTCTGGTATGGGAATCCATGTTACTACTGATGGTACAATGTATGAAGGAGAATGGAACCAGGATAAAATGAATGGACAGGGAACCTTGACACATCCTTCTGGTGCAAAGTATTCAGGACAATTTGTAAACAACCAGTTCCATGGTTTGGGGACATATACCTGGCCTAACAATTCAGCATACACTGGACAGTTTGTTGAAAACAGGTTAGCAATAAGATCCATTTTCATAAAGCCTAGCTCATTTATTAGATTTATCAAAGGAATTACGGTTCACAGGTGATACCCTGCTTGCATATAATGTTATAATGGGACATAACTTAAGAACGGTAAAAGTGACGCAACACAAATTGGAACTTTATTTGTGTTTTGTGGTATTGTGTACAAGTTTCATAACATTTGTTTGAGGCAATCTAAACTTAGAGAAAGGAAACAAATTTTGGGACTTACAGATGGACGTACAGACAGACAAGGTAACACTTAAAGGGAAACTTTGCAAAAAAATCAAAAATTGATATTATATAGATATAGGAAGATGTGGTGTGAGTGCCAATGAGACAACTCTCCATCCAAATAACAATTTATAAAAGTAAACCATTATAGGTCAATGTACGGCCTTCAACACGGAGCCTTGGCTCACACCGAACAACAAGCTATAAAGGGCCCCAAAAGTACTAGTGTAAAACCATTCAAACGGTAAAACCAACGGTCTAGTATATATAAAAAATGAGAAACGAGAAACACATATAAATTACATAAACAAACGACAACTACTGTACATCAGATTCCTGACTTAGGACAGGTGCAAACATTTGCAGCGGGATTAAACGTTTTAATGGTACCAAACCTTCTCCTTTTTCTGAAACAATAGTATAACATCACAACATAGAAAACACACGATAAAACATCAATTGGAAGGCTTAACTCAATCAAAACGTAAATTAACACACTATGAACGAATAAATTCGATCTGTGATACCTGAAAGTAAATACATAGTTAATAAAATATTAGGGACAAACATTCAAGGCCAAAAGCAAACAAACAAGTCCAAATAAAGCCATGGCAAAACACTACCATGAAATATTAAACCCTTAGAAAATAATCACTTTTGAAAAACCGGTTTTCATAATATATACAGGTAAATGAAAAATAACTTTGTCGTTTTAGGTATACTTTTTCTGTCTATATAAAATTATGTCCATTCTGTGTAAAAAAGCTCAAATTCATAAGTATTAAAGTTTTATTCTGCTAAATAAGAGATCACCATCGATTTTAAATTTAGAGTATCAATTCTCTGCGTGCCGCCATTTTGATATCTTCTCCGTTTAGAAACCACGATAGGTCTATAAACCACAAAGGACCAAAACTACAGTAACCTAATGTAGTCGTAATTCCGTGTCGATATCTTTTCAGTTGTACGGTTGTTTTATCCGACTTACTAACTTGATACGATAAATGTTATTATTTTTAAATAACCATGGTCTGTCGTTTTAAACTGTTTATATGGAAATTAGTTAAAAGTCAAAGTTCTAATTCATTAATGATCATGAATAAGTGTTCCGTGAAAATTATTTTCGAAAATCTAATTTGTTCATAATTCTTTTATGCAATAAACTTATTTAAATAAATTTGGACCTTCCTTATCTGATCACCAGCATGGCTAAAGGTATTACTCCCAAAGGTATTGTGAGGTGACACGTCCAGGTATTCAAGCGATTTCCTGTTGGGCTTGCAAGTTCATGCATCGTTTCATTTCTGAGGGTATTGATCAGTCAACATGATACACGGCCGATAACTTGTAACTTTCTATTTTGAACTATCAGGTGTATAATATACATCTCTGTCTTGCGTGTCCGATAGTGATATACTAGTCATTACTTAACTCATACGCTTGCTTATAAATAACATTTCTGGTGTAAAGAATATTATTTACAAAAAAATCTTAATAATTCCCCCCCAAAAAAAATCAAAAAATGATAAAATAAAAATCTATTTACATATTTTTTCCACGAGTAAATTTGGGAAAATGTAAGTATATACTTGTTGTCAATAGTGAAGGACAGTTTGAAACATACAAGAAGTATTGATTTAACAAAAATGTACACACTTGTCGATCATTCGTTTATACACCTGGATAGAAAATTACGGAACTATAGATAGTCGCAATTTAAAATATACATGTATACATTGAACATAAGAAAGAAACATACATTTTGTTTAAATTGGGGTAAAAGGTCGAATGTCGATGGACTATTGTATACCAAAATAAGAAGAAGAAGAGAACCAATTTGATTTAAATACAGGTCGATATCTAACTTGCTTTGGTTCATCGAAGTTATGGACATAGTAAAATCACAGATTTATATTTCAATTAGATTGTTCTCGGAACAAAGGAAGAAATTCGTCATCATCACAATTGTTGGGTATAATGGATAATAATGTGAACATGGTTCTGAAGGTGTTTTATGCCAAATTTCCTGTTCCGACATGTATGTTATATATATGTCACTGGACGTAAACTGATTATCCCCAAGGGATGTGATTTTTTTTCCAGGAAAACTATTGAGTATCAAAGTTTCAAATTAATTTCGGGATTTATTTCTTTCTTGGTATTCAATAACAGAAATTTAAAGAATAAATTGCTTGCCCGCTTTAGGGGTATTCTTGCCAGTTAAAACAGACTTGTATATAAAAATAGGGAAAGATGACATCAAATTGGTTCTGTCTTTTTTTTTTAAACATCGTTGGTCAAATAGCTAAAGTATTATACGTTGCATGTGAGACAAAGACTATTTTAATAGGGACATTCCGATTATGTATAAATTTTGTTGATGTTTTCACACCTGAAAAGAATATTTTTCGTAATTTTTCGATTCCATTCCAAGAAGATCCTTAAATTTTTGTCAATTTTTTTCAAAAGCTGAAGTATTTATGCGTTGTGAGATTTAAAATATTTTGATGAGAACATTAATTCCTGAATATGTAAATAAAGATCGTTTTGGATGGACTAAATTCTATAATTGCAATTGGTAATGATCTGTTTTAAATATTCAAGGTTACCGATTCTAATTTAAAATAGCACAATTTTAGTTCATACACTCGTGTTCAGAAGGCTATTATTATTTATAAATTTATTCAATTAAATTAATTCAGTATTTCATCTTTACAAAAGTATCGGCGATCATAATTCATTTAAAAGTGAGCTTACGCAAAATATAAAAATATACAACGACTATCCAGTTATTGTGTGACTTAATTACTCCACTAAATTAATTTTAATTCTTTTTTATATTTTCTGTCTAAAACCAGCACTCCGTTTATCATTCATACGAAATGTTGTTCACACCTGGAACGGTAAACCGTGACGGCTACAATTCACTGAATGAAGATCAAAAGATTACAATTACAGAATGCTAATCTTTTAATTACCTTGAGTTTAACCACGAATTCGACATTCACTAAGTGTCACATAACAATACACATTCTATTTCCACAGTACAAGTAATATTTGCTGGACTGAAGCAAAAGGTCAATACAAACAAGTATTTTAATACACTATCGATCATGTCAGTTTCCTATGTTTGTTTAAAGTATTTGTCGGAAAAAATCATAAAATGTTTTATTGTATGATTTACTTTTATTACTAAAATTGTATCAAAAATCGTTAAAACATAAATCCTACAGTATAATTTTAAAAGTTGCATGGCTATCACCTATTTTTAGTTGGTTAATAGCTACACGAAAGTCATCGATGCGCTTTAAATCGCGTTATTAGATGGTTAACGAACAAGACTTAAATGAGATTAATTTCACTCCCGGCATGCAAAAGACTTAAACTATGTCACATAAGTCAGGAAGTTTGGATAAATAAAATTAATAATTCCCAATTTTCTCCTTTATTACTTTTCATATCAAAATAAAACTTAGTGAATATGTTTTTATGGTATTATGAACATAATAAGATGATAAGTGAAAATCGCGAATTTTCCCTTTAATGTCCCTCCATAAAAATCAGAAAAAGTTTGGAAGTAAATTCAACAGACATAATGAATTTTCTTGATCATTTAAAATAAATTTCTAAAATAACAAATGAAAATTGGCCTTATGGCTAATTCATGTGAAATACTAAAGGATATTATATTCATTCTTGTTCAAACAGTTGAAATCATTGGTAAAGTTAGTCAATCTTTTATTGTTTAATTATGAAAGGTCCTTGACTAGATGTTAATAAAAGGTTTGCCTATTTGATGTTGAAAACTTCTCAAATATACTATGATATGTCTTGATGAATGTAATGGATGTGTCAACTCTTCAAATAAATGACAGCCAATGAAACCAATATAAAATGTGTTACAACTGCAAGTCCATGTAACTCTAACAGAAAGTTACAAAATTATGAACACAATTTATTTTTTGTTTTATTCTAATTCTTATATTTAGCTGAATTATACTTTCCCCAACAGGTTCATTTTTAATAACCAACGTATGCGGTTCGTTTGGTCCCAATTCTTCATCGGTCAAAATTCAATTATGACATCAAAGTTTCTTGCTTTCCTCTAATTTTGCTATTGTGACTTTGTGAAAAAAAGGCCACCATTCCTGATGACATCACATAAGGGAACGACCATTTAACTTCAACCACAAAATCTCATGCAATAAGATTTTCCTCAACTCTTGACAGTTGAATATAAATAATGCTAGCAAACATCTAGTTTTAAATTTGAAATTTAACTGTCTTTAGTGGTATCACACTCGATGCAGTGGAAGAATATATATTTATATCCAGCCTACAATAGTAGAGGGCATTATTTTTTCTGGTCATCTTGTCCGTCGATTCTGTCCATCCATAATTCTATCCTGTATCAGGTTAAAATTGTGGTTTATTTTTAAGAGACGTATAAGTCTCGGTTTAAAATAGTTTGTGGTCACATAAAATTGAAACTTGGTAAACATCCTCTTTATTAAGGAACTGTTTAAAATATATGCCAAATCAGGGTGTTAAGCAAAATTACACGTCTCACTGAACATGGAAATGTGACACTGTGGATTCGTGGGATACCAATTTTTGTAGATTTTGTGCGTAAAGGTGAAACACAAATTTAGATTTTTAACATAGAACACATTTTCTATCGGCTTGTATGCAGACTTTTGATAAACCACGAAATTAAAATTTTTCCTCAATCCACAAAAAACGGTATCTATGAAAATTAATGAACCAACAGTATGCAACTTAGGCTCCATGGTGTTCTATGTTTTTACCTATATAAATACAATTTGTTATATATTTACAGACTTGAAGGAGGCGGAGAGTTTACAGACACAGACGGACAGGTGTGGGAGGGGACATTTAGATACAGAGCTGCTCCAGGACTCAGATTTAAACTCAATCTAGACTAAGATAAAACAATAACATCAAACTAGGATCTACAAGAAGCATTTGGAACAAAGACTGCCTTTATGTCATGGAAGAATTAACATTGTGTAAATATTGTAAATAAATCATACAGATCATTAATTTATGTATTTAATTATGTTCTGTCTGTTAGTTTTAGATCTCACATTTTAAAATTGTTAGGTTAACTTAGATATTTCGGAATTTTGGGTCCACTATGCTCTTCAACTTCTTACTTTATTTGGCTGTTTTTACTTTTTGTCTCCCCTGCGGCGAAAGTTGCAGAATGCCAGACTAAGGTATTACTATCGGGTAGCAGCAGTGGCTGTGTAAACTATTTATATAAAGCTTTATATTTCAGAAGGTAGAAGCCCTGGATGCTTCATATCTTGTATGCAGATACCTTATGTAATGAAGTTTCCATCTGTCATATGTCCATTGTCAATGACCTCATTTTATGGTTCAGTGACTGCTTGAAAAATAATTATAGTTTTTTGTCATGTGAATTTCTCACTTATTATGAGTAATAGGATAACTATATTTTGTATATATATGGGTTCCTTGCAATGATTACATTTTCACCTGACCTAGGCCTCATTTCATGGATCAGTGATCAAGGTTAAAGTTACGTGATTAAGTCCATTTCTCAAATACTATAAGCAGTAGGTCAACTATATGTGGTGTATGGAATGATTGTAATGGATACATGTCAGTCTGGCAGGTTTCATCTCACCTTGACCACATTTTCATGGTTCATTGGTCAATAATAAGTTTTTGTGTTTTGCTCTGTTTTTCAATAGATATAAGAAGATGTAGTATGAGTGCCAATGAGACAACTCTCCATCCAAGTCAAAATTTATAAAAGTAAACCATTATAGGTCAAAGTACGGTCTTTAACACGGAGCCTTGGCTCACACCAAACAGTAAGCTATAAAGGGCCCCAAAAGTTACTAGTGTAAAACCATTCAAACGGGAAAACCAACGGTCTAATCTATATAAAAAACGAGAAACACTTATGAACGACATCAACAAACGACAACTACTGAACATCAGATTCCTGACTTAGGACAGGTGCAAACAAATGCAGTGGGTTTAAACGTTTTAATGGTACCAAACCTTCACCCTTTTTCTGAAACAATAGTGTAACATCACAACATAGAAAGACACACTATAAAATATCAACTGAAATAGCTTAACTCAATCAAAGGACATATTAACACCAGTGAACATACAATGAACAAATAAATTTGACCTATGATACAATGTAAATACAAAATAAATAAACTAAGGGAAGAATAATAAAAGTAACATGTTATATTGGTATGAAATGTTAAACAATTTAAGAAAAAAAATATGCTCGAACAAAAATATCAGTACTTTTAAGCAAAAGGTCAACTATATTTGGTGTATGTAATGATTTTAAGGTGTACATGTCTGTCTGGCAGGTATCATCTGACCTTGACCTCATTTTCATGGTTTTTGGTCAATGTTAAGTGTTTGTGTTTTGGTCTGTTTTTCAAGTACTTTAAGCAATAGGCTATATTTGGTGTATGTAATGATTGTAAGGTGTACATGTCTGTCTGGCAGGTATCATCTGACCTTGACCTCATTTTCATGGTTCATTAGTCAATGTCAAGTTCTTGTGTTTTGGTCTGTTTTTCAATTACCACAAGCAATAGGTCAACTATATTTGGTGTTTAAAAAAATTGTAAGCTAGGTGTTTATGTCTGTCTGACAGGATTTTTCTGACCTTGACCTCATTCTCATAGACCTTTAACAATGTTAAGTTTGTGTGATAGTTTTAGTAAAACCATTATCTTTAAGTCCTTCAACATAAAAATTAATGGTCAGTAAAGTATGGAGACATTTCAGCGTGTGCACTCTTGTCGATTCAAGCGTCATTGATGAGTCATTTGCAGACAAAAGACATGTCTGGCATACAAAATTTTAATCCTGGTAACTATGATGAGTTTATTTGTTATCTCTTGGCATTCATTGGCCATTTGTTGTGGGAAGGTTGTTAAATCTCTCAGGGTACTCTGGATTCCTTTACAATACAAAAAAAATGGGCCTCATGATTCCTTTGATGTCTGTCATAAACAACTTAAACAGTATTCTCCTATGAAACCACAGAGGCATATGATGTCTATTATTTAAATGACCCTGCCCAGAATGGACAGACATGGTTACCATAACTTGAAACTGAATAGAACAAACAAAACAAAAAACAACTAAAAATGTAATTTATATCCCGAGATAATTGCTAGAGTTTTTGGAAATGATATGGTAATTTTTAAAAGAAGTGATCCAATATATTAATGCAATGACACGTGGGTATATGTAAAAAAGACAGCAACCTAATAACATGAAAAACCATAGGATCCTTGTGACCAACACATGTTCTTCTACAATGAAAAAGTGTTCTGACAATATGTTAAGCTGAGTCTATATGGCAATGGCTTCTAGAACAATAAAAAAGTGTCCTGCCAACATGTTAAGCTGAGTCTATACAGCAATGGCTGCTAGAACAATGGACAAGTGTTCTGACAATATGTTAAGCTGAGTCTATACGGCAGTGGCTGCTAGAACAATGAAAAAGTGTCCTGCCAACATGTTAAGCTGAGTCAATACGGCAATGGCTGCTAGAACAATGGACAAGTGTTCTGACAATATGTTAAGCTGAGTCTATACTGCAATGGCTGCTAGAACAATGGACAAGTGTCCTTACAATATGTTAAGCTGATTCTATACGGTAATGGCTGCTAGAACAATGAAAAGTGTCCTCACAATATGGTAAGCTTGGTCTATACGACAATGACTGCTAGAACAATGAGAAAAGTGTCCTTACAATATGTTAAGCTGAGTCTATACGGCAATGGCTGCTAGAACAATGAAAAAGTGTCATCACAATATGGTAAGCTTGGTCTATACGACAATGACTGCTAAAACAATGAGAAAAGTGTCCTTACAATATGTTAAGCTGGGTTCACACGGCAATGACTGCTAGAACAATGAAAAAGTGTCCTGACAATATGTTAAGCTGAGTCTATACGACAAAGACTGAATTTCTGCAGTGGTACTTTCTTAGGGTGCGGCAGCCCACAACCTTTGTTGTCTGACTTCGTCATCCGTTAACTTTTACAAAAATCTTCTTCTCTGAAACTACAGGGCCAATGGAATTAAACATGGCCACAATCATCATTGGGGTATTTAGTTTAAATTATTTGTTCGAGGGTCCCATCTGCCAACCATCATGGCCTATATTGCTAAAAGTAGAAAGTAGGGGTAAAATGCAAGTGTTGTCTATATATCTTCAACTTGAAGTTCAAGCGACTATAGAAAAAGAAAATCTTGAAAAAATTATAGAATAGAGAATAATTGAAAAGCAAAATTGATAAGCAGGACAAGATCAACACATTTGGCAACATGTAAGAAATCGTCCGTGAACTCCTTATAGTAGTCACATAATTACCATCAAATGACGATTTTTCAAATTTTTTTTTTTTTTTTTTGCATATTTGGCCAAAACTATTGTAGATAAAGAAAAACCAGAAACAGCACGAAAGATCAACAGGACAAGCTCTATGAATCTGTCAACAAGACAGAAACAACAGTCGAGTCCTTTTATGATGTATTGCCCTTAAATCGGATGATTTAATCTTTTTTTTTTGGCAATTTTGGCCCAAACTATAATATATTTAAAAAAAATGGCCACAAAAGCCTTAAAGCGACCCTAAAACTCAACCTTTGTAAAACTAAAAATGATGGTGGTCCTTGTATTGGCCAATATCGTTTGAAGCAAAAAACTATTAAAGGCAAAACAGTAGTCATACTACGATTTTCCTCATTAGAGTTCACAATGATGACGTCATTATGACATCATAATTGATCTAATACTGTATTTGTCAGACGTTTTAACATATTTTGTCATCAAATCGTTTCTGTTACTCAAGTTAAATTTCATTGAATGGTAGGGCCAATATGGATCCTTCGTGAACCTACTCCTTTGTAAATATCAAAAAGTATTAGCATAACAGATTCAGTGTCTACTTCACAGATAATACAGGATGGTTTTGAGTTATAGATTCTACGTGCTGACTCTGTTTAGAATTCTATCCTTTTTGCAGTTTTATTTGTCTTTGTACTATTATGTTCCTTTTGGTCGTATGACTCTTGACGTGGTTCGGTATATGTGCATCCAGCTTTCAGGTTTTTGCTTTTGGCGTTCCTCATGCGGATGATTATAGAGATGCAATTTGGACACATGAGATTTTTAAAGTGTTGTTTTCATTTTGTATGCCCTTATATTTATATTTTACTTATTTTTTATTTTATCGGGAAATTGTATATGTCATTATGTGTCACTATACTTACTGTATTATTAACTACTAAAACTTTTTTCTTGGCTTCTTTGTTTGATTTAATTGTATGCATGTTTGAACGTTTAATTCGGTTGTGTTGTATGTCTGCGATGTAGGATTACACAGTTTTGGCTGCTGAATCCAAGCCATGGCCACGTTAACCAATAATGTCGGTTTGTGTTGCTCAAACAATTTGGCAATATTACAGAACATTAAAAACTGTCATACAAGTTGGCGTTTTAGCTAGCTAGAAAAACAGGTTTAACACACCATTTTCTTAGGAAAATGCCCGTGCCAATTCAGGAATATGACAGTTGTTTTCCAGCGTTTTATTTTAAACAATGTTTTTGTCTAATTCTTACAAAAATCAACAAGGACCTTCGTTTTATAGATATGACTGTGCATAAAAATTAATGAAAATCAGATGAGACAATCTTAACCTTTCATACGACATGAAACTTATACAGGACGGACAGACGGACTAAATTGTTATAGTGCAACTAGTCGGTGTTGCATCATCAAATAATCAGATCAACTGATATCGAACCATCATAGCCCTATTCACAAACACAACTGAAGCGGAATAAGTCATGAAAATCCAATCTTATCCCTTATAGAAATAAAATGTTTGCCGGAAATGTGCAGCAGACTTGCTGCAAAATTGCGGCAAACAAAAAGTTTGCAGGAAAACAGAAATAGTGCTTGCAGATGTTTGCCGCTAGCTGCAAACTTCCCGCAAACATTGCAGCTTTTTGTTGCAAGCTTGTGGCAAGTTTGCAGAAACATCAATGTTTGCAGTAAGATTGCAAGAAAGTTAAGATAATATAAAATGTTTGCCGCAAGATTGCAGAAATCTTTGACCATTCTATATGTGTGCCGCAAGTTTGCAGAAAACTTTGACCATTCTATATAATTACCAGAACATTGCAAGAATTACACAATATTGACTGGGCATGCCTAGTTGGCACTTCCTGGGTAGCTAACAATTTGAAAAGTGGGCTAGATCATGTTGATTGTGTTTGAGAAATGGTACATATAAGAGATCAAGGAGGCGTTTTGGTTCAATTATTATAGGATATTCAATATGTAATTTTGTAAGTACAAATTATTCATAGAACTGTTGATTTAATAGAATAACTAATGTCACCATCATACATAATTCAGATAACAACTATATGTGTTTGAAATATTGCAGCTATTATAAGTTTGAATTTTGTAACTGATTAAATGAACACTGTTTAAAAAAGTTTATTTCTATTCTGTAATGTAGCAATTATTACCTAGCTTTATGCTCAAAACACATTTGAAGACTAGTTGGTATATGATTACATTTGAGAATAACCCCGCCCCCTTTTTTCAAAATGAAATGCATGTATCTATTTCCTTAAATCTAAGATTAGTTTGCAAGTATTCTATCAATGAATGTTTGTATATAGGAAGGAACTTCTTTTTTAAAATTTGTATGTGTAATTTGAAAGAGATAAATTGACTATGTCTACACACATGGCATATGTGTAGTTCCTGCAAGCTTGCCGGGAACAATTGCCGCAAGTTTGCAGCAAATCTAATTTGCATAATTATGTTTGCTGCAAGCTTGCGGCAACCTTCATTTGCATGATAAAATGGTTGCGGCAAGTTTGCAGCAAATGTTTTCTGCAAGCTTGCGGCAATGTTTGCTGCTAGTTTGCTGCAAATGTCTGCCACAAGGCTTCTTTTTCGGTAAGGGATGATATACCAATTACAAAAATAAATTATTTTGTGTTTAAAGAATGATTTGATTGTTTTCTTGGATTTTTGCGATAACAAAAAAGCGGCAACAGATCTTTCACGATCCTTTTCACGATCATCAAATCGCGGTACCCGATCTTTCACGATCCGAAATATCAAATTTTGACAAATATTCCAATTTTTGCAAAGTTTCTGGTTAAACTAAAACAAACAACTTTCAGAACCATTTTAAACAGTAATATGGAACGATATTTGTAGGAGAAAAGTAGTTTATGCACTCAAAATATGAAAAACAAATCATGTTTGTTCACATTTTTATTTCCGGCTGTGGGATTTGATGATCAATCTGCCTTTTGTAGTTTTGTAAATACTGTGTATTTTTAAACCTTAATTTTTCTCGGATAATGATCATAATGTTGAACTAATTTGACATACAGTTTTATTTTTTTTCTAATATTTGGCAGCATAATTCATCAAATTAGATTATTTACTGACGCTGCATGTGTCTTCTCGATCAGATTTCCTTCACGATCATATACCAGATCTTTCACTATCCAATCGCAATACTTGACCTCCGTCACATATTCTTTCACGATCTTTTTTCTCGATATACCGAATGATAGCCGTGATATTGGTCAGCCGTTCAAATAGATTTAAAATACCTGTACATACTCGTAGATCTATTTATAGACCAGTATGTTTATATTTACTTATGTTGATATTTTTATCCAGTTGCTAGGTTGATTACAACAGTTTATGGTGTTTGTTATAACTGAAAAAATCAAGGTAAATTTGATTAATTTTCATTCATTATGTTCATGTATCAAAACACTAGTTTTAGCTGTATTATTATTTTAAGATAAATTGTCATTGATCGGTTGACAAAATCTGGAGCTGAATAGTATTAATTAACTGTAAACAAACATATATATATATATACAAATGGCGATTTCTGTGTTTTACTTTGCTATAGTGCGTTTTTATCACAGACATGCAGGCACTTGTTTTTAAAGATTCCTATTCCTATAATGGTAGTTTTTTTTTATAAGGAAATGCTGCGTGATTGCCAATAAGACTACACTATCCATAAAAAAAAACAAGGTCAGGAACAAAGATATCAGGGGCGGATCCAGGATTTTGGAAAGGGGGGGCGTAATATTAAAGTTCGCCGAGCGGAGCGAGGCGAAAAAATTTTTGGACCTTTTTTTGGCTAAAAAACATAAAATTAGTGTAAAATGCATTTTATAGTTAAAGTGGAGGGGTTGGACATTTTTGGTGCCGTATTCTCTCCATCAATTGTCTATTATAAAATGATTGGATGGATCCAAAGCTATGTACTAATTAATATATTTGATGTGGGATTTGTCAGTAAAAAATAGACATGGAAGATTCTCGTTTGTTGTATGGTTAGTTAGCATAACCTCACAGATTTCTTGTTGTAAACAAGATATACGGCTATTCAATGAAATTTACAATACGACCGACACGAAGAAAGACAAACAAGCAATTTTATCCAAATGTTTGGTTGAAATGTTTCACCCAACAAGGGAAGTGAGGGGTTCCAAATCAACCAAAGGCTACGAATGAGTCGGAAATGACAATGAAGTTGTGAATGACGGTCGACACATGGAGACATATAGGCCACACCCAGCAGGCAGGTTGCAGTCGGGCCTTGAAAAAAGTATTCAGTACATCAGTTCGGCGAAACAGACATTCCGGTCAGATATGGGATTCACATGCAACCCCCCAAAAAAATATTACGCCCGTTTTTTATTCATCATGTTCATTTAATGCTAAATAATTCTGTTGAAAATATTTTTTTCTAATAGCAAAAAAGTGGACACGATAATTGTTTTCAATCCAGATACGGCCAGAATTTTTGTTTAAGGCAAAAATCAGGGTCGGAATGTTTCTCTAAAATATCTCAGACTGCCCCCTCAAATTAAATGGTCCCTACCTTAGACTTTGAATCTATATCTAGAGCTTACTGACTGGGGATCACTATTCAGCAATGTTATTACTGGGCTGGGGCGTGTGGGGTTAAACATGTTTTCGTAGGTAAATAATATTGCTGTGGAACTTTTTTTTTCATGAGAGTGTAATAGAGTATTACTTTCTGTTGGGTGGAATTGTGAAATAGAAGTCAATACGTTCTTGCTCAATAATTTGCTTTGAAGGCGTCATGCTTGTCATCCTCAGCCTCAGCAATGTGTTACTGTAATTTGAATTTCAAAATGACTGAGTGACGTTTTTTTCGACGAACTGGTCAACTCCACCGTAGAGAATCACATGACTTTGACATAATCAATAATATATTACAGTAAATACGAGCGAAAAATATCTTTATAAGTAAAGAATTGTCGCATAAAAATTAAACACACGGGAAATGGTAAAGTTCACGAAGTCTAGTCTGATTAATCATTTTACAAAAAAAAAAAAAAAAGTGCAAGCAAAGGGGGGGCGTACGCCCTCTACGCCCCCCTCTGGATCCGCCACTGGATATTATGAACAATTAGAGGTGACTGTAGTACGGTCATCAACAATGAGCAAAATTTATACCATATAGTAAGATATTGTAGGCCCTGGTATGACAAAATACGAAACAATTCAAAAACCAACGGCATGAATTGATTTGTACTACAACAATGTGTGAAAAATAAATAAACAGAAAGCCACCAAAGATAGACACAGCGGATTACACGAAGTTCACGATATGAAAAATAAAGTAGTAAAGTTTATGTAGAACCTATAGTTTACATTCGATTGTACATCTATCTGAAACTAGAAATGTAGATATTGTTTGCCTTTTTTCTTTTCAGGATAGAAATAAAGTCCTTAAGAAAATTTGTATTCATTCTGTAGAACTTACCTCGGAGAATTCTAAAATAACGTGCCTGTATATAATGTACCCCAATAAGGAGTATTTAACATATTCACATACACTAATGGCAGTGAAAATATGAACCAAGATGTGTGAGGAAATCGTTCGACTATGAATAATATAGAATAATTTTTAGACTAAATTCCTAGAACCTGCTGTTTTTTTCTCGTCTTAGCTCTAGAAAGGTTTTGCTTTGAGGAACATACATGAAACTTTTAAAATACGATAACTTATTTAAGATAGTTATATTTATGCTACCATGCGATTTTTCTTGTGTACTCCTTATTAAAAGCGTCCTGACAGAGAACATGCATGGGGAGGGTAATAGGCACCCGCCACATTCTGCATGTGCCTTTCTGTAATTCAGTGGTTGTCGTTTGTTGTTGTATATGGTATTAAAATTTTGTTTTTCATTCATTGTTTTTTACATAAATCAGGCCGCTAGTTTTCTCGTTTTGATTTTTTTACATTTGTCATTTCGGGGCCTTTTAAAGCTGACTATACGGTATGGGTTTTGCTCATTGTTGAAGGCCGTACGGTGACCTATAGTTGTTAACGTCTACGTCATTGGATCTCTGGGTGATAGTTGTCTCACTGGCAATTATACCACATATTCCTATTTTTATATAACATTGAAAAGTTCTACATGGAAGGGACATATTTTTTTGTCATCAATTTTTCACACCGCAAGTATCTTCCGTCGAAGTAAGCTGTGCATAGGCATCCTTTTATTTTTGATTTTCTTCTTTAGAACTTCTACTTCAAAGTTTCCTTGCAGAGGATATGCATAACATAGAGTTCTACTTGAAAGGGAGATATTTTTTTTTAAATCAGTTTCCCTCTGCAAGTAGCTTCCGTTGAAGTAATCTGTGCATAGATATCTATTTATTTTTCATTATTAATTGCAGGATATACCCTTGGACAAAAGAAGTGCATATTAACTTCATATATAATACACATAAAGGACTTTTATATCAGGCGATAATATTGGAAAATGTCGAAAAGAACGAAAATTGTTAAACCGGTGGGTTCAGATCTAGATCTATGTGCACAACATAGGGAGAAATATGTCAAATACTGCACACAACACGATAGTTCATGTTGTACTAAATGTATCGCTGAGAAACACAAATCGTGTAAAGAAATCATATCATTGGATGAGGTTGTTCGTGATTTTAAAGGGTCCGTCGCATTCAAAAAGATTGAGAAGGGTATGGTTGATGCTGCCAAAAATATCAAACAAATCCGGAAAGAAAGTGAAGTAAACGTTTCTGTTATTACAGAGGAGAGAAAGAGAATTGAAAGAGAAATTCAGCAAGCAAGAAATAAAATAAATGAACATTTGGATAAAATACAGGACCAAATGTCCAAAGAATTACTCGAAGTTACAAATAAGACAAAGCAAAAGAGCACTGATTTAAATGTTGTCATAAATGAAATGGAAAGAAGCATTGAAAACCAACAATCTAAAATAGATAAAGTTAAAAAGGAGGCTACAGATGTTCAATGTTTCTTATCTATGAAGTCAACGGAAGCGGAACTGAATAAAATTGATAAAACAATAAATACTATCATTGATGATGGTGAAGTTGGCATTTTAAGTATCAGTTTCAATCTCGATCCCGCCATGGAGAATTTGGCGCTAAACGCAAACAGTTTCGGTCACGTGACAGTGGAGATTAAACCCTTTCTCAGTAAAAGCATAGAGGAAATAAGTTTGGATTTACAAAAAACAATAAACACACAGGTCAAACAAACAGAAGGTTGTTGCCTACTAGACAACGGAACGATGGTGTTTTCGGACTTTTGAAGGACCGCGTGACAGTCCTCAGTGATAACGGAGAACTCGATTTTCAAATTCCGATAAACTCCTCACTCCACGGTCTCACGGTTATCGACAGTCAAACAATAGCTGTCTCCCTGGAGGCTCGGCTCCACATGTAATTAACGTTGTCGACATTAAAGACAAATCAATCAAGAAGACTATACCAGTTCATTCCGAAGTTGATGGTATGGTATACAGAGAAGAAAATTTAATCTACTGCGCAAGGGGAGAGGGTATTAAGATGACGAATTTTACAAAGGGGTCCCGGCTACAATTCTAAAGTGTAATCTAGGCCAGTTTGCTAACATTGCCAACTTTAAAGACAAACTTTTGTCACAGACAGAGATGAGCATACCGTTACATGTTGTGATCTGAAAGGAACTGTTCTCTGGACATTCAATGACACCAAAGTCCTTCAGAGGCCATGGGGTATAACAGTTGACAAGGACGGGAACATTTATGTCGTTGATTGGAAAGATAAATTAGTAGTTATATCAGCTGATGGCAAACGGCACAAACAATTACTCTCTGCCAAAGATGGACTGAAAAGCCCGACTACTTTATTTTACCATAATCATACCAATCAGCTGTTAGTAGCAAACGAGAAGAACAATGCTCTCTTGTACAAAGTAGTATAAATCATGTTTCGTTGGATTAACTGAATTATTGTATTTCAAAAAGGGTTAATGTAGAGACTAATCAATCGATATACATGTATAAGTAAATTTTATTTAAAGATTTAAAGTAAACTTTAAAAAAAAAATGTTGTAAAATCATTTCGATTTGTCTTCTTGGAACCAACTGGACTTTGCTTGTTAAAACTTAGTAACACGATTGTGAATTTCAATTATTGAAATTCTGTAATATGTCTAAAATGAGGTATGTGATATACATAACTACGACAGTGACAGCAAACGAACGACACACAATCAAATATATGTACAGTATATTTATATAGTATATTAAAAAGATAACAGGTATTGCACGATGTATTATAAATTTTGGAAAGCATATGATCGTCCCGAGTCCGGGGTATACCCCCTTAATTGAAAAAAAATATATCATGTCCAAAAGAATTTTCAACTCACTCTGCTCGGCGGTTTATTTCCCGTTTTCGGTGATTACGCTCCCTTGTGAAAATCACGGAGAAAACTCGAGAACTGCAAAAGATTCTGTCTTCATGCACGATATAGGCAGCGTCTGATATTAAAGTTTAAGGAGCCATGATTTCTGTAAAAATCCGATTAACTTCTTTGAGCGTGCTTTCAATAACTGGAAGTAATCTTAGATACGCCTGTTCTTGCATCGTATTGTCTACTGAAAATGCTATATTTATTGAGATAAGATACTGAGTGCTCAATTTTTCTGAATACATAATATATAAAAAGGGATCATAGTAGTAATCGTAAAAAAAACTGGACAACACAACTGACATCAACATCTACCAACACCTGACGCGAATGAAAATAAACACAAACAAAGAAATATACACCATACAATCAAAACCTGCACAGTTCAGCTACCAACAGGATAACTAACCACTAACTTTAGCAAGGAAATAAAGAAAAAAAAACGACATTATTAAGAAATCGTGGTCTACATGTGCTCGCTTATACAGGAAGCTAGCTAAGGTAGTTACATTTGGAAATTACGCTTAAGAAAAGAAAAAGAATAACAGTAATACCGAATAACATTTAACACCTTCACGTACTCGACAAAGCAAACCGCAAAGGGATAGTGATTTATTTTTACTTTGTTCATTATTTCAACGTGAAAGTGAGGGTATCATTATGGATCAAAGGTATCTCGAAAACCTCCTTTAAATTTCAGTCGGTAAATATCACCGGTCTGAGTGGAATTGCTGTTTGTTCATCCACTGATGACACGGAAAAGGGGGAGGGAATGTACTAAAAGAAAACAAGTTTGGTATGATAATGTGTACATGCATGAGATCACCCCTGGTTTTTGGTGGGGTTCGAGTTGTTCAGTATTTAGCCTTCTATGTTGTGTTTTGTGTACTGTTGTTTGTCTTTTCGTCGTTTTTCGTTTTGTTTTGCCATGGTATTGTCAGTTTGTTTTCGTTGTTTTGCCATGGCATTGCCAGTTTGTTTTCGTTGTTTTGCCATGGCATTGCCAGTTTGTTTTCGGTTTATGAGTTTGAATATCCTTTTGGTATCTTTTGCCTCTTTTTTCTAAATCAGGAATCTTGTTAGTGATCTATACATTTTATTATCCTAGTGTTTTGTGTTTGTGTTTGAGCTTGTTGATAACAGACCTATGATTACCTGTATTAAATTTTGTTTAAAGCAATTAAGAGCTTGATACTTTCCCATTGTTTAAGGGCATATATTAACCTTTAGATGTGGTAGTTTGCTGTCCCGTTGATATTTGAATTATATTTTCTTATATTCAACTTTATTATCACTAAGCCGTCGTGACATTACTGCTCTAAAATAATCAGAGTATACATGTATCTATGTTTCCATGTAATATCAATGAAGTTAGCATAATTCTAAAAACAAGATCGGAGAATTTTATAATGTTTGTTCTACGTAACAAAACAATGCCTCTGTGCAACATAAAACTTTTGCAGTTATTGCACCTTCAGCAAAATTTGGAACAAAATATATGAGACTGATACTACATATGAATGAAGGATAAGTACTCAACACAATAGATCTATAGATTCTTACTGAAATATATATGTTCTTTTTTCTTCAAATATACCTTAATTTATCCTTGACTTTCAAATGTTACGATTTGAGCGTCCCAGATGAAGGTAAATCCAGCAAAGCGCTTCAGACGCACACAATTTATAAAGCGTTATTTTCAAATTCACTTTCATTTTATATTTTCCTTTTCTTATATTGAGACTGAATATTAACCAAATATACTCATCACAACTTTTGTTATCTTTAACCTTAGAAATTAAACTATATTTTCCAAGAAACTGGTTTTAATATAAATTGTTGCACTCATTATCAATAAGATACAAAACTTAATATGAATTTAAATAAGCATTTAGAATTTCTTAATTATATTTTATCACACCAACCCATTGATAACAACACTTGCATGTCCCAAGTCCCAAGTCTGGAGTCTGTAGTACAGTGGTTGTCGTTGGATCATTTTTGTTATATGTTTTCTTCGTAAATTGCTTTGGTGTAAAAAAGGGGAAAGATACCAAAGGGGCATTCAAACTCATTAAAAAAAAAATGCATTGGCAAAAAACGAAAATCGACGAAAGACGCACAGTACACAAAAAACAACGTAGAAAATGAAAGACTGAGCAACACGAACCGCACAAAAAACCAGTGGCGATCCCCATTGCTCTGCATGGAAGGGTAAGCAGATCCTGCTCCATGTCCTCCATATGTGACACCTTCGTGTTAGGCCGTTAGTTTTTCTCGTTTGAATTGTTTCACATTTTTCATGTCAGCTGGTCTTTTATAGCCGACTACACGGTATGGGTTTTTCCTCTTATTGTTGAAAGTTGGCCTATAATTGATTACTACTCAGGATTACTACCACTTCATTTTAACTCTTACGGATACTTGTCTCATTGGCAATCATACCACATCACCTCAAATTTATATCGTCTATTTGTAATTAATAAAGAAGCTTTGAGTAAACATTTGAATAAATGAATTATGTTGCTTATATAACTTGAACAATAACAACAACGTTAATTTTTATTTCTATTAATTTTTTTGTCTAAATATGTTGATTCATTTATTTTTTATTGTCTGCTCGTATGCTTGCTTTCTTGATTTAAGACATTACGCCATGTGATTGTCCTTCAGATGACCACCGAAGACCCGTTATAAACATACATTGTACATACAAATATAAATAGACAACACTACAGTTCTTCCAGCTGGATTCCTTGTTGCACTTTTCAATTTTGAAATTTCTTTTTTAAAACTGAACATGCTCAGCACATGCACCATCCATCTCCAACTAAGGGCCAAAATAAAAAGTAACATTCATAAGGACCACCTAAATGAGATAGAATTATTGTCTTGCAAGACATTCATATATTTTCAAAATTGAACCAAACTGGCAGCTAATAGAGAACTGTTATTTAAATTTGGCGCTTTATTAATGTTTGAAATTAAAAAAAAAAAAGCTTTAATTTTTTGTCTAGATCGTAGCTAATGCCCCTTTACCATCCAGAGGCAAATAGTTCATGTATATTCAGGACGAGAAAACATTAGTTGGATGTAATAGGTAGATCGACTGGGATGAAAAGGGGAACATTTGGACTGCCAAAGAGGATACATCTTATAAGGACAGAACGTTTGCTTTGCAACTATTATCGACCTTTCAAAAAATTGATGCAAGGGTTTCATCACGTGCAAACAGTGTGGCGTTCTCCCTACACGAGGCATCGGATTATTCAACGCCTCCGTTCCGACTGGACGTGGCTGGGTATTGATACCCTCCGCGTAGCCAAACTGGTGCCCAACTTCGACAAGGTTTTCCTGCCGGACTGGAAAAGTCCAGAAATTACCATATAAAACTCACATGGAAACGCTTTATTTCAACCAACAACTATCTTATTTATTCTAAGATACATTATTTATATTTGTATATCGAATATTGTTCGCACTAGTCAGCAGTAAACAAATATAGCTGCTACTATCGTAAACAGAACAGACGGAGATTTTTTTACAGCAATACAATTGAATTATTAAAACATATCAGTAACGATGAAATTAGAGAAACTGTACAACAGGCTAATCTCGGAAACATGCACGATTAAACATTCAGATAAGTGTGAAGTTGCTTTATCTCCAGATTTTTGAGTGTTTATATAAAACTGTTAAAATATATCAAGATAACAGTTCGAGATAAAATAAACCAAACATACACGGACATGACTTCCTTGTTAATTCTATGTCAAAGTATGTTTTATTTGGATAGATATAGGAAGATGTGGTGTGAGTGCCAATGAGACAACTCTCCATCTAACAATTTATAAAAGTAAACCATTATAGGTCAATGTACGGCCTTCAACACGGAGCCTTGGCTCACACCGAACAACAAGCTATAAAGGGCCCCAAAAGTACTAGTGTAAAACCATTCAAACGGTAAAACCAACGGTCTAGTATATATAAAAACGAGAAACGAGAACACGTATAAATTACATAAACAAACGACAACTACTGTACATCAGATTCCTGACTTAGGACAGGTGCAAACATTTGCAGCGGGATTAAACGTTTTAATGGTAATGCCTTTTCTTCATTTTGAAGACTACTCGGTTTTAGCTGGACAGAACATACACGGTAAGTCTTAGATCAAAATAATATAGAATGGTATACTACACTATATGACAAATATTCATTAATTTCTTGTGTATATATTAGACTCGAATTGATAGTTATCTGCACAGTGAAAATCTTACAGAAAAGTTTCTAATTTCAGTAAAAAATTAGGCCAAATATGAGGATAATCGCACCCTGTTCTTTTTATTTTTTGTTTGTTAATTTGTATTATTTTGAATGTCGGCCTCTATGCACCACCTTTGTTTATGCAAATCATGAATCCATCACCGACAAAGCAGTAATTAGTCAAAGTATATTACTGTGTCAATTAATCTTATGCTCATCCTACAATTTTTCAGTTGGTATAAAGAGATAACAAAACGCAAATTACAAAATATTTAACCATAAACAATCTCTTCATAGAAATCAAGAAGGATTAACTTTATATTAAAAACTATTTGTAGATGTTACCTGCTATAATAAATATAATAAAGGTGTGACATATAATGGAACAGTCAATGTTACAGTTGATGGAAGCCCTTGCAAAAACTGGAAGATGTATCATTCTCAATATGCAAACTATTCTGAAGACAATAACTACTGTAGAAATCCAAGGCCAGATACTTTTAGTCAACCTTGGTGTTATACTGGAGACAACTATGTATTTGGATTATGTAACATTCAGGCTTGTGGCAAGTGTTATATATATCATTGTGTAAGATAGAGTGATTGATTGTTTGTTGCTTAACGTCCAGTGGCAAATATTTCATGCATATTCAGGACGAGAACAAATTAACAATAAATACAATAGGTAGGTTCTGTAATAGAGGCGTCCGGGATTAAGGTTGGAGAAATTTAGACTGCCACGGGAAATGCGGGTATATTGGATAGGGACAGAAATTTAGCCTTGCAACAGGTCACCTACGGACCCCTCAAGGAGTTATTGCAAGGGTTCTTAACGTGCAAAGAGCGTGGCACTCTCTTTACACGAGGCATCGGATTTAACGTCCCCATTCTGACCGGACGTGGCTGCAAATTTGTACATCCCGCACAGCCAAACGGACGCCCCACTTTGGCGAGGGTCATAGCGTAAGAAACAGAATAGAAAACCTTGATATACTTTGAAGGCGTAAAAGTACATTGAAGTAAAAGCGAAAAGATGTTTTTCCAATGGATTTAACACTTTTGAACAATTATGGTACATTATCAAGTAAAGGTCAAGTAGCATAGGCAATGTGAAGTTTAGTGATTCCAGAATATAAACCCCTTTTTGAAAAAAATCGGTACCAAAAAAATAAATAAATTGCATACTGTTCTTTTTATAGACTTTGGACTCCCTTAACTGCAAAATTTCTTAATATACAATTCACATGTTCCCTTAAGATACTAGTGTTTATCTGCATTTTATCCAAAGTATATATATGAAATACTGTACAATGAATATTGATACATGGAGCGGCTTAATTAAAGCTTTGAAAATTTTAAAATACTAAAAAAAAAAAAAACAAAAAATTATCTATACATACTGTCATTTAATAATATTTTATAGGTAGGGTCAATTTCCCCTGTATTTATTTTACTCATAGGGTCAAAATCTGAAAGTTGCCAATTCCAAGAATTAAATATGAAAGAGTCTATCATATACCTATAGTTTTTATCAAGTTTCCATATTTCCGTGAATTTAAATCAAAATGCTTTTCTGCACTTCTTTTTTTGCCGTTGAAGGCATATTGATACAGCATTTCAAATTTTACATGTTTTTGATCAAATTTTGCATTGTAGGACGTCGCTAACCATATTGAATCAATTTGTATCCAAAGACAATATATAATTTAAGTTCCAACAACATTTTGGTTTTGGTTAACGATGTCCTTCTAAAATACTTTATTCTAGATAAAATCTCCAAATTTGTCAAAATCTGTCAAAATTGCGATTATGGGCTATCAACAATGAGCAAAACTCATACCGTATAGTCAGCTATAAAAGCCCTGAAATGACAAATGTAAAACAATTCAAACGAGAATACTAACGGCTTGATTTATGTACAAAATAATGAACGAAAAACAAATATGATATACAGCAACAAACGACATGTCTATCTCAACTCAATAGCGACTTGACTTCGCGATTTAAGATCATCAGACATGTCAGATGCAATAACTTGAGTTTCTCTTGAATGGTTGGAATTAAACTTGTACAAATGGAAGACATAGGGAAGGGGTAATGATTTTGGGGTCGATGTTTCAAAAGTCAAGGTCATTGTTACTAACGATAAATTATGTTTGTTAGAGTTTGTTTCGGAATGGCCACTTTCCTTTTTTGGTGTATTATGAAATTGCATAGATAGAAGATATAGAAATGCGCAAGAAATCTATTGATGTTCAGGTCAATAAATCAAAGGTCAAGGTAGCAGCTACATTTGTAATAGCCATATACTGAAAATAAAGAAAACAAAAATAATTCCAATGAGTTGTTTCTTTTGGATCCCAATTATTGTCACGTTGACTAATTGTGTCTGTTTGGGTTGCTCAGTCAATTTTGCCACCTAATGGAATTAGAAACAACTGCCATACGAGTGGGAGGTTTAGCTAGCCATAAAACCAGGTTAAACCCACCATTACTTTTCAGTAGTATTGTTAAACATTTGCTCCTCCGGACGGACAGAAAAGCTAGAGTCAGGGAAATCTTGCCTAATTTTCTATAAGTGGATGAAATATCTTGAAATGTAGAATTTTTTGTTAATTTTTTCAAGGAACACTTGACCGATTATTTAAGGTGGTTGAAATTTCTTGAAATGTAACTAACTTTTTTTTTTAAATTTGTGTAGCAATACTGTTGGCAGTGTGTCTCCAGACCTGGCTTGTATACCAAAAAATCAAGCAATGTAACGCTGTTTGTAAGGACACTCAAGTAATTTGGGCACTATAGAGGTTGCACTTCTGTAAATATAGACAATGCAATTTCCATAGGAACTCCATTGGCGGCTAAAGCTGTTAGGGGCGGATCCAGGATTTTGGAAAGGGGGCGAAGTATGTAAAGTTCACCTAGCGGAGTGAGGCGAAAATTTTTGGACCTGTTTTTGGCTAAAAACATAAAATAAGTGTAATATGCACTTTTTAACGGTTCCTGACGTGGGGCATGTATATTTTATAGTTAAAGTGTAAGGTTGGACTTTTTGATGCCGTATTCTCCCATTGTCTATTATAAAATGATTGGATGGATCCAAAGCTATGTACTAATATATTTAATGTGGATTTGTCAGTAAAAATGGACATGGAAAATTCTCGTTTGTTGTAAGGTTAGTTAGCATAACCTCACAGATTTCTTGTTGAAAACAAGATATACGGCCATTCAATGAGATTTACAATACGACAGACACGAACAAAGACAAACTAGCAATTTTATCCAAATGTTTGGTTGAAATGTTTCACCCAACAAGGGAAGTGAGGGGTTCCAAATCAACCAAAGGCTACGAATGAGTCTGAAATGACAACGAAGTTGTGAATGATGGTCGACAAATGGAGACATAAAGGCCACACCGAGCAGGCAGGTTGAAGTCGGGCCTCGAAAACGTATTCAGCATATCTGTTCGGCGAAACAGACATTCCGGTCAGATATGGGATTTACAACATGCAAACCCCGGCCCCCAAAAATTACACCGTTTTTCATTCATCATGTTCATTTAATGCTCAATAATTCTGTTGAAAATCTTTGTTTCTAATAGCAAAAATTTGGACAAGATTACCGGTATTGTTTTCAATCCAGATACGGCCAGAATTTTGTTTGAGGCAAAATCAGGGTCAGAATTTTTCTCTAAAATATCTCAGACTGCCCCTCAAATCAAATGGGACGTACCTTAGATTTTAAATCTATCTAGAGCTTACTGACTGGGGATTATAATTCAGCAATGTTATTAATGGGCTTGGGCGTGTGGGGTTAAACATGTATTCGTAGGTAAATAATATTGCTGTGGAACTTTTTTTCATGAGAGTGTAATAGAGTATTACTTTCTGTTTGGTGGAATTGTAAAATATAATGTAGAAGTCAATACGTTCTTGCTCGATCCTTACTCGCTTTGAAGGTGTCATGCTTGTCATCCTCAGCCTAAGCAATGTGTTACTGTAATTTGAATTTCAAAATGACTGAGTGACGTTTTTCGACGCACTGGTCAACTCCACCGTAGCGAATCACTTTGACATAATCAATAATATATTACAGTAAATACGAGAAAAATATCTTTATAAGTAAAGAATTGTCGCATAAAAATTAAATACACGGAAATGGCAAAGTTCACGAAGTCAAGTCTGATTAATCATTTTACCAAAAAAAAAAAAAGTGCAAGCAAAGGGGGCGTACGCCGTCTACGCCCCTCTGGATCCGCCACTGGCTGTGACACTTTTACTATGAAGTTTCGTAAAAAATCGTATCCTAGAACGGAAAGTTGGTATGCACTACTTTTTTATTCAAAGCATAGGGCTGTGCGGCATATTTTTTCAACATTTATATGCCCCGAACTTCTAACTTAATATACTAAAATTCTGTACTACCCCTACCTCCACTTTGGGTATTCATCAGAATTCATTTTTCACTGCTACCATGTGTTTTTATACTGGTAACATTCCCAAGTTATTTCTCTACGAGAAGAAACATAGAGATCATATCTGGGAACCAGTACATTAAAAAAAAACAAAATATCATTCCCCAAAAGAGGCGTGGCTTGTGAAACAGCTGTATTTACAAAGTGCAACCTAGAGTGATAGAAGATTCAGCTCTATATCGTCGACTAAAAAGCTATCTATGATTGTTCAGGATGTTCGTTTTAGTAATTGTGGGAGTATATGTTCGTTTTCCAAGTTAATTGTCAACATCTTAATCTTTTATCAAGAAGTTTATTTGATGTGATTTATAATCAAAAACGATATTGCTGAGGGCTTTGTCAGCAGGAATAGTACATATATGTCATGGAGGTAGGACAAGTGTTTAGCAAAATTTTGGTCTTTGAAGAAAGTTGTAGCACGAGTGTTCATAGACACATTAAGCCTTGTATCCTGATTTGTATCAACGAACTCACAACCTTGAGCATCAACATTTTCTTTTTGAAGTTTTTCCCATTGTCTGGAATAACTCGCGACTGAATCAATAATTTTTTTATAGCAATGTTTCTAAAAAAAAATTGGTTCATTATTTGTCGGCCTTTAGACAAACACATTTCATAGGGAAGTGTTTGTATTTACAATGTTTAGGTCACCAGTTATAACTTGGCCAGTCGGATGATATATGAAAAGAGAACTTTCTTATGACTTAAAGTCATCATTATCGCTATTTTACGAAATTTTCCTTTGATCTTACTGACTGATAATTAATTTCCTATCTCAGCACAGTAGAGTGATATGAAAAAATATCGCTAAAACTATAGCACGTGCCGTTGTCAATGAAATTAACAACGTCGTCATAGGTAAAATAGCGATAAATAGATTATCATTGGTCATCTCAACTCGACTGCTTTTCTCACTTTCGCCGTACCGGCTCAAGCGAGAAAAGCAATCTCGTTGAGATGACCAACGATAATCTATAAATATTGAAATTCTGCAACACATTGTAGATGAAAAGTTTGATGGCATTATGTGCGGTATATGTTGATACGATAATAGGTACAGACTGATCTTTGAAATAGGGAGGTATTTTAGATTTAAGTGATTTAAATAATAATCAAAATCATAATCATAATCATAAAACTGTTGGTAATAATTTATTTAGATTTATCATATCCTTTTATATTGTTGCTTAAACTCTAAACTAAATGGATTGCAAAATTTTTAAATTGTAAATTGTAAAACTAGATTGCAGAAATTCGACAAGTGATCTTCATTACAACGGCACTATCAACATGTCAAGACATGGAAAGAAATGTAAAAGATGGATTGATAAACGGTACCCAAATGAATGTGAAAACTACTGTAGAACTCCTTCAAATGATCTTGACAACGCTGGTGGTCCTTGGTGCTATACAAATGTTATAGCTGAATGGGAAAGGTGTAACATACCTATATGTGGAGGTAGTACATGATAATAATGGTTTCTGTCTTGTATAGGACTCCATATTGCCTTTTAAACTAACCCCTTTAATGGAATTATTTTTAAGATGCATATAGACATTTTTTTATATATTTACCGATAATAGCTTTTGAAATAAATGATAATCCATTTATATCCCAACATTACTTGGGGCAATCACTGAGAAAGAAAAGTAAATCATAAACAAATTAGAACATATAGTATGACTGCAATGAGACAAGTATCAACCAGAGTTCAAATGACGTGAATGTAGTAAATTATAGGTAACCGTACAGCTTTCAATCATGAGCAAAACCACTACCTTATAGTCGGCTATAAAAGGCCCCGACATTACAAAATATGAAACAATTCAAACTAGAATAACTTACGGCTTTATAAATAGCAGTGAATAGTAGGCCCTTGACTCGGGACAGACACATACATAATGTGGCTGGGTTAAAAAAATGTTTCAGAGCGGTCAATATCAGTTGCAAATTGCTGTACTCAGTAGATCGATACCAAGCACACACATGAAAAAAAAAAAAAAAAAAAAAAACTAAAATAAAAACAATCAACACACAGCACCGATACAAGAGTACTCCCAGTTACTGAAAGCTAGTTCAAAGCCATTTACAACTAATAAAAAAAAAATCATTATCAATCAGTATTCATCCAATATTTTGTGTAAAGACGTCATAAACACTCTTAGAAACGCATGACCTTGTGGCAAAAGTAAACAGTATTGACAGGATGTAGGATCATAAGTTCTCGTAAATGTATTGCAATAAATAAGTTTTGTTTTAATGTTTGAAAAACAAAATCAATGTTAGTACCGATAAAACAATATTTAAAGATTTTACTATCGTGTTGAAAAGATAACCTTTAAAGATAAGTTTATTCAAATGATCAATGGATCGTATCTAAATTTGCCTTCTCTATAAACAACATCATCGTAAAATTAATATTTGATATCCCGTATTTAAGAAGAATTCGATAGATATAGCCAATATTCTAAACTTCCAAACAAAATCTTTATATCCATGAAATAATTTAACAGAAGTTTTAATTTGTGGTAACGAATTCCTTGACCTAATAATTTACGAGCTATTAGGGATGTCAACACGGTTAAGAATTACTAACCGAGTATTCGTTGGCTTTATCGAGCGATGCTCGAGTACTCGTTCAGAAAAAAATATCTACAAAATGGTGACACAAAATTATACCCAGTTTTCGTATTGTGGGTCGTTATATAACAGAGAGGCGAAAGATACCACTTGATCATTCAGACTCATGTGTCGAAAATAAACTGACAATGATATGGATAAAAAAGAAAAAGACAAACAGACAAACAACAGTACACAAAACACACAAAAACAGAAAACTAAAGATTGAGCACCACGAACCCCACCAAAATTGGGGGTGATCTTATGTGCTCTGGAAGGGTAAGCAGATCCTGCTCAACATGTGGCACCCGTCGTGTTGGTCATGTTCGTACAAACCCGGTGATAAGTCTAGTTCGGTAGGTCACATTCGGGGAAAAGGGAACGGGATTGTTTTACGACAATTGGAACATATCCTTCGTCATCTGTGAAACAGATCTTACATAACGGTCAACCAACTAGTCATAGCGTCCGTAAAATTTACGAAGGGATGATCTCAACTTCACCACTTGGAACTCTTGATTGAAAAGCTTCCATGTGAGCAGCAAGGAAATCATGATAGGAAATACATGCCCTGGAATATATTATCAACTGGGAGATATAAATATACTCCGTATGCCGGCGCTGCTGAAATGTTGCTACATAGAAAAGGAAAGTTCACAATTGGGAAGCTGAAATCATCTCTTTTGTCGTAGTGTTTTGTTTTCTACCGACCCTCATTGTCAATTTCTAAATGTACAAAAATGGCATTTACTGTATTGGATTTGCACATTCTCATAATGTTTTGCTCCGTGTAGAGTTAGTTAGGAACTATTTTCCATATTATGTGATTTGGATTCTTACAAATCGTTAAAATTTCTCCATATCTTTTTTCTAAGGTAATTCCGCATTTTACTGAATATTCCATTTTATTTCGCAGTTTATGCTTAACGAATATTGGATTAATTTCAAAGATATTTCACTTGGGATTACTAACTTATTCCGTTTGCCATAAAATTGAAAAGCATTTTATACGTAATAACCATTTTGTTGTTGGTTGGGTTGTAGGCTATCGCCTTTTACGCTGTCCTGAACGATTCTGGTATAGCTAATTTAAATCTTGTCCGTTTAGAAATCCAGTTTCTTTTATCTCTAAGTATATTATATATATATATGGACGTATAACATGTATAATTTATCTCACTATTTTCGAATAGTGTTGAATAATCATCGACTCTATTCATTAGTATTTCAAAGTTATGTTTCAAGTTATTTGATTTACCTCACGGATGTCGGTCATTTGGCTAACTCATTTCACATAATGTTTACAATGCTAAGGTCACCATTAATAAAGTGACTAGCAGGATTATATATGAATTGGAAACTTGCCAAGTGCAAGACGTCATATAATAAATAGAATTACAGTTAAACCTCCTATACAGGTCACCTATTTCCGAAAACTTTACGGACGCCATCACGAGTTGGTTGACCGTTATGAAATATCCGTTTCACTGATGACGACAGATATGTTCCAATTGTCGTAACCACAATCCCGTCCTCCTTTTCCCGAATGTGACCTACCGAATTACACTTATCACCGGGTTTGTACTTGTATGACCAACATGACAGTTGCGACATCATCACATAACAACATCACTCCGGTTTTCGGTTGAATGCGTGTTGCTCAGTATTTAATTTTCTATGTTGTGTTTTGTATACTGTTGTTTGTCTTTTGGCCTTTTTCATTTTTAGCCATGGCGTTGTCAGTTTATATTCGACTGACGAGTTTGAATGTCCCTTTGGTATCTATCGCCTTTCTTCTTTTCAGAGAAAATCTGATTTGTCAGGTCATCCTATTCTGTTTTCTCTGTAGTATTTCCAAGGTACTTTTTTTACCTCAATTCAAAGGTCAACTCTCTTATAAGGTCGGTTTTCTCTTGTCCAAAGGATGACCTTTACATGCAGGTTTGACTGTACTCACAATTATATATTTGGTAAGGCTATTGATTATTCTGAAACCGTTAATATGAAAATACAAAGTTGTACTAAACGTTTAAGAAACATCACCGAAGGGAATTTTTTTTCGAAATGCAGTGAAATTGGTGCTTATCATAGTACCATTGACCATTAGACAACTATTCATTAGTGGCCAATAAAATGATGTCAAGCAACAAACTATAGGTCACCATATATCATTTAACAATGAGCAAAACGCATACCGTATAGTCAGCTATAAAAGACCCTGATATGCCAAACTGTGAAACAATTCAGTCGAAAAAGGCCTGATTAATTACTTAACAACATGACAGAGAGCAACTAACGACAACTAATGAATTGCATATTCCTGACTTTTGGCAGGCACATATAGAATATTGCGGGGTTAAAAATGTTTTTTAAGAACTCAAACCCCTCCAAACCTGGGATATTGGTGTAACAGCACAACATCAGATCAATCGTGAAAATCAGCTAGACTAATCAGAACGACACGAAGCACAAAAACAACTGTCATGAAGACATAATACACAAAGTAAAGATGTAAGAGTACCCTTTTCCCCGAACTTGACCTACCGAATTAGACTTATTACCGGGTTTTTACTAGCTTGAGCAACACGACGGGTTCCACATGTGGAGCAGGATGCTTACCCTTCCGGAGCACCTGATATTACCCCAGTTTTTGATGGGGTTCGTGTTGCTCAGTCTTTAGTTTTCTGTGTTGTGTTTTGTGTACTGTTGTTTGTTTGTTTTTTTTTCAGCCGTGGCGTTGTCAGTTTATTTTCGACTTATGAGTTTGAATGTCCCTTTGGTATCGTTCGCATCCCTTTAAAAAAAATCACGTTCTCCAGACTTAAGTATCAATCTTTTACATTGAACGGATTTAGTTTAAAGACAACATAAACCGTCTGATATAATCACGACCTCGTGCAATGCCAATATTTTTTCTTTTTGTTCGTTTTTACGATTTTGGTACTAAAGTTGATCTTAGATATTTTGGATAGTTTTCACTCTATGAAAAAAAAAAACATGTCAAAATGTCGAAACAGAAACACTTTACTGTTGGTTGTTCCTGACACAATTTCATTTATGACGTAATATACTTACTGATGATTATTCATTCGTTTGATGTGTTTGAGCTCTTGATTTTGCCATTTGGTTAGGAACTTTCCGTTTTGATTTTTTCCTCGGAATTCGGTATTTTTGTTATTTTACTTTTTAGGACTAAATTCGGTATCATATATGTATTTCGAAATAATTCGAAAACATTTGTACTATGCAAGATCTTGATTTTGAAGGCTTTCGCTTGCAGAGCACCTGATATCACCCCAAGGTTTGGTGGGTGCGTGTTACTTGATCTTTATTTGTCTGGGTACTTGGGTACATATATATTTTTTTTGCCGTCTTAAGTTTTTTGCCATGATGTGTCAATTTCTCACGACTTTTTTGAGTGTACCCTCTGTGATATCTTCCGCCCCTTTTTGTACCATGTGATGGACGCTGATAGACATTAATGTTCGTTATTTTCATTTCAATATATTTGCCTTTGTCGGTACAATACTAAATATTTACAACCAAATCTTAACAGACAAATATGCTTGTCAGTACCTAGAACTTTTGTAATAAAATTACATTTGAAATATGTCAAGGGACGTTTATTCAAATGTTATGCAACAGATATTTGGGGATGTGGGGCGTCAGAGCGCATTACAAAAATAATTAAAACATTAAAATTGCCAGCCCAGACTTGGGGCGGCAAGTTTCTGTCTCAAAATCATAATAGATTCCTTTTCAAGTAGATAAGTCATGCACCAGTTCATTTTTTATTCATTTCATCAACGAATATGATTATCTCTCACTCACGTATTACTCCTGTCCAATTTCGAACAACGAATAGATTGAACAAAGATATTGCTTCTACTTGAATAGGTGCAGTATGTCCGGCTTTGGTTGGCAATTTGGAAACACTAGACAGAAAAATACGGTGAATCTGTGATACTTACCTGTAAACCAGGGTACAAATGTATTGGACAAAAATATTTAACGTGTTTGCAGTCCGGTCAGTGGAACGATACAATTCCTAGATGTGACGGTTTGTATACATCATAATGTCTGCTTGATATTGAATGTAGATTTATATGTCAGTTTGGTAAATTTAGATAATATATAGTATAATACAATTTTAGTGTTGTATTTAACATGAATGCAAATGTTGTCAGGCTAGGTAAACCCCAACCGTAATTGAAAGTTTCGGTAAAGTAGTTAGATGTCTGACAGAACCGAAAAGCGGACACATGTTAGAAATGATTACTGTTGAGCTACTGACCAAATATGAAATGGTGACACGTCATTCTGTTAAGTAGTGTTGCAGAAATTTTTGACAAAGATTTGTCAATTTATTCAACATATTGAAAAAAAATCGGGGTACCGGTAAAAAGAGAGAGAGAGAGAGAGAGAGAGAGAGAGAGAGAGAGAGAGAGCAATACTTGCGTTGTACGTTTAAGATTATCAACAGCTAAATGATAATTATAGCAAAACTTTCCTTAAAAAATGAATAAACTTTACATCACTAAGTCTGCGAAAAGTAAATAAAGATTTAATATCTATCCATCTAACAGTAAAAGAAAAATTATTTAGTATTCTTGGATACTCAGCCAGTAGCAACAATTATTCGTAAAACGGTATGTTTTGGAATTATTAACATGATCGTAAAATATAAATTGCAATCAACTAACAACTAATAACTTAAGACTGGAAACGTTTTATTTTCATTATAACTGCTAGATGTTTATGCTGATTTGATAAGATATGTTACATTAATATTCAGTCAAATGTTGTATATCGAATGATATAGGTAACTCAGCAAAATTTCTAAAATTTTCTTCCAATTAAAGAGAAATGCATTGATTTTACAAAAAAAAAAATACCAAACGTATATATTTGCACTACGGATGGATATAACTACTTCAGGCTAGCACAAGACAGTAAATGTAAAAAAAAAAAAAAAAAAAAAAAAAAAAAAAAAAAAATAAAACAACGTTATAAACTTTATGCGTTGAAGCAGTTTTCTGGATTTAACTTCAACAGAAAAGATCAAAGCCAAGGATGTATAAGAACCAATACAGTTGAAGAGTTATATGACCAGGAAGGACCTAAAATATAGGCAAATACATCTAAGGTCAACTTTACTTATATTGCCAAAAGAAATACGAAGACCTAGCAAATAACTGTCCTCTAGTCATCATAAGAAAACGGAAAGGAAAGGATGAAATGATATTTTAATATGACGTCTTTTTCGCTTCTTAAATAAAGTCATGTTTTAATAGAGCATGAGATGCAAGTGATTGACATCCCAATTAAAATTATTCGTCATTCGTATTTTGAACAACGTCTGAGATCAAAATGGATGTTTGTGTTGCTTGGACTTGCTTGCGAGGATATTAAATACAATCATTTTGAACACAACTTTGCATCTATGTGCTTTTTTCAATTATAAAACGGTTCGCCTACTTAACATTTTGGCTTCATCAAATTAAGATATCTGCCTCCCAAACGTGTCTTATACAGTTATATGTCCGTTTCGATTTACATAATTTCTAATTTCCTAATAGGAATCGAAATAATTCTATCATGCCGTGCTCAATGCTCATTTTAACGTGTGCAGGCATTTTAGCTGTCAACATTCTACAACTCGTTAACGCACGGTTTGGTTAACAAATATAACAATGCTTACCCATGTTAAATTGAGCATAGAGCATGGCATGAACCAATAATGTCTTAATTATTACCTATATTAGAAAGCTGTAATATAAACGAATTTAATTAGGTACTTAAGTAGTTGTAGAATTTATTAGGGAACAAACTAAATTGCTACTTTATTCTATGTACTCGTTGAATGAAATAAATTATCGAATATGACTAAAGTAAAACAACTATCGCTATATTTCATACAAAAATAAGAAGATGTGGTATGATTGTCATTGAGACAACTGTCCACGTGAGACCAAATGACATATAAGTTAACAACTATAGGTCACAGTATGGCCCTCAACAATAAGCAAAACCGATACTGCGTAGTCAGCTTTTAAAGGCCACGAAAAGACAAATGTAAAACAGTTCAAACGAGAAAACGACCTGATTTATGTACAAAACAATGAACGAAAACAAATATGATATACAGCAGCAGACGACAACCAATGAATTACAGGCTCTAGACTTAGGACAGGTACATACAGAATGTGGCGAGGCTTAAAGCATGTGTAACCCTGCTCATTGATAATTTTCTATGTTTTCTATGTATTGTGTGCGATTTTGTCCCATGTACATTTACTCCATATCCTTTCATTTTCTATTAACGCCCACCCCGTCACCTGTTGATGTGGTTTAACAGCTCAACATATGAACAAACTATAAAATCAGTTGAAAAGGGCTTAACTCATCAGATCGATACAAGGAAAAAAAAAAAAAAAAAACACAACCCGGATGGCAGGGTATTTATAAAACCCTTACAGTACAGATCTGGTTGTTGGTTTTCATTTACTGATAACAAAATCGATATTTATTCCAATAAAATTAATATTTAAAGATTTAATTACAGTGTTTAATTGTGGTAAACAACATATCCGTAAAAATTATTATAGTGCTAATTCCTAGTATCCTTATCAAGTTAAATATTTTGAAGCTGTGAATTTAACTGTTAGTGTGTATTTAAAAAACATTTAGATGTAGATGAATGCTCAAGTAATCCCTGTCAAAATGGTGGAACGTGTACTGACCGAATAAATGGTTACAAGTGTACGTGTCGAGACAACTACGTTGGTGTAACTTGTCAGTATGGTATGTATTGTAACAAACATTAATTTAATTTGAAAAAAACAAAAAAAACAAATCATAGTTGTTTCATTTTAAGGAACGCATTTCAAATGTCAGATACGTCATGGATTCTGAAAACGAGTTAAAATTCTTGCTTCAATTGTGACACTCTTAGTTTCGTTCATCACCAGTGATAACGTGGTAACATCTGACACAAATCACTCAATTCGGTCAGCTAAGTCCTAACGGCGTCTGTAAAAATTATGTCGTCCATTTGCGAAGTAGGCAAACTTAGTTTTTACAATGATGTATTTTTCAGATATCAGCAAATGTCACTATGCAGCCTGCCACAATGGAGGTATATGTAAAGAGGAATCAAATGGAACCCATTTTTGTATCTGTCCTCGCGGATATACTGGGGAGTCGTGTGAACAAGGTTTGTAAGGCTAATAATGAACAGTCAACATGTACAATATTGAATGATTTAAAATACACCTGGTCTGAAGAAATAAGTTATGAGGAACTAATATCCTTTTATCATTTATGAAATAATAACATTAGCATTTAGTAAACGATAATATTGTGTAACAGATCTCTGTGTCTATTGTAAACGAAAATAACACTTTTAATTGGTTGATATTCACCAGAAACGCGCAAACTTAAACATTTGAAATTCAGGAATCTAAAAATATGTTTGTAGAAACGATAGTTTTATGACAAAAGGGACCTTATGAGAAAAGCTAAATTCGTTTAAGGTAATTTCTGCCTAAGGAAGTTGGAACCTTAGTTTTTTCAAATAATTTCTGAATGTATCAATGGGGAATTTTGAAATTTTTATTATATTTACTAATATGTCAGTACAACGCACTGACTACTTGCTGATGAATCACTCGGGGACTAACAATCATCCAGCGAAGTATTGGCGCGGTGTTAGTAAATTAAAAAAAAAAAAAAAAAAAACTATATACACTATGTAGATCACAAATGGTTGACGTTTTGTCCCCAGTGATATCATCAGCCCAGTAGTCAGCACTTTTGTGTTGGAATGAATATCATTAATATGCTAATTTTGTGGATACCTACGGTTTATTAAATGCTGATTTATTATAAACTCTAAGGGTTTTCCACCCCAGACATGTATTGCCTTAATTGTATTGGCACATCTTTTCGGAATTTGTGGTTTTGATGCTCTCTAATTTCGTATTTAGGCAGCCTTCAAACTGCTTTGATTAGAACGCTAATGATAAGTCTTATCAGAGGAAATGCGAGTCTAGAATACCAAATTATAAGCCTGGTATCTTTAATTTTGTTTTGCCTCTATGATAGGGATATCTCAGAGTTAAGTGATTTTTTTCTGTACCTATTACTCCCGAACATGATTTAAAGAGGTTGATTCTTATGTAACTATGACACACGTTTGTGCGTTCATTTCAGGTAAGTTATTGATTAATGTTAAAACTAAGGTAGACAGAAAGGTTTGTTGAATTGTTGTAGCACATTTTTGTACAGTTTATACATTGACTTAATATTTAGCTTTGCAATTTAGGACCAGCCTTCAAGGTACCCCCACAGATAATACTAAATGGTAAAATAACAGTTCCTGAAGGATCCAGTAACAGCTCTATTCCATGTTATGCTGAAGGAATTCCTCTACCCAGTATCAAATGGGAATCGATTGACGTACGTCTAGCGTGACTTAATGATTGAATTCGGATAAGTGTTTGTATCGTTTTGGTTATTTTACTTTAGAGGGGTGTAAGCTGTTGGTTTTGTTTTGGATATGTTACTTTAAATTCTCATATTTAATTTATAACATACTGAATAAAGGCAACAGTAGTATACCGCTTTTCAAAGTCATAAATCGATTGAGAGAAAACAAATCCGGGTTATAAACTAAAACCGAGGGAAACACATCAACTATAAGAGGAAAACAAAAGAACAACAGAAACACTGAAGTGCAACAAAAACAAACGCCAACATATATAAAAACGAACTATTTGATAACAACTGCCATATTCCTGACTTGGTACAGGACATTTTAAGAAAAAATGGTGGGTTGAACCTGGTTTTATGGCTAGCCAAACCTCCCGTTTATATGGCAATGTTAAAAAATATCGCTAAAATGACAACACTACGTGACAGAAATACAGCACAAACAAACGCTAGAACACTCATCACAGAGAAACGCACAAATAAATAATATAACAGTCAATACAACATGTAAACCGCAGAATAACAAAGGACATCTTCCATTAAAGACAGACAGCACAGGACATCACAAACAGTGACGTATTTTTGTAACGAATATATAATCTGAAATTCATACAATTATTTTCACAATACTAGTCCAAACAATTATCATGATAATGACGGTATTGAAAGGCTATTTTATAATTATTTGGACTACAAATGATAAGACTTAACACATTATCCAACCGAAACCACAACAGAAACATCATAAATAAATACATGAATGTTGGATGTTTAAAATACCGAGACACGTCATATAGTAATGCAAATTCACACTCGGCAAAACTACTAAAACGTATATCCAAAAAGTCCAACTTAAACAATTAACAATGCATGGACTCGATAATATGTATAAAGAGCAATCGAATTTTTCTAGGTCTGTTTGAATTCATGGTAAAAATCAGAAATATGTTAATCATCCATTTTTGCCATTTGATAAGACAACTTACCGTTTTGGATTTTCCTTCGAGTTTGGTAGTTTTGTTCATTTACTATTTACCTGTATGCAATGATTTTTATCCATCTAATCACCAAATGGTTTACCCTGATTCAGTTTCAATGTTGACATTCTTTTCCGTTTAATAGCTGAACACGCCTAATACATGCGTAACCAATCTCCAGCAAAGGGATTAGATTGAAGGTCACATGAATACAGATTCAATGAGGGTAAATTATTGACCTGAAGTCAATAATACATCAGTGATTTTAAAAATTTTAGCTAATTGTGACAAATTCGGTCCAAACTGACTGCTTCTAAGAAAGTATTATTTCAAAATTCCGCTTTTATCAATACTTGAAACAAAACAAATCGTATCTCAAATATTTGTCTAGATCGTATTTAATGGCCCTTTAATTATTCCTGCGTTGTTTAATAATTGCGAAAATTGTGAAAGGATATATTTCACAAAATAAAACAATCGCATTTTCAATTTTGATAGTATTAATTTAGGCATCACTAATCATAAATTTGCTGTATTCAATTTTGTTATTTTTGTTATTTGACCAATTCGAGTGTATGAAAAAAAAGCAAATGGTAGAATAACGAAAAAAAGGGATATTGTATCAAAGCCGAAATAAATTTTGTACTGAGTAAATGAACAAAATGCATCATATTCATGCAAATGACATACCATAAGTAACAATGAATTAATTTTGTATGTTGCATTTTATATTCTAATTATAATAGCAATGGTAATGATGGTTAATTGGCAGCTTGATATTATTATTTCAACAGAAAGTTACCTGCGAATAACTTTTGCAAAATTAAACTTAATACAAACTTAGATTGTAATTGTGGTTATTTGATATTTCTTCAGCTCAAATATTGATTGACAGAAATTACACGATGGACATCAAATTTCAATATTCTTTTTAAAAAATTGAACATTTTTTCTTTATAAAAGCCAAATTAATTGCTTTTTATGAAAGTATTCTTACTACATCATTTCATTGTATGAAATACTCGTCAATAGACAATTAACGAATCAAATACGTACTCATAATACCATTGAAAACAGTTTCGTTTTCAAAAAAGCAGACGGTGAGGTCACTATCGCTATTCTTTTCTATTTTCAAGAAGACATCGTTGCCCTCCAATGCGAGACAAGTTGTAGATTTTTTAATTTTTGAAAATGTTACCATGGCCGATAGTGGACTTTATATGTGTACTGCAAAGAATGACATTGGAACTGATTTTAAAGTAATACATTTGATTGTAAAAGGTAATTATTCCTAACTTTTGTATGCAAATCTCATAAATTTGTCAATGTATATACATGTATATATATAACATACAAGGTAGAGATGATCGAAAATATCGAAAATATTTTTTATCCTCTGATATAGTTCATTTTATGGTCATAAACTTCTGTGCCAACCGCACATGACCACATTTATCATCATGGTATGCCATAAAACAATATAAACACAAGGTTTGTGGTATTATTGTCAATAAGACAGCTACCACTGTCCACAGGTCAATGAAGTGAACAATTATAGTTCATTGTACAGCCTTCAACAATATTGGTTGATTTATTGTTGTTTGCTATCCATCCAGTTGCAATTAATAAATGTATATTCAAGGCGAGAAAACTTCAAAAGTTTATTTGATAGACAGGTTCTCCAAGGTAGGCTGATCAAAAAGAAGGGCTGATATTTTGAACTGCCACTGGAAATGAAGGTATGTTGGATAGGTGGCAAACATTAAACCATGCCACAGACCGCCAACAGACCATTGAATATTTGTTGCAAGGGTTTCCAAACGTGCAGTAAGAGAGGCACTCTCTCTATACGAGAAATTAGACTAAACATCCAAATTCCGACCAGACTTGTCTTCATATTTATACACCATACAGAGCCAAGCAGACGTCTTACTTGAGCACGGTTTTACTGCAGTATATGGAGAGGTCAAGGTGACCATATTTCTTTACCTCAGTCAACGCTTGATATGGCCTTCAATAATAAGCAAAACCCATTCCATATGTATAGATTATTACATGGCATTTTTTATATCAGACCCTTTATCGGCCCTAGGTCATGATATCAGTCCAGGAGCCGAAAGACACATTGATTTATACTACAACAATGTAAAGAAACAACCAAGTATGCAGACAACATTTACTGGATTACATGTTCTAGGTTTTGGATATGAATTATTAGGTTTGTTGAATTGACAATGTCATGATTACGATAACATATTTTACTTACCGGGTCAAAATATGTGTTGATAAACAGCTGAAACTTATACATGGTTAACTTCAAAACGTATAAATTATATGTTGGATAGGTTGAACAACATCTTTTTATCAGTATATGAAATCGAAATGTTACTCAAATTCATTCAATGCTGTTGGCAACATTTTGGTACTATGTCACACAGCAATGCTATTTTTTTCTCGATATTTTGCAGCGTAGGATGACCGATAAACATATCTTTAATTCGGATAGAATGTTGGATAAAGATAAGAATATTATTCTTATTCACTTTTGTTCAATACAAATTAAAACGAATACCATTTGATCCGTCTTCAATGTATTTCCATTGTGGTTGATGTATACATAGTAGCAGACGCTTACTCTGTCGATGCATCCAGTCTTGGTTCTTTTGGAGTTCATATGATACCCAATGTTTTTTTGTTACCTTGATTTGTATCTTCTTAATCTATTTATAAAATTTACGCATCGATTTACTTTATTGATGCATGAATGATTCAGTAAAAATATCTTATATGAGCTGTTATGTTTATGTTGTGTTGTGCATTATGTTGTTCTGTTGCAGCCAAACCGCCTATACTTCACACTGGTCCGGTCATTCACGCATTATCTACAGTAAAAGTTGACTACTACACGGATGCTAAGCTGGTATGCAACGTTACAGGATTCCCTACGCCTACTGTTACCTGGAAACATGGCAATGTAAATATAGTCAAAAAACACTTTCTGAATATATGTAATAATTCAAAACGATTTGAATTAAATTCATCAATATTTTAAATCAGGGTGACAGTAATGTGTATGCGCGTCAACTAAGCTTTATGTATTCCCCATAAATGATTCCAAATTAAAAGACAAATTGAAAGAGTTGGTAATACTTTGTTTCATTAAAAAGAATGGCGAACGTAGATACAAGTATCTTGTCTTGGGGAGGGATAAATCCTACTTTGTAAAGAATAACTCTGATTCAACAAAGAATTCTCTGAAACTGACATTATCAAGATGCTTGATTTCTTGATTGACAACATATTTGTTACGTTTGGAGGACGTGCTTTTCAACAGACTGTCGGAATTCCAATGGGAACCAATTGTGCCCTCTTTTTGCCGACTTGTTTCTTTATTTTTATGAGGCTGACTTCATACAGGAACTTCTTAGGAAGAAAGATAAGAAGTTTGCAATATCCTTTAACTTTACGTTCCGCTATATAGATGATGTTCTCTCACTCACTAAATAATACAAAATTTGGTGACTATGTTGAACGAATCTATCCCATCGAACTAGAGATAAGGGATACTACAGATACAGATAAGTCTGCCTCATATCTTGACATTCATCTAGAAATTGACAATGAGGGTCGGTTGAAAACAAAACTTTACGACAAAGAGATGATTTCAGCTTCCCAATTGTGAACTTTCCATTTCTTTGTAGCAACATTCCAGCAGCTCCTACAAACGGAGTACATATGTCCCAATTGATACGATATTCCCGGGCTTGTATTTCCTATCATGATTTCCTTGATAGAGGAATGCTGCTCACAAGGAAGCTATTAAACAAATCAAGAGTTCCAAATGGTGAAGTTGAAATCATCCCTTCGTAAATTTTTACGCACGCCATCACGAGTTGGTTGACTGTTCTGGAATAACCGTTTCACAGATGATATCGGATATGTTCCTTATGTCGTGACTATAATATCCTTCCCTGTTCACGCATGTGACCTACCGAATTAGACTATTTACCGGATTTGTAATAACATGAGCAACACGACGGGTGCCACATGTGGAGCAGGATCTGCTTACCCTTCCGGAGCACCTGAGATCGACTTTAATTTTGGTGGGGTTCATGTTGCTTAGTCTTTAGTTTTCTATGTTGTGTTTTCTGTACTATTATTTGTCTGTTTGTCTTTTATTTTTAGCCATGGCGTTGTTAGTTTATTTTCAATCTATGAGTTTGACTGTCCCTCTGGTATCTTTCGTCCCTCCTTTATGAAAATTAAATAAAAGACAGTCTTGTATAATCATTTGATTTTTCTAATAAAGTGTTTAGTTTACGTATATCAACAGACAATTTTATATTCTCTTCTTATATTTTTTAATAATGTTTTCCTAGCAATTTGCATTATCATGAACTCATTTTACGACCATATCAGACATCTGTACTGGTATCTTATATGTATATAGCAATACGGGCAAATATAGAAAAGATGCAGAATTGTCTATGAAAAAGCATACAAATCAAAGCCTGAAGAAACAGAAATATAACGAGTTTAAATCGAAAATAGTTACAATATATATATTCTTTATTTTCATGCATACCGTTTTCTTATCTGCGCTGCCTTACAGCCACTCGTACGTCTGTTTTGTTGTACGTAGATTACAATGAAATTATAGCCACAAGAATTAGAAACTTAGTTCACACGTTTATTATTATGTGAACTTTTAAAATGAATGAAATTACCACTTAATAAATTTGTGCGTCCGAAACGCTTTTCTGGATTTACCTTCATCAGGAACGCTCACACCTATAGATTTAAAAACCAGGGATGCGTAAAAATGTTGACACGTTAGGAGATATATTTCAAAATGTATGCAAAATGAGTGTTTTGGACAAAAAATAGCATAGAACATAACATTGAAATGTGATAATGCAAGGAGGTCATTGTGCCCTACGGACACACAGCCTTGTTAAGATATGCGTTTATAGGAATTTTATTCTTTACTGCATCCTGTAAAAATTTTCATGAGAAATACTTATAAAATTTGAATCTTTCTCAATGATAATTACGGACATTGGTTATTTCCCATTAATATACAATTGGATAAATGAAATAGAATACATTGCGTCCAGAATAGATGTGTTGTGAGGGAGCAAATTCAACAGTTTAATGTCAAGTAAACTTTTCGGAACCATCATTATAAACATACAAATGCAGAAATGAATTTAACCTACCAAAAAAGTTTATATTATGTATCTTTAAAAGTGACGTATTGATTACCAAGAAGTAATGATAATTTTTGAAAAAATAAATTATCAAAAGGGACAAACAAATATATCACATGTTTCAGAAACTGTTGCATATATCTGGAGACATCATGGTTGTGCAGAATGTGACGAATACAACAGCAGGGTATTACACTTGTATCGCAACTAACGATGTTGGAACAAGTCAAGTTAACATATTTCTTGAGGTCACTTACGGTATGTGTCTATTGTAGAATAAGAAAAAACAAATGACAAATTGATATCACGTTATTGACATACGCTAATGACGATCAGTTATAGTCAATAAAGGACTGTCTGGGTCTTGTTATAACTAAGAGTTTTCTACAGTACTAAAATATTGTCTCGCAATACTTGTATATTATATTTGTATTATTGTTTCCATATTAATAAACGATCCTTTACCAAAATTGTAGGAATAATCAGAAGTTATGCATAAATCTTTTTTTTTCTTCATTTTTATGATTTTAATATGCATCTTTTACCGCGACACTTGTTTTGTTTGTATCGTTAAGTCGTTAACTACATATCTTATATTTAATTTTCGATGCGAAATGTTACTCACATTATTTTGTATGTTGATGTAAGTTCCAACGTGTATCTTTTGAATATCAGAAGTATTTCAGTTAATACGAGCATTTACTATGTAATTGTGGCTTATTTACTGGGTTACAGTATGTTTATGCCATGGTGATATACCTAAGTCAATCTGAATAACATGTAAACATAGAAAGGAACAACATAAAGAGTCAAAACAGTGTCACGAACCCAAAACTTGCTGATTTGCCTAAATCCACGTCATTTGATCTCCAGTCGAAAGTTGTATTATCTCCTTATTTTGTGGGAATAGGTATGCAAGAGTAATGTATAGATGTTGGTTTTTATACTCAATGTAGTCGCCAAGTAATTACGAAAAGACGATCGAGAAACTGTTGATATAATAAAACATTTCTAGTCGTGATTATTGGTACACATTTAGCATTAATTTAATTTGCCACATAAGAAACATATAAAAAGTGCGGGAAATGCGTCGTTTCCTCGTCGATAATTTTTTTGTACACAGTATTATGATAGCTTGAAGTTACAAAATTAATTCCTGTGCATCTATTTCCTTTTCTTTACGGAGGTTATCTTTGATAGGAATTTTATGCGACTGGCATACAAGTGAGAGGTTTAACTAGCTATAAAACAAGGTTTAATCCACCATTTTCTACATAAGGAAATGCCTGTACCAAGTTAGGAATATGACAATTGTTTTCCATTCGTTTGATGTGTTTAAACTTTTGATTTTACCAGACTGAGTTGAGAATGGACTTTCCGTTTTGAATTTTCCTTGGAGTTCGATATTTTTGTTATTTTACTTTTTGATTAACACAAGTTTTCTATGTGTTGCTCAATCATTTCTATGTGAACTGTTGTTTTGACCTTTCGTTTTTTGTGTGACTATAGATTTGATAAGTTAGAGTGTCGTAAACCAATAAATATATTTCAAAGGAAAATAGTAACCGTTCATTTGTCGTTTTGCATGGCACCAGGCAAAATAGTTCCAAGTTTTATATGAAATAAATGATAAACTACTTCATATTTAGAAAGCTTCATTCAGTATTCAAGAAAATTCGTTTGGTTTTCATAATTCAATGTCTAATATAATAAACTAAAATAGATAAATATAGAAAACAAACTCTGTGGAAAAAGGATTGGATTTGAACATATCGTTTGAACAAATATCATTCATAATATTTTGGACTTGCAATTATATATAAGGGATATTAAGTCAAGCTCAAAATGTCCCATGCATCATTTTAAAGATTAACAGTGCCGGGTTCATTATATAATCATTAAGTATCCTTATTAAAAAGACATGCAATACTTTCATTTTCTTAAAGTGAGTAAATGGCAAATAATTATGTTGTTCTAGATCACAAAACATAATGGCTTTGACATTAGTTTTGGGTTCATCTTTGATATGTTCATCATGATTTTCATTCAAATTGTTCAAATTATCTTTTCTAATTACAAATAACAACGTTTCAATTTATATCGTAGTTTTAAAGTTGTTTTTTAGATAACGATCAAGACTGTTAATATTATTTGTTTATTATTCATTTCATCCTTTAGATACGCCTCAGATTGTAACTCATCCGAGAACAGCTATCGTAGTGGTAGGACAGTCTCACAATTTTTCATGTATTACGACTGGACATCCTAAACCATCAATAACATGGTCCTTCAAGTCTGTAAGTTTCAGTATAAGTGATTATTTTGATTTTGTGTTGATGTTGTTGTTGGCAATTGCATGTGCAAGATATTAATGTTCTACATCCAGTGATGCATGGTATGATGAAAATTCTTGTTGGTGTAAGGTCAAAGTTTGGTTAACATGTTCTATTCAACAAAGAACTCATACGATACTTTTACCACAGTTTTGCCAATTCAAAGGTAGATAGTACTACAATATAATTCATAACCTTTTTTTTATCATTTCTGGTAATTAACTTTCAGGGAGGGAATTAAATTCTATAAAGTGCATTTTTCACCATTGAGACATCAAGTTTAATGGTCAGGTAAATACATCTGAAGCGCATGTCTTCTCTTTTATTCAGTTGAGTGCTTTTTGAGTACGAAAAGAAGAAAAAGCTGATAATGTTTAACTGTTTGGACGTTAACTGTTCTTTTGAAGGACAAATAAATAAAATACATTGGGATATGCAACATGATTTCCTTTCACATATGTTCATTGTAATACTCACGATGTCGTGCCAAAGAAATTATTTTATTAGAAATCTACATTCAGACTTGAAATATTCACTCTTCAAGATTGTAGGTAAGTGTTGATACAAATACAATGTAATTATGTGTCATTTTAGTGACAAATGCACGCTAAAGCAATAATAATATAAAAAAATCGAAATCTTCATAAGAGTTTTCAGATATATTTAAATCTTCTTGTACTTTCATCGTTATCACATGATGGACAACCTTTTTTAATACTATTTGTTTTCAGTGCACTTTAAATACATTATTAATTTTGCCTTTCATTTGTTTAACTCTTGCGACACTGATATTGCTATACGCACGTCTGATAAATGAAATTATAAGCTATTTTTTTAATCAGTTTTACGATATGTTGTTCGATTTAATTAGCAAGTAGTCGGCTCACAGGGCTAGTATCTAATATTTTGATACAGGCATTTTCCTGTATTTAAATCATTTTTAATTATGTTAGAGTAGTTCGTAACACTAAAGGTATACTCTGCACTCCTTGTCAAACGCGATTCCCAACCGTCATAGATGGCTAAGCAAGGTTTGGCATAGCATGTTGACTTCTTTTGTTTGTAATGCTTTTCAGCTTAGTAATTCATCTGTACATCTCATGTTTTAAATCGGGCGCCACTATTTAGACTTATATTTACATTGTGTCATAGCTCAAATTTATTCGTTCATTGTATGTTCACTTGTATTTGTTAATATGTCTTCTGATAAAGTTAAGCCATTTCACTTGATATTTTATAGTGTGTCTTTCTATGTTGTGATGTTACACTATTGTTTCAGATAAGGGTGAAGGTTTGGTACCATTAAAACGTTTGAACCCGCTGCAATTGTTTGTACCTGTCCTAAGGCAGGAATCTGATGTTCAGTAGTTGTCGTTTGTTGCATTGATGTGGTTCATAAGTGTTTCTCGTTTCTCGTTTTTATGTAGATTAGACCGTTGGTTTTCCCGTTTGAATGGTTTTATACTAGTAATGTTTGGGGCCTTTTATAGCTTGTTGTTCGGTATGAGCCAAGGCTCCGTGTTGAAGACCGTACTTTGACCTATAATGGTTTACTTTTACAAATTGGGACTTGGATGGAGAGTTATCTCATTGGCACTCATACCACATCTTCTTTTATCTATATATTATGTTGCCGAAACGCACTTCTTGCATTATTAGCTTGATATATTTAATCAGTTTGTATTAGTTAGTTCGCAGATCCTGCTGTTTTCGTATTGATTTTTACGTGATGGTCATTTTAAATAAGATAAGAAATATAGGCTATCAAAATGCCTTTTGAAAACTCATCGATCAGTGGAATTCCTGACATTGCAATATTCTTTATCTTAAAAGGTGAAAGACGTGTCATCTTTCTGAAGTGTTTAGAAAAGCAGTTAAGGGATAATGTTGACCGAAGTAAAGGAAATTTTATAGTTCGAGAAATCTAATCCATAAAAATTCTTGTTCTTGGTATCCTTTGTTCGTATCAGTGCAATTCCTGACATTGTAATATTCTTTATCTTAAAAGGTGAAAGACATGTCATCTTTCTGAAGTGTTTAGGAAAACAGTAAAGGGATAATGTTTATAGACAATTTTTACTGAAAACATGCAGACTTCGGAATAAATGGTGGGAAAGATGAAATTGTCAAAAAAATGATGGTTTTCAAATATAAAACTCAATCGCTGGAACACACAATATTTGATTCATACCCTGTCACATAACTTTTTAATTGGTTTTACATTTTGGAATAGAGGAACCAGCCTTTTTCAGTTTGAAAATTTAGTGAAATTGATATAAAATAAATTGATAAGTCATCATTGTCGCAATCTATGAAGCTTAGACTGAAAAAAAAACATTACCAATAGTCTAGCGGTTCAAGGTGTAAAACTGCAGTCATATGGTTGAATCAATGTGATTAGAGACTACTGTTCTCTCTCCTATTTCTCAGAATGGTCTTTGAAAAAAAAATGCATATGTGCTTATAATGTTGTCCTTATTAGGATAATACTAAATTGTATAGCATCACACCGTGTCCAAATGAATAGAAATAATTTGACAAAAACAATCAACTACACAGAAAACTAAATATTGAGCAGCACAAACTTGATAACAACGAAAGATAATTTAATTTTGGATGTAACGCGTCTTCTGATTGGGTGACGTTGTTTTGTTTATCAGTTCATAGACATAATTTTGTCATGTGACCGTGACGTCATCAACGTTTTTTAATGGTTTACTCCGGTTTAAAATGGAATTTAGAATTAAATTAAAGAATGACTGTAATATTTTTCTGTCTATTTGAAATAACATAAAATGTTGTGCACACTTTAAAATAACCCGCTACGCGGGTTATTCAGTGTGCACCACATTTTTGATGTTATTTCTTCATAGACAGAAAAAATATTACAGTCATTCCTTAATTAAAAAAAAATTGCTTCATGTGTGATTTTGTGATCTTTGGATTGAGGTTAACACAAAAAGAAAGATACTTGTCATGAGAGGGGAATTATCAAAACCTTCGTTAATACTAAGGACTTTATTTATTTATGTAAACATTATATTGACAACAACATCATGTATTTAAGTGTGTATGAAGTGACATTGTCACAAATATGACCATTGACTATTATCTTAGTTTGCACAGGAGTCAACTACAATGCCTTCTCATCAGCTTCATCAAAGAGGACAAGTACTGACTATTTTTGCCATTAAAACACTTGAATCAGGAACACTAACGTGTACGGCAGTGAATGCTTTTAGAGATGATAGAGCTTCGGTTGCAGTTTTATTCAAAAATCGTATGTACTAACTCCAAACAAATGTCGACATTAGGCAAAAAAGAGTCATTAGTTGAAAAAAAATTAAATAAAAATATAATAGATACATAAATTTGTGATGATGACTTTTTGAATATTAGTTCAAAATTCGTAAGTATTAATACGAAACAAATGTCGACATTCGTCAAACAAGAGTCTTATTTGAAAGAGAAAAAAAAAAGAAAATAATTGATACATAAATTTTGAGATAATGACATTTTGAAAATTAATTACAAATTCAATGAAAACATATGTAAAAGGTATCTTAGAAATGCTGTTCGGAGCATATTTATATATGATTCAAGTGGAAATATCTATTTTCGAACAAGTAAGGTTTATTATTAGTCTTTTAAACGTGATGCTCATGTAATATGAATATCAAAGGCCTGTTTTGAATACCAATACAACAATATAACAATTAATTACATGTTTAACAAATGGTGTTTAGAAAATATTATTAAACCAGGATTCTAATTTCTTAGTATTTCTTTTCAAGTAACTGTAGTCAGTGCAAACCGTTATTCGAGATACATATAGTCAAACTATTTGAAAAAATCGCATTCGTATGAATTCTTATCAGCAAAGATACGTAGATGTAATAAGGACCCCCCCCCCACCCCGATATGCAATTTGAAAGAAACGTGTTACGGTTATAAATTATGAAACTATTTCTATGCAAATGTTAATATTAGAAATTGTTTGACTTATGTAGCGAACTTTCCTTTTATTTAGCTAGCAATATAGGTTTTGGGTAATCAAGACTACAACTGGACGATTGGCGATCAAATAGGAAATACCTGAAATAAAAACTATCTGTATAGGATATTGTTTACATATCTGATTGAAAACATCACCAAGCACAAGGAGGAACACAACTTAATATAATTCAGCAATTTTTTTTCAAGAGATGTGATTACAAAACAAGGTCATAATTCTACATAAATTTCAATCCATTTTATTTGTTTTGAATTACTTGTAAGTAAAGATTTGATACAGATACACGATTGCATTGTCAGTTTGTCATCTACTTATCAGTTTAAACATCCCTTCAATATTTTCTGCCTCTCTGTTATCGACATCATTCAGCGACAAAGACGACACATCAAGGTAACAAATAAAAACGAAGGAAATCACAAAAAGAGCTAGACAGGGTGAACCGACAGAAGGGTAAGAGTCTCCTGCCATGAACGTACGTAGAGACGATTTCAGTCATTATTCCTATTTACTCTGCTAAAGCAATGTTTTTGTTACATGTAACAATGTTATTGAATTCCCTAAAACATGAGTATGTATGCAGATAATAAATCATTTGAGACATGTAAACGCTATTCGATGAAGACACAGGGTATATTACTGATGACGAATGGAAGGTTAATTATAAAAACTGAAAAGAAATGGCGAAAGGTACCAAAGGGATATTCAAACTCACAAACGGAAACGAACTGACGATGTTAGGTCAAAAAACGACAAAGAGACATACACAGAATACAATACACAACATCGAAAAATAAAGACTGAGCAACACGAACCCCACGAAAAACCGGGAATTAATTGAAATAGTCACGTTTGTCATTGCCATGTATCCTCGTGAGAAGTCGTCCATCTATGTTAATATATAAAAAAAGATCCACAATAAAAAGAAAAAAATCTAGTTCTGGTAGTATCTTTTATTTTTCGCATGGATATATTATATGCAATTTGAAGAACTGCTTGAAATATGGTTTTTGGTTAACAGGACATCATTGATACATATGTTTCTCAAGTGGAATAAAAAAGAAGTGTTAGCTGCTATTATTGTTTTATTCTGAAAAGTCATTTGATCTGAATAAAAAAGAGTAAATTTACACAGCAACGTACAAAACAGGGCAGCTTGCATAGTAGCAAACATTTTGCATTCAACTGCATCTTACGCTTCGAACAAAGAGTTCAAAGAAGGAATCTTCACATCAAATTATCTCCCCGATTTTGACCATTAGTTGATCGGTATTTATACTTACGATGAACACAGCCAAACGATCCCCAATGGTGGCTTTGAATAAAAATATAGTCACTTTGGTATTCTTCCGACCGGTAGAAAAACCCTTTCAAAGTGTGGTGTACGTTTGGTTGTGTGGGATATACATGTACGCAATCACGTACGGTCAAGTTAGGAAAGTAAAATCCGATTCCTCGTGTAAAAAAAGTACCACACTCTCTACACGTTAAAAACTCTTTCAATAACTATTTGAGGTAGCCTGTTTCAAAGTGAAATTTCAGTCCCTATCTAATATACCTTTATTTTTCCAGTGGCAGTCATAATTTCCCTGACCTTCATCTCGGACAGCCTCTATTACAGGACCTACTTATTGTATTAATTGTTAAATTGTTCTTGTCCTGAACATACTGAGACGTTAAAAAACGAACAATAAATTTATCAAAGTTAAAAATTTGGAAGCCAGTCGTCCAATTTAATGTCATTGTATTGTTCTCACATGCATGTTATTATTCTATCTTATAGTTATGTTTACATATGTTCTCTTTAACTATGTTATTGTAGTTTTATTAGAAATGAAATCGTTCATTGACAGCCAAACGGACATTCCTCTGCATGATGGGAATAATCCAGGTGGTCTAATTTTTAATCATCCACTCAACAATTTTAATAAAAGATAATAGTATCCTTTATATTTTTATAAACACCCGGAAGTTAATTGCTAATGAATAATTTAGTCAACGAGATTATAAATTTGCTTTTCAAGCAATATTGATTGAAAATTAAACTTTGTACAAACAGAAAGAAAACAATTGTTATTTAATATCTGCAAGTCTGTTCTTGTGTCCATATCTGTGGTTTCTAGTTAATTGCTAATGAATAATTTAGTCAACGAGATTATAAATTTGCTTTTGAAGCAATATTGATTGAAAATTAAACTTTGTACACACAGAAAGAAAACAATTGTTATTTAATATCTGCAAGTCTGATCAGGTGTCGTTAAACAGGAAGAGTAAGAAATAAGAAAAAAAACCCAATTTATTGATATGCGATTAAGGAACGCGTTTATGTTTTAGATGATTATCACAAAATGTGTAAATACAAAACAATATGCTGTTGTTCATATATCAGGAGAGAAACGACTATAAGATATTGAGAAAGTGCATTCATAGAGATAGCTTTATTTAGCTTTTAGGAATACGATGGATCCCAAATGCAATATAAAACAAAATGTACCCCTTAGTCATCAATAAAAAGTGATTGCTCTGCTCCTCTAATCTTATTCTAATAAGTAACGCTTTTTTGAATGTTTCATCATCATCAAAAAGTTTGGTGATGTACAGGCGACAATTTCCCCCAAAAATGCTACGCCATTGGATGTGTACTGATTGTTACTTTAATCTGGGAGAACATGATTTAATTGTTTCTGTGCCTCGTACCGATCTTTTGATGAAGGCAAATTCAACTGATGTTTACAGTTTGTTCTTATGTTGTGCTGTCACACAACTGTTTCAGGTTAGGAGGAGGATTAAGCGCTTATGAACATGTTTAACCCAGCCACATCAAGTCAGCAGTCTGTAGTTCAGTAGTTGTCGTTTGTTCAATTCTGTCATATTTCCGTTTCGTAAATTGTTTTTTTTTCTATTAAATAGGCCGCTTGTTTTCTCGTTTAAACTGTTTCACATTGTTCATGTCGGGGCTTTTATAGCCGACTATACGGTATGGTTTTTTCTCATTGTTGAATGCCGCACGGTTGCCTTTAACTGCTTTTATCCACTTAATTTGAACTCTGATGGATAGTTGTCTTATTTGCAATCATACCACATCTCCTTATTTTTAAACTTAAACATTCATGAAATTATTTATACATAGGTAATATTATTTAACATAAGTGATAATATCAATTGACCTAATCTGGTAGCCGAGTCCCACCTCCATCTCGGACAACACAGAGAAAAAGATAACTTAAGAAAAAATTGTGCATTAGTGAAAAGTTTAATAACATATCAAACAAGTATTTAACATTATTTTCAGTTTGCTTAGTTTCTTCTGTTTCCTATTTTTACATTGGACTCGGAATGTTGACTGCTATACCACAATTTTTGACGTTTTCACCTATTATGTCTGTTTATTTTTCTCACACATTGTTGTCAATATAATGGAATTTTAAAGTACACAAGCTATATACATGATATAGATTAAGAACCTGGTCTTCTCTTGGATGGTATATTTTGTTATTTATTGTAATCTTGTACAAATTAAATTAGTAGCCCTTGAAATTAAAAGAATATAACAACAAAGCAGAATGTAAATAATTTTTATCCAGTTATGTTCTAATTCTCTTTCTAATATTGACACTTGAACGTGATTTTCAACAAGCATTTTCAATAATATGAGAATAAAAAAAAAATGAAAACAATACGTTGTAAATTCCATGAGTCCGAAACTCATTTCTGGTTTTACCATCACCAGGAACGCTCAAAGCCGAATATTTGAAAGCCAAGGATGTATAAGAACCTAAACAAACTGTACAAAATCAGACTAAGAATGATAACTCAAGAAAATATGACTGTTGACAACTAAGTAAATGATTTTGCCTTTCAAGTGTTTTGCTTCTCCACTGATGAATCTTGTGTAGACGAAACGTGCGTCTAGCGACAAAACTATAGCCTTATAAATCCGATGAGTTCATACAAGGGATATGTATTTACAATTGTTCAAAATGACTGTAGTAAGTCAAGATTTAAACAGTCAAGTTCTTCATTTCTTCCATATATTTCTTATCAATATAATTGCAAATTCTGCTAAGCATCATATATTTACTTGAAATGCTTTTTGTGAAATTCTTTTCTAGAAAATTATATATCATCTCAAGGCAGGTAGGGTGTATGTTTGCTTGTGGTTCGTTGTGTTTTATTGTCAATCTTCTCGTATATTCTCGACTAGCGCGATGGTAATGTCTGTCCTTCTCTATCTTATACAGTTGATTTCCACCAGTTTTCTTTCTATTAGTTTTCATTATGTAAGCATTTTCCAATAATTAGCATTTTTATATTTGTTTTTAATTACTTTTTGGCTTTTATTTACTACAAGAAATTTCATTATCACGTCACAATGACAATTGCTTGGAACCCACAGTTCGTATATATGCCTTATGATAACGATAGTGCATTTCAAGAATACATCACTTCTCTGACTAAAGTTCAATATCCATGACTACAATATTGCCCAGATAAAATATGAACGGCGTTAAAACTAGCACAATGAAGGCATTAATAGATATTGGATGAAGCCATCGTCTCCAGATATATATAACATTATAAAAGTATTATAATTATAATTTAACAATACACCGTAATTGGTTTATGGAAAGCATGCATTAGCAGTTTATGAAGATCCCACGCAAGTACTAAGTCTATTTGTGTGTTCATTCAGTTTGAAATGGAAATCTTCTATGCCACATTCCCTTTAACATATTTGTCAATGGGTGATGCATAATGAACGTGTTGAAAGTGTTGAAAATTGTATTTCATATTTTATACTGCATTACACAAACATCAGCATCAGCCATTGTCAAATTTATACAAAACCAAATTATATGATGTAATCATTCGTTGCTTGTTTATCTTAGATTTATGATTCATGTTGGAAATTACTTAGGATTTTAATTTACAAATAACATCATCCATTTAAGCTAAGCTTGTATCAACAAAAGGTTTGGAAACGCAAAATTATGAAAGAGACAGAAGACAACCAATTAAAAAGGACTGTAGGTCTTATACGTGTTCAAAATATTATATACTGAAATAATTGAGAAAATATTTTATTGAAAAGTAAAATCTAGTATTGAAAGAGGGTTTATCGACCTGACCCTTGATAAAAGAAAAACAATCTTATTTTCATGCAAAAACAACCGTAATCAGGAAACAGAAAAAAATGAAATTCATTATAACACGCAATTGAGTTGGACGACATATCTTATTAAGGTGAGATGTGAAGGATATACGTATAAGTTCGTACTTTATTACTTAGCAAATAAACATTATTGAAAAAAGCACGCATTCAATGCATTGATCAAGAAATACCTTAAACAAAAACAAATCTAGTAAAATAAATAACCAAATGTCGTGCGAAAGCGGAAGAAGTGTAACATTAAATACATTATCTTCGATGTATGCCTTAAACATGATATAGAAACAATGCTGTGTTGCCAATAGAAAAAAAAAATGATACAAACTTCGATAAGAAAAACCCGCAAAAAAGAAAAACTGAACTACAATCGGCCACACAATACTGTTTAACAACTTTTCTACTGAAGATGACCAATCCAATTATATCTTCGATCATTACAACATATCTTGATAATTGATCGACTTACCCTTCCGGAGTATCTGAGTTCACCCCCGGTTTTTGGTGGGGATCTATGCTGTGTTTTGTATACAACGTTTTGTCTTTTTCTTTTTTGCCATGGCGTTGACTTATTAGTTTGAATGTGCATTATGTATTTTTCTTCCCTCTTTTGCACACATGAAATGTTAATACAAGGCAAACTAAAAATGTATTATTCAACTGCCAGTTGAAGGGACAGATGGTTAACATCGCTTTCAAGAATAAGGACAAACCCTTTGTCTGATACTAAATAAAGTCTACGGTTCTTTTGAATGAAAAAAAAGAAGATATGTTTTACCATCTTATTTCATGATTTGCTATATCCTATATATGAATAACAAAATGAAGTACATTCACTCGTTTCTTTAACGTGTTTTTGTATGTTAAATATTAAGATGATTTGAGAATTTCTTGTTTGGTGACGTTCCCACCATTTTTCCCAAAAATGTTGTTGATTTTTAGATGCCAAAATATTCTTCTGATCCATGTATTTACCGATGGTGTCCTATTCCGTTTCGCAACATTATGTCAGCATGAGGATTTTCATTACAAATGATGCAAATTAAACAGATTACCATGTCCCATAGACGAACCCAGTCTAACTCTTTCATGTGAATCTCACGGTTTTGTATGTTATGAAAGAATTTAGGAGATTTACTGATCCATCATTAAAATTATATTTGCTCTAATTCACAAAGCGCTATATACTTATATTTACTATCATTGATCAATGTTCGTCTGTTAATATTTTATTTGCCAGACTATTTTGATCAACACAAATCAATGTCTTTTATTTTCTAAGTAGAATTACACTACACGCAGCATCTACTTATTTACAAATAAAACATCAAGTTTGCTGTTCTTCACTTCCTTTGTTTTTCAAAATATTTTATGTTACTTTCCTGTTTTCAAAGTACAAGAAGCACGTACTTATTTACAACTGAAACATACATTGTTTTCTTTTTGTTCATTTCTTTTGTTTCTTTTTAATGTATAGAACATCACCTCTGCGTTCGGTGTCTATTCAGATCTAAACGAGTCTGGTAAGTTCTCCATAATTTAGATATTATCTAAAAAAAATAAATGAACAATTAGCCTCTTAGCTTTTGATACATTTATAAAGAAAAAAGTAAAACAACAAAAATACCAAACTTTACGGAAAATTCAAAACGGAAAGTCCCTTAACAATTGGCGAAACCAAAAGCTCAAACACATTAAACGAATGGACTGTCATATTCCTGACTTGGTGCAGGCATTTTCTTATGTAGAAAATGAGGGATTAAACCTGGTTTTAAGGAAACTCATTTTGTACAAGAAGTTATTGACGGAATGTTGGATGTCAAAATAATATAATAGGATATATCATAATAAAAAGTGAGAAAATTGTTGCTATCACAGTATATCAAGAGGGTTTTGTGCCAAGCAACTAGTTTAACCCGCCATATTATATATATGCTTGTGTCAAGCCAAGCACATGTATTGAGTGGTTGTCGTTTATTGCTGTTTTTCAAAATTTTTTTTTTCGTTTATTGTTTTGTATAATTGTGTTTTTTGATGTGTCGTTGCACCATTGTCCCAGGTTGCGGGGAGGGTTTGGCGCAAGCAAACATGTTTGACATTTTTAATGTGCATGTCCCAATTCCGGCGCCTGTTGTTATGTTGTTGTCGTTGGTTCATGTTTGTCATATTTTATTTTATGAACTCATTTGAACTCATGAAATTATTTGTATAGAAAGAGTATTATTAAACATCAGTGAATATATCAATTGACAAAATCTGGTAGCTGTCTCTCACCCCTGACAAAACAGAAGAAAGTATAACTTAAGGACAAAAATAAAATAAAAAAAAAAAAAACGTCAAAAGGATTAAAATTCGGCTTTACTGAAAAGTTTAATAGCATACAAAACAAGTTTCTTTTCGAATGTACATAATCATAATGAATGCAGTTTATAGATTGATAGCAAACAGTATTCAGTGTTGATTGGTTAAACATTTACAGTACGTAATTATCCATGAGAATTTCTTTAGCAACCATTTGAGCATAGTAAACAGCAAGCTCATCTTGCTTTGGTCCTTCTGTTACCAATTGTAACATCGGACTCGGTCCTTCTTTTATACTGAGTTTTACTACATGCGTTTTGGTATATATGTTTGTTTATTCAATATTGGTTATAGGTATAGGCGAAGGGTTGAGATCTCACGAAGCATGTTTAAACCCGTCGCATTTTTGCGCCTGTCCCAAGTCAGGAACCGGGTGCTTAATTTTCAAGCTGAGTTGAAGACCCATTGGTGGCCTTAGGCTGCTTCTGCTTTGTGGTTGGGTTGTTGTCTCTTTGACACATTCCCCGTTTCCATTCTTTATACAAAATATACAAATTTTGAAATGCGTGTTTTTTGGTTATGCATTTCAGTGATAAATTCAACTTAATTTGTTTTCTAACATGTGACTCACAATTTGAAGAATAAATATGTCACAATTCATACATTGTTTGGAAAGACGAACAAATGCATTTATTTACAATTTTCTTTGGTTTCCCGTTATACAAATAAAATTAAAATGCAAATGTAAATGATAAACTAACTACATTTTACCAAACGCTATACATAATCCATATAAGTTGGTATCAACAAAACTTTTGGAAACATAAATCTTATGAAATAGACACAATTAAAAAGGACTGTAGATCTTATACATCTTTAAAGAATCCTAGATTAAAAAATTATATTGTTTTTATTGAAAAGTAGAATTTAGTATTTAACGAGAGTTTATTAACCCGACCCGTGATAAGAAAACCCAATTTTACATTCAAGTAAAAACAACGGCAATCCGGTAACAGAAACATTGAAATTAATTATAGCAAGCAATTAAGCTGAACGACATATCTTATTAAGGTGAGATGTGAAGGATATACGTTGCAAATGTACATTTCATGAAAAAAAGTACGCATTGAATGCATTGATCAAGAAATACCATAACAAGAATAATAACAAATATCCAAATGTCGTACAAAAGCGTAATATCAAACACATTATCTTCCATGTGTGCCTATACATGTTATAGAAACAATGTTGTGTTGCCAATATAAAAAAATGATACAACGTTCGATAAGTAATATCCACCAAAAAGAAAAATTGAAATACAATCGGCCACACAATACTGTGTAACAACTTTTCTACTGAATATGATCAATCAAAAGTATTTCTTCGATCATTACAACATATCTTGACAATTAATCTGCTTACCCGTCCGGAGGATCTGAGGTCAACACCGGTTTCTGTTGGGGTTCGTGTTGCTCAGTCTTAAGGAGTAAAATAACAAAAATACCGAACTCCGATGAAAATTCAAAACGGAAAGTCCCTAATCAAATGGGAAAATCAAAAGCTTAAACACTTCAAATGAATGGATAATAACTGTCATATTCCTGACTTGGTACAGGTATTTTTTTATGTAGAACATGATGGATTAAACCTGGTTTTATAGCTAGCTTAACCTCACTTGTATGACAGTCGCATAGAATTCCATTATATTGACAACAATGGGTGAACAAGACAAACAGACATAATATGTGAAAAAAGTCAAAAATAGGGGTACGGCAGTCAACATTGTGTTATAGTCTTACTCACTATATAAAAAAAAAAAAAAAAAAAAAAAAAATGAAAAAACAAAATGCATTTAGACAAACACATAAGTTTAAGTTTTCTTTGTTGTGTTTTGTATACTGCGTTTGCATGGTTTTGTCTTTTGTTTTTTTTGACACGGCGTTGTCGGTTTATTTTCGACTTATTAGTTTGAATGTGCCTTATGTATTTTTTTCTCTCTTTTGCACGCATGAAATGTAAATAAAAGGCAACACAAAAATATATTAATCAACTGTCAGATGGAAGGTCAGATGATGAAAATCGCTTTCAAGAATTAGGACAAACTCTTTGTTTGATACTAAATAGAGTCTACGATTTTTTTTACAATCTTATTTCATATTTTGCCTTATCCTATACATGAATATCAAAATAAAGTACATTCAGGAACTCTGTTTCTTTAACGTGTTTTGGTATGTTAAATATTAAGATTTGAGAATTTAGTTTTTGGTGACGTTCCCATTATTTTCTCGACAGGTCCTCAGCGGCCAGAATATTCTTTTGATCCGTATATCTACCGATGGTGTCCCATTTTGTTTCGTAACTCTATGACAACATGAAGATTTCCAATCAGAGTGATGCAAATTAAACGGATTACCATGTCTCATAGACGAAACCAGTCTAGCTCTTTCATGTGATTCTCACGGTTTATCTGGGCTGAAAGAATATATGAGATTTGATTATCGTTTCAATTATATTTGCTCTAATTAACAAAGCGCTATATACCAGAAACTTGTGAATGTTAAAATTATACTATAATATGTATATTTACAAACAATAATTTATCAATGTTCGTTCAATAAATCTTTTATATGCCAGACTATTTTGATCATCACAAATCAATGTCTTTTATTTTTTACAAGTCGAATTACAGTACACTTATTAACAAATTAAACATTAAGTTTGCTATTGTTCACTTTTCATATCAAACAGAGTTTCATAAATCTGAAATATATTAGATGTAATTTAACAAAAATGGACCATCAGCCTCTTGGCCTTTACTTCATTTACAAAGAAACTTATTTTGTACAAAAGTCATTGACTTGTTGTTAAATGTCGATATAATATGCTAGGATACAGTATCCTAATAGTAATTTCAAAAGCAGAGACGTTTGTAACTGTGATTGAAACATATTAAAACAAGGCTATACGGAAGATTGTTAGAAACGGGCTGCCACTAATAGATAAAAATGATCGAATTGTTATAGTATCTTTACGTCTTTGCTACAGTCATAGATTGTTGTAGCCGTATTTGACATATCTCTTAAGGATTTTTTCCAGTTTCTTTATGCTCTTCTACTTTGTCTTCAAATTGGCTTTTTGAATGTTTAATTCGAGCGTTACTGACGAGTAGTATGTAAAAAATGCGCGTCTTGCGAACAAAATTATCAACCTGATATTTTTATGTGTTTCCACGCAGTGGTATGCAACCTGTATAATGAATCCAACATGTTTCAGAATTTTCATTTAAAAATGCTCGAGTATCTTCAACATCGTAATGTTATGTTTAATGAGTTTTGGCACTTTGAATGGATTCACCATTGAGTGTTGTCTTCCAAGCAAAATCAAACCCAAACTATTTAATATACGCAACAATAGTTTACCAATGTTATAGGTTGCACTTTGTAAATACAGCTGTTTTTCAAACCACGCCTCTTTTGGGGAGATATAGAATATTCATAGACAATTAATTTTGTTTACGTACTGGTTCCCGGATATGATCTCTATGTTTCATCTCATAGAGGCATAACTTGAAATGTTACCAGTAAATATACATATTCATAGTGATCAAGTTGAAGTCTGTGGAAATCCTTAAGTCAAGGTTGGGGTAGTATAGAAATTTAATGTAAGTTTAAACTCTTAGAAGTTCGGGGCATATAAAGGTTGAAAATATGCCGCACAGCCTATATTTTGACCTTTGAAAAATAGTAGTGCATATGAACTTTCCATTCTAGGATATATTTTTTCAAAGCTTCATAGTAAAAGTGGTACAGTTTTAGCCGTGAAAGGAGTTCCTATGGGGAAATTGCATTGTTGATATTTACAGAAATGCAACCTTTATCTCATAAATCGATTAAGAGGACAAATCAAGGTAAGAAACACAACCTGGCGGGGGATTAAACGAACTCCAAAAGGTCCGAGACCGGATGCGTAGACAAGGGTAGCATCATTCGTCATACAAAGTAACATTTATTGAAAAAGTTTCATTGATTAAAAAATTAACTGTCGTATTTCTGACTTGGTTTAGACATTTCCTTATGTAGAAAATAGTGGATTAAACCTGGGCTAAACCTCTGACTTGTATGACAGTCACATAAAATTCCAAAATATAATTTCATAAAAGATTCTGCCACGCAATCCGATTGATAACGACATTTATCCACTCGAGGTAGATAGATTTTAAAACTAAAGTTTAATGAGAATTTTCCGCATGAATACGACAGAAAGTATCACCAGAGAAATGTGATCAACGTTAGGCTTATTAAAATGTATCAAACTGGTCATAACTGATAGACAATATATGCAAACTATAGAATAACATAAACGGTACCAATTTTACTGCACCAGGTGCACATTTCGGCAATAATTGTCTCTTCAGTGATGCTGGAGGCCAAATTATTTTAAAGTCCAAAACTTATTCAAAAGATGAGGAGTTAATGGATCTTATGTTCTAATTCAAAACTTTAACGAATATAAACTATTAACAATTAAAACCAAGCTCCGGTATATAGGATAAACCCGCCTGACAGAGCTTATATTTATTAAAGTCAATTTAATCAGTTACTGTTAGCCTATTCAGCTGCAGGTAACACTCACACAAATCAATATACAAAACTCTTAATTATATACATACACATAAAATTACTTAAAAAGTTAAATCACAAAAATACTGAACTCCGAGGAAAATTCAAAACGGAAAGTCATGACAAAAGCACAAAACATGTCATATTCCTGACTTGGTACAGGCATTTTCTTATGTAGAAAACACTAATTAAGACACTTATATTTGTCGGATGGTAGGGTGTGACAACTTTGCTATACGAAAGGCAAACCTCAATGATAAAACGCCAAATCTATAGACGGAATATTTGAATTTATCTCATTCAAATATCACGGTCACTTCTAATTCATACAATTGGAAACATTTCATCTAAATATATATATATATATATGAGTCTAAAAGATGGTGTAACAATACCGATAGATGGATAGATGGAATATCATCTGCTCAGATGATATAAATTATACAATAATTGCAAATATTTCGGCTCAACAAATGGCCTTCCTCAGTGTTAAAAGTTTTAACAATACTGATATATAATGTATAAGGTGTAAACATAGATCAGTAATAATACAGGTGAGTTTTGGTCGATTGATTTTAATCCAAAATCCTGAATATCATAATATAAACATTAGACTGTCAATTTAATTATTTCTTTCTATTGATTCCATCTGGATGGAGAACACCCAGTGTTTTATCCAAAACTTCTCCCGATTCTCTCTTTGCCTATTTTGCCATGTACAATCCTGTTTGAGCACAAGGATCTTCATGTGATAAAAATCTTTCAGATTGTGATCTGGTAACCTGAAGTGTTGGCTGACAGGAATATACGGTTTTTGTGAGGTCACTCCTGTGGCCATTAAGGCGTTTGTGAAATGGCTGCATAGATTCACCAACATATTGGAGACCATATATAGGACACTCAAGAACGTAAATCACGTTTGAGCTTTTGAAGTTGACATTGCAGAAGATCTTGTATGTCTTTTCTGTGGTCTTACTGTGAAATGTTGATGAATGCTGCAATTGGTTGCAACATTTGCAGCGCTTATCCCCACAAGGCTGGCAATTACCTACAGTATGGTTAGGTTTGGAAAGGTCAGCACGGACAAGTATATTTCTCAGGCTGTTAGGTTGTTTGAAGGCAATCATGGAGGCTCAGGAAAGATTTTGGATAACTTAGAATGTTTCTCGATTGCTGTCCTATGATCACGAATGGTCTTGAAACTATTTCTCAGGCATGGATGGTAAGTGAGCACATGGGATTCTTTTACTTTTCTGTTTTCTTTATAAGTTAGCAGACTGCTTCTGGGGATGGATTCCGCTTTTCGAAAACTATTTTTGATGTTTTGTGTTTATATCCCTTCTTTTCAAATGTCCTTTGAGCTGCCCCAGACGTTGTTTTGCAGTGTCTTCAGAGGAGCAGATTCGCCTTATTCCGAGAGCTTGGCTGTATGGAATGCTCTTCGTGCAGTGTGGAGGATGGCAACTTTCAGGCGACAAATATTGATGAGTATCTGTAGGTTTAGAGTATATATCTGTGTTTATTATACCTGCAGAGAGGTGCTAGATGTATCAAGGAAGTTTATGGTGGAATTAGATGTTTCATGGGTGAATTTGATGGTAGGGTGTTGATTGTTAGCATTTGTTATAAAGTTTGTAATTCTTGGTCTCCCTTGTCCCATTTCATGTCAACGTCATCAATGAATCGATACCAGGAAAGCGGTTTTCGATAGAGCACTCCAGCAGTTGCTTTTCAACTTTACCCATGAATATATTGGCGTAAGATGGAGCCATTTTGTACCCATAGCAGTGCCATTTGTCTGTAAATAGTGTTCTCCTTGGAATGTGAAGTTGTTCTTTTCAAGACCATAGTAAGCATTTCTATTAAGCATTCAGTAGGTGGAATTTTAAGAGATCGAGAGTCCCAAACTTCTACATGCTTCAATGCCATCCGCATGGGGAATATTCGTATAGAGGAGGTGACATCCATTGTGACAAGAATAGTATTGGTAGGTAGAGGGTTTAAATCCTGCATTTTTAGTAGGTAATCTGTAGAATCTTTTATAAAAGATGGCAAGTTTTCTACATGTGGTCGAAGATAGTAATCGACGAATTCGGATATTTTTCGGTGGGATGACCATTAGCTGAGACGATTGGTCTTCCTGGGTTACCAGGTTTATGAATTTTAGGAGCAGGTAAAATCGCCCAGGTTTAGAATCTTCAGGTTTTAAATATTTGAGAGTATCTATATCAATGATGTTATTGTCACATTTCCTTTAAACATTCTGTTATTTCCTCACTGAATTGGAAGGTGGGGTCCAAATTAAGTTTTTGTAAAACCGGTCATCATCTAATTGGCGAATGGCCTCTTGAAATAGTTAGATTTGTCCATGACGACAACTGCACTCCCTTTGTCTGTAGGTTTAATAACAATGTCGTCATTATCTCTCAAATTTGTTAAAGCCACACGTTCACCAGGTGTTAAATTGTGGCGGTCTTAGTGTTGGTTAAATCTCTCAGGCGCTCTTGGATGTTCTCGAATTTTGCCAGCAGCCTCCGCAAGGAACATTTTGCATCGAAAGAGGACGATAGCACCACCTCAGATAGTGACTCTGACGACTCCAACGAATATAGATTTAGAACGAAAAGTAACTAGGTCCCTAAACCAAGCAAAAATACCACCTTAGAATCATTTATAGACAATGTTAAAACGTATATATTTACAAATGTAAAATAAATAATCAGACCTATGGCAATTTAACACCTGGTGAACGTGTGGCTTTAACAAATTTGAGAGATAATGACGACATTGTTATTAAACCTGCAGACAAAGGAGTGCAGTTGTCGTCATGGACAAATCTAACTATGTCCAAGAGGCCATTCGCCAATTAGATGATGACCGGTTTTACAAAAACTTATTTCGGACCCCACCCTCCAATTCAGTGAGGAAATAACAGAATGTTTAAAGGAAATGTGACAATAACATCATTGATATAGATACTCTCAAATATTTAAAACCTGAAGATTCTAAACCTGGGCGATTCTACCTGCTCCCTAAAATTCATAAACCTGGTAACCCAGGAAGACCAATCGTCTCAGCTAATGGTCATCCCACCGAAAAATATCCGAATTCGTCGATTACTATCTTCGACCACATGTAGAAAACTTGCCATGTTTTATAAAAGATTCTACAGATTACCTACTAAAATGCAGGATTTAAACCCTCTACCTGCCAATACTATTCTTGTCACAATGGATGTCACCTCCTCTATACGAATATTCCCCATGCGGATGGCATTGAAGCATGTAGAGAAGTTTGGGACTCTCGATCTCTTAAAATTCCACCTACTGAATGCTTAATAGAAATGCTTACTATGGTCTTGAAAAGAACAACTTCACATTCCAAGGAGAACACTATTTACAGACAAATGGCACTGCTATGGGTACAAAATGGCTCCATCTTACGCCAATATATTCATGGGTAAAGTTGAAAAGCAACTGCTGGAGTGCTCTATCGAAAACCGCTTTCCTGGTATCGATTCATTGATAACGTTGACATGAAATGGGACAAGGGAGACCAAGAATTACAAACTTTATAACAAATGCTAACAATCAACACCCTACCATCAAATTCACCCATGAACCATCTAATTCCACCATAAACTTCCTTGATACATCTAGCACCCTCTCTGCAGGTATAATAAACACAGATATATACTCTAAACCTACAGATACTCATCAATACTTGTCGCTTGAAAGTTGCCATCCTCCACACTGCACGAAGAGCATTCCATACAGCCAAGCTCTCAGAATAATGCGAATCTGCTCCTCTGAAGACACTACAAAACAACGTCTGGGGCAGCTCAAAGGACATTTGAAAAGAAGGGATATAAACACAAAACATCAAAATAGTTTTCGAAAAGCGGAATCCATCCCCAGAAGCAGTCTGCTAACTTACAAAGAAAACAGAAAAGTAAAAGAATCCATGTGTGCTCACTTACCATCCATGCCTGAGAAATAGTTTCAAGACCATTCGTGATCATAGGACAGCAATCGAGAAACATTCTAAGTTATCCAAAATCTTTCCTGAGCCTCCCATGATTGCCTTCAAACAACCTAACAGCCTGAGAAATATACTTGTCCGTGCTGACCTTTCCAAACCTAGCCATACTGTAGGTAATTGCCAGCCTTGTGGGATAAGCACTGCAAATGTTGCAACCAATTGCAGCATTCATCAACATTTCACAGTAAGACCACAGAAAAGACATACAAGATCTTCTGCAATGTCAACTGCAAAAGCTCAAACGTGATTTACGTTCTTGAGTGTCCTATATGTGGTCTCCAATATGTTGGTGAATATATGCAGCCATTTCACAAACGCCTCAATGGCCACAGGAGTGACCTCACAAAAACCGTATATTCCTGTCAGCCAACACTTCAGTTTACCAGATCACAATCTGAAAGATTTTGATCACATGAAGATCCTTGTGATCGAACGGGATTGTACATAGCAAAATAGGCAAAGAGAGAATCGGGAGAAGTTTTGGATAAAAATACTGGGTGTCCTCCATCCAGATGGAATCAATAGAAAGAAATAATTAAATTACAGTCTAATGTTTATATTATGATATTCAGGATTTTGGATTAAAATCAATCGACCAAAACTTACCTGTATTATTACTGATCTATGTTTACACCTTATACATTATATATCAGTATAAAGTAAAACTTTTAACACTGAGGAAGGCCATTTGTTGAGCCGAAATATTTGGAATGATTGTGTAATTTATATCATCTGTTCAGTTTTTCCATCTTTGTGCGATGATATTCAACACTTTTTCGTGTGGCTTTAACAAATTTGAGAGATAATGACGACATTGTTATTAAACCTGCAGACAAAGGAGTGCAGTTGTCGTCATGGACAAATCTATCTATGTTCAAGAGGCCATTCGCCAATTAGATGATGACCGGTTTTACAAAAACTTAATTTGGACCCCACCCTCCAATTCAGTGAGGAAATAACAGAATGTTTAAAGGAAATGTGTGACAATAACATCATTGATATAGATACTCTCAAATATTTAAAACTGAAGATTCTTAACCTGGGATTCTACCTGCTCCCTAAAATTCATAAACCTGGTAACCCAGGAAGACCAATCGTCTCAGCTAATGGTCATCCCACCGATAAAATATCCGAATTCGTCGATTACTATCTTCGACCACATCTAGAAACCTTGCCATCTTTTATAAAAGATTCTACAGATTACCTACTAAAATGCAGGATTTAAACCCTCTACCTGCCAATACTATTCTTGTCACAATGGATACGATTATTCCCCATGCGGATGGCATTGAAGCATGTAGAAAGTTTGGGACTCTCGATCTCTTAAAATTCCACCTACTGAATGCTTAGTAGAAATGCTTACTATGGTCTTAAAAGAACAACTTCACATTCCAAGGATAACACTATTTACAGACAAATGGCACTGCTATGGGTACAAAAATGGCTCCATCTTATGCCAATATATTCATGGGTAAAGTTGAAAAGCAACTGCTGGAGTGCTCTATCGAAAAAACCGCTTTTCTGGTATCGATTCATTGATGACGTTGACATGAAATGGGACAAGGGAGACCAAGAATTACAAACTTTTATAACAAATGCTAACAATCAACACCCTACCATCAAATTCACCCATGAAACATCTAATTCCACCATAAACTTCCTTGATACATCTAGCACCCTCTCTGCAGGTATAATAAACACAGATATATACTCTAAACCTACAGATACTCATCAATACTTGTCGCCTGAAAGTTGCCATCCTCCACACTGCACGAAGAGCATTCCATACAGCCAAGCTCTCAGAATAAGGCGAATCTGCTCCTCTGAAGACACTGCAAAACAACGTCTGGGGCAGCTCAAAGGACATTTGAAAAGAAGGGATATAAACACAAAACATCAAAAATAGTTTTCGAAAAGCGGAATCCATCCCCAGAAGCAGTCTGCTAACTTATAAAGAAAAACAGAAAAGTAAAAGAATCCCATGTGTGCTCACTTACCATCCATGCCTGAGAAATAGTTTCAAGACCATTCGTGATCATTGGACAGCAATCGAGAAACATTCTAAGTTATCCAAAATCTTTCCTGAGCCTCCCATGATTGCCTTCAAACAACCTAACAGCCTGAGAAATATACTTGTCCGTGCTGACCTTTCCAAACCTAACCATACTGTAGGTAATTGCCAGCCTTAGGGGATAAGCGCTGCAAATGTTGCAAACAATTGCAGCATTCATCAACATTTCACAGTAAGACCACAGAAAACACATACAAGATCTTCTGCAATGTCAACTGCAAAAGGTCAAACGTGATTTACGTTCTTGAGTGTCCTATATGTGGTCTCCAATATGTTGGTGAATCTATGCAGCCATTTCACAACGCCTTAATGGCCACAGGAGTGACCTCACAAAAATCCGTATATTCCTGTCAGCCAACACTTCAGGTTACCAGATCACAATCTGAAAGATTTTGATCACATGAAGATCCTTGTGATCGAACAGGATTGTACATGGCAAAATAGGCAAAGAGAGAATCGGGAGAAGCTTTGGATAAAAACACTGGGTGTCCTCCATCCAGATTGAATCAATAGAAAGAAATAATTAAATTGACAGTCTAATGTTTATATTATGATATTCAGGATTTTGGATTAAAATCAATCGACCAAAACTCACCTGTATTATTACTGATCGATGTTTACACCTTATACATTATATATCAGTATTGTTAAAACTTTTAACACTGAGGAAGGCCATTTGTTGAGCCGAAATATATGCAATTATTGTATAATTTATATCATCTGTTCAGTTTTTCCATCTTTGTGCGATGATGTTTAACACTTTTTAATGTTTTGTTTTCCATCTATTTATCGGTATTGTTACACAATCTTTTAGACTCATATAATTTTCCCTGTTTGTATAGTATTGTCAATTTTGATGATCCAATACCTATTAAGTTTACTGGTTGGTAGATTCTTATAGACTCTATATATATATATATATATATATATATAAACTTTTTCACTGTTTTTGGTCTTTTGGAAAATGTTGTTTGTGCAGTATTTAGATCCATCTACCAAGAAATTTGTTTTACATGCGCACGTATGAAAACTGCGGTTTTTATCCAACGCAATCAGAGGTTTGAACGTTGTTTTCAATTTAGACTTGTATATATATATATTACCATCCGACAAATATTAATGTCTTAAGTCATATTATGTGTGTATGTAACTAAGAAATAAATATAATTAAGAGTTTTGTATACACCGAATATTTAATTTTGCATTTGTTTGTATATATAGAATTGTTTTATTTTTGCAGATTGATTTCCAACACAAAGACACGAGGTAATGTTTACATACTGGTGTAGGTAACTTTGATATTATATTTATATTAACAACAAACAAATATAAACAAAACTCAAACCTTGTCAGTTTTAAAAATATTCAAAATTAACAATAAATGATAATTCAAGATAGATTGTTTTGCCATTACGTATTACATAATTGCACAGAATTAAGCACTTAAAATTTTTACCTGATATTGTATTACGACTATGAACGATATGAAATTCATTCATCACTTCTTTACAAATTTTATATATCTTGAAAGGACATATTTTCGAAACAAGAACAAGCTCCTGTGGTCTATAAATGTATAAAATATATTAAACTATTAAACAATGTGATTTAAAGCTTGTTTTATCTTACATATAAATACAACAACGTCTTGCATTTTGTTACACTTAAGCGTGTTCTGTGTATAAAGTATTTAGGAGTTTGGATATTTTATCGTCTCGCTATTCTTTCACAAGTTTTTGTCACACTTTATGGTCTATATAGATAAGAAGATGTAGTATGAGTGCCAATTGGACAACTATCCATCCAAATCACAATGAATAAAAAGTAAACAATTATAGGTAAAAGTACGGCCTTCAGCACGGAGCCTTGGCTCACACCGAACAGCAAGCTATAAAGGTCTCAAAAAAGAGTAGCGTCAAACAATTCCAACAGGAAGACCAACGGTCTTATCTATATAAAAAACAAGAAACGAGACACACTTATGACCACACCAACAAACGACAACCATTGAACAACAGGCTCCTGACTTAGGACAGGTGCATAAAAATGCAGCGGATTTAAACCTTTTAACAGGCGCCAACCTTAAACCTAACCTGAAACAGTGGTATAACATTACAACATTAAAAGACACACTATAAAATATCAATTGAAATGGCTTAACTCGATTAAAAAAACAATACAGAAAAACAAGTAAATATACACAGAACGAATACGTTTTATTTATAACACGTGTTTATATTTGTAAATGTTTATCGCAATATAAGTAGTAAAAGTATAAGAAACAAATGTTACAGACTAGTCTTAAAAGTTTACAGATATTCTAGATTTAACTAATTACTAACAAGAGATATTGCTAAAACAGTTGACACCAAGGTCCTTTGCAAAGAAAGTTAAAAAAAAAAAAAAAAAAAAAACGATTTTCTATTTCATGCTTTTCCATTGATAAGCGGTCTAAATAGATATGGTAATGCAACATTAGAGATGATTGCTGGCAATTGGTGTTGATTTATTATTGAGTTGAAGTCAAACACAATCATACGCATGAAAACTACATCGCATTAGCATATAATCAACATCTTTTTAGCATATTACAGACGCCTAGTAGGCGTACATTGCGACATTGCGTTTTCGAATACCAGTAATCACAATTACACATACCATATTTTTAATTAGCGTAAACCCTTCCTCTCATTAGTGTATACTCTTTTAATCATAAACCTATAACCGAAACGTATAATTACATTGCTTAATGAGATGTGGGGCATATATTCATATACTAATATTTTAGCGTTTTATCCATAACGTGTAATTTACATTTAATTTGATTATAACACACATCTGATTATCATTTGTCTTACATTTTATAAGCATACATTATACATCGCATTAGCATATCCTCTACATCAGCTTAACATATGTCATACATCTCATTAGTATATGCTTTACATCGCATTAACGTATCATATCCTTTTATGAAAGCATTTTGTCTTTCGGTCTGATGTAGTGGATATTCGTTTTATCATCTTTCATATATGCAATTTAAGATTTCACTTGGGTAAACCCTACATGGTCTCTTGCATAAGCGCCTCAATGTGTTACATTTGATTGAATTGTTTTACTTGTAAACAGTCACATATAACATTCCATATTATCATGTTAGGTCATTTTATGTTGGAGCAATTTATTCCGGAAAAGATTTGGTTTTGATTTATCCCATGGGTATCATTAGCTATAATGGTAGTTAAGGTGTTGTGAACATTTTTCAGAATGGAAATTAAAGCATCAATTGTTTAGTAGTAATGATGTCAGCGAGCATTATTAGGTAATATAATTCTTATAGTGTCAAACAAGAGTACGGTTCAGGGTTGATGTTTCAAATACGACAGACATGTACTAACGACAACCTCTTTACTACAGGCTCCTGAATTTGGACAGGGACATAACGTTTGCAGCGGTGTTAAACATGTTTGTCTTGATATACAGAAAATATTATCTTTTGCGTTAATAATTTTCAGCTTAAGGTAAATGGGGGTGGGGTGGGGTGGGGGTGGGGGGTCTTAATTAAAATCCATAGAATGTCTTAATGATTTGTCAAAATGTAGTTTTTATCTTGCTTTTTTTAAAACTATAAAAATAATTATGGGTCACTAGCCTTTGTTTCCCGCTACAGTTTGTGCAAAATTGTCAGATTTTGTATAGATTATGCATGGAAACCCAATTTTGTGTGATAAATAGAAAATTAAACCATAGAATTTTATAATAATATGCTTTCAGAAAAGAAAGACAAAAATGGTTGTCTGCGTTGCTACATAATATAATAGGTAAATTCTCAACACATTCTATTATAAAAGATACGTTATTTGAGTTATCTCCCTTAGGTGGAAACATTGAAAAAATGAATTAAACAAAAATATTCGGTATTTTTGTAAAATACAGCCATAAAATATAACATAATTTGTTCTATATAAACATAAAAGTCTTACACATGAATTACATAATACTCTCGAAATTTGCACATTTCATTAAAGATCTAGATCGCTTGTCATCTGCTATTTCAAAATCCACGATGAAGGAAGACACTCCAGCTACCTTAAAACAAGTTAGTTACACAGTGAACCTCGACGACTAAACAGGCACACGTGATTTAAACAGATTAACGATAAATCAACGTGAAATTTGAGACGCTTATAAATGTCAACTATGAATAATATCCCGCGGAAACCTATTTGCATGTCTGCATATTTAGAAAATATTGCAGTGTAACATAATTTATTAAGTAACAACACCTAGAGATAACTTTTATATTGAAATTCTATATAGATCGGAGGTTTATGGCTCTTACGCACGTTATCAATCTGCTAATGACTTGCGTTACAAAATGTGTTATTCGTTTTAATAGTATAGTTATTTCAGTTGCACATTTTGTAGATTCCATATGGTTATATTAATCATGATCGCTTATAATATAGACTTGAGTTATATGTCAAAGAGAGCAAGCAAATCATACAATAGGCAGAGGCGGAACTACCACATTCTTTTGTATTGCATACATCGAAGTTGTCAAACGTATCAAAATTTATAGTTTCAAATCATTTATGACTCACGCAAATGATATTGTTAAAAAAAACAACATTTAACAGTTTTATTTTTATTGGTTTAGGCGACTTAGCGATAAAAGTAATTTTCCGTAATCGTTTACTATTATCAGTTTTAAAATATTCAAAATTAACAATAAATGATAATTCAAGATAGATTGTTTTGCCATTACGTATTACATAATTGCACAGAATTAAGCACTTAAAATTTTTACCTGATATTGTATTACGACTATGAACGATATGAAATTCATTCATCACTTCTTTACAAATTTTATATATCTTGAAAGGACATATTTTCGAAACAAGAACAAGCTCCTGTGGTCTATAAATGTATAAAATATATTAAACTATTAAACAATGTGATTTAAAGCTTGTTTTATCTTACATATAAATACAACAACGTCTTGCATTTTGTTACACTTAAGCGTCTTCTGTGTATAAAGTATTTAGGAGTTTGGATATTTTATCGTCTCGCTATTCTTTCACAAGTTTTGTCACACTTTATGGTCTATATAGATAAGAAGATGTAGTATGAGTGCCAATAAGACAACTATCCATCCAAATCACAATGAATAAAAAGTAAACAATTATAGGTAAAAGTACGGCCTTCAGCACGGAGCCTTGGCTCACACCGAACAGCAAGCTATAAAGGTCTCAAAAAAGAGTAGCGTCAAACAATTCCAACAGGAAGACCAACGGTCTTATCTATATAAAAAACAAGAAACGAGACACACTTATGACCACACCAACAAACGACAACCATTGAACAACAGGCTCCTGACTTAGGACAGGTGTATAAAAATGCAGCGGATTTAAACCTTTAACAGGCGCCAACCTTTACTCTAACCTGAAACAGTAGTATAACATTACAACATTAAAAGACACACTATAAAATATCAATTGAAATGGCTTAACTCGATTAAAAACAATACAGAAAAACAAGTAAATATACACTGAACGAATACGTTTTATTTATAACACGTGTTTACATTTGTAAATGTTTATCGCAATATAAGTAGTAAAAGTATAAGAAACAAATGTTACAGACTAGTCTTAAAAGTTTACAGATATTCTAGATTTAACTAATTACTAACAAGAGATATTGCTAAAACAGTTGACACCAAGGTCCTTTGCAAAGAAAGTTAAAAAAAAAAAAAAAACGATTTTCTATTTCATGCTTTTCCATTGATAAGCGGTCTAAATAGATATGGTAATGCAACATTAGAGATGATTGCTGGCAATTGGTGTTGATTTATTATTGGAGTTGAAGTCAAACACAATCATACGCATGAAAACTACATCGCATTAGCATATAATCAACATCTTTTTAGCATATTACAGACGCCTAGTAGGCGTACATTGCGACATTGCGTTTTCGAATACCAGTAATCACAATTACACATACCATATTTTTAATTAGCGTAAACCCTTCCTCTCATTAGTGTATACACTTTATATCATAAACCTATAACCGAAACGTATAATTACATTGCTTAATGAGATGTGGGGCATATATTCATATACTAATATTTTAGCGTTTTATCCATATCGTGTAATTTACATTTAATTTGATTATACACACATCTGATTATCATTTGTCCTACATTTTATAAGCATACATTATACATCGCATTAGCATATCCTCTACATCAGCTTAACATATGTCCTACATCTCATTAGTATATGCTTAAAATCGCAATAACGTATCATATCCTTTAATGAAAGCATTTTGCCTTTCGGTCTGATGTAGTGGATATTCTTTTTATCATCTTTCATATATGCAATTTCAGATTTCACTTGTGTAAACCCTTCATGGTCTCTTGCATAAGCGCCTCAATGTGTTACATTTGATTACATTGTTTTACTTGCAATCAGTCACATATAAAATTCCATATTATCATGTTAGGTCATTATATGTTGGAGCAATTTATTCCGGAAAAAATTTGATTTTGATTTATCCCATGAGTATCATTAACTATATTTGTAGTTCAGCTGTTGTAAACAATTTTCAGAAAGGAAATCAAAGCATCAATTATTTAGTAGTAATTATGTCAGCGAGCATTATTAGGTAATATAATTCTTATAGTGTCAAACAAGAGTACGGTTCAGGGTTGATGTTTCAAATACGACAGACATGTACTAACGACAACCTCTTTACTACAGGCTCCTGAATTTGGACAGGGACATAACGTTTGCATCGGTGTTAAACATGTTTGTCTTGATATACAGAAAATATTATCTTTTACGTTAATAATTTTCAGCTTAAGGTAAATGGGGTCTTAATTAAAATCCATAGAATGTCTTAATGATTTGTCAAAATGTAGTTTTATCTTGCTTTTTAAAACTATAAAAATAATTATGGGTCACCAGCCTTTGTTTCCTGCTACAGTTTGTGCAAAATTGTCAGATTTTGTATAGATTATGCATGGCAAACCCAATTTTGTGTGATAAATAGAAAATTACACCATAGAATTTTATAATAATATGCTTTCAGAAAAGAAAGACAAAATGGTTGTCTGCGTTGCTACATAATAGAATAGGTAAATTCTCAACACATTCTATTATAAAAGATACGTTATTTGAGTTATCTCCCTTAGGTGGAAACATTGAAAAAATGAATTAAACAAAAATATTCGGTATTTTTGTAAAATACAGCCATAAAATATAACATAATTTGTTCTATATAAACATAAAAGTCTTACACATGAATTACATAATACTCTCGAAATTTGCACATTTCATTAAAGATCTAGACCGCTTGTCATCTGCTATTTCAAAATCCACGATGAAGGAAGACACTCCAGCTACCTTAAAACAAGTTAGTTACATCAGTGAACCGCGACGACTAAACAGGCACACGTGATTTAAAGAGATTAACAAATCAACGTGAAATTTGAGACGCTTATAAAGTCAACTATGAATAATATCCCGCGGAAACCAATTTGCATGTCTGCATATTTAGAAAATATCCCAGTGTAACATAATTTGTGAAGTACTAAACAAGACCTAGAGATAGTTTTTATATTGAAATTCTATATAGATATCTGAAGTTTATGGCTCTTACGCACGTTATCAATCTGCTAATGGCTTGCGTTACAAAAAAGTGGCATTCATTTTAATAATAAGGTTATTTAGTTGCACATTTTGTAGTTTTCATAGGGCTATATTAGTCATGATCGCTTATAATATAGACTTGAGTTATATGTCAAAGAGAGCAAGCAAATCATACAATAGGCAGAGGCGGGAACTACCACATTCTTTTGTATTGCATACATCGAAGTTGTCAAACGTATCAAAATTTATAGTTTCAAATCATTTATGACTCACGCAAATGATATTGTTAAAAAAAAAACAACATTTAACAGTTTTATTTTTATTGGTTTAGGCGACTTAGCGATAAAAGTAATTTTTCCGTAATCGTTTACTATAAATGGTTGGTTTATAATTTGCTTAGATAACAATATATACTGGAACGAAAATGAAACTCGTTTGCTATAATTTACATACATTATGGAATAGTTAAATGAAGAGCGAAAGTAAACCATATTATTAATTTATTTTTCATAAACTGCTTTATGAACATGGCTGTATTACTCTCTAAATCTCTAATGCTAAGTTCGTTCAATTTCTGAAAAAAAAATTCAACAATAGAACCCCCCTTGAATACAAATTTGATATCTGAATATTATATTTCTTTCTTCTTCATTTTCTTGTTTATACGTTATATTGAAACCTGTTTTTATTATTAAATAATTTTGCAAGTTTGTGACATACATGTTTGCATTACATTTTCAGTATGCTTATATTCTAGTTTTTCAATTTATAGTAACGTTCATTGTTTGAAATACAGTTGCACAGACGTCTACAAATAACCGAGCTATAATTGTTTACTTTTTACACATTGTGACTTGGATGGATAGTTGTCTCATTGGCACTCATACCACATCAACTTATTTATATCAATGATATGTGATTTATCGAAGAAAAGATGAATAAAGCTTTAAAATTCATAAAATAAAGTTTAAGTCTGTTTTGAACGAAACATTGCTACCAAAAGGTAACAAAGGGCGACTAAACCATAGACATAAAATTATTTCTTGTTCTTCCTTTTAAGATTTCCGGAAGGCTTCAACTATACCACATCTTTCAGAACTCATCTTTTCTCCACATTTATGTAAATTTGATTTTAATGCTGTCAATAACGAATTATATTTACTTGTAAACCGGACTATTAGACATATATTATGTTTAGAATGGTTTGCACTTCTTTTGACATTATCTAACAACGTAATAATATTCTCATCAGATCGCCAAAGTAAGTAGGAAAGTACTTTTAATTAATGTACATAATCATGATACATTTATTTACCCAGAGTTTACATTTAATAGTGAAGCTGATTACGTTTATCTCATTGCCAACATTTTTGTTTATATATAATTGTGTTTCAGAGTGTTATTTATACACAAGGACGCAATTTTAAGTATACTTTCACATCAAATGCAATTGAATACTTAATCATAATGACATGTTATCCGGCATGAAAATAAAAATTTCAGTCAAAACAATGACAAATTGGCGTATGAAATGTGTTTATAAGTTTTGAATTTAAAAATGCTTGTTATTAGTTATGTACCTGCATCAAAAAATGTTATATTCAACTAAAAGAAAAAGAAATGTATCTTCTTCTAAATATATTTTTCCAAGATTCCATAATTTGTTGTACTCAAAAACGATTATCAAAGAGTTGGTTCATCAGACGCATGTCTAGGAAAGATAGGTTTTATGATTTGCGCCAAGTAGATAAAGATCATACACAAAACCTCATGAATGATCCATCAAAAAACATTAAAAATCGAAATTTTATGTCAAATACGGCTAAAGCAATTCATAACTTGTGTAGATACATCTCAGTGTTTCGAATACTTATACATTGTATTAACAGTAATATCTGGATTATAGCTGACAGTCGTTGAATACTACAGAAACGATCATTTGATGCGGTTATTAAAACCACTGTATACCGGTATGGATTGAGAAGCAATTGTTTTCCATATTCATCATGTTCATAAGGGAGTATACTACAATTTTTCTGTCTCCATATTAATTGAGTGTCTTTAGTTCTCCATCTTTCGGTTTGTACTTAATGCAAACTAAACATGAATTTTCTAATTTACCGTAATAAATGACTGGTTTATACATATTATGTCTCATCCATTTAGAAAACAATGGAGTCCTAATACAAGAAAATTTAAACGGCAGCGGACCAATATTTCTATATACAAGGGTAAAGGCATTGAGTGGCCTTAAAAAGATCCTAAGCATTAATTTTACCTAACAAATAATCATGGCAGCTAATAATCTGTACACTGGTATAAGTAATGAACATAACCTCATTCAACTTTTGTTCCTATTTACAATCACGAGGAATCTAGATATATACGTCAAATGAACGTGATACATGTTTGCAGATGTCTAAAGACACCTTTAAGTGTGTGTTGAAGAGAAGTAATTAACTGTATAGGCATAGAATTGATTATAGTCAAACGAAACCTTAGTTGTGTTGCAATGAGAAGAAAGTAACTGTATATTACATTGTCATAGATACCAGGTTATATAAGCATATGAAACTATTCTAACCTTTATCAATATCAAAATAAATAATAATAACGTGTCTATGTGCCTCAAGCATCACTGTAGAGACATTTATTGTGGAAATGTGCATCCGTTGCAGTAAAATTAATACCGTTTATGTTGTTACAAAATTAATAAACTGGTCATAAAAACATGAAAAGGAAAATATATATACATAAAGAAATACAAAAGGGTACACGTTTATCTTAGAAAATATAAAATCAGCCCATCTTTTTCAATTTATCCCATACGCTCAAAATAAACCGTATAATTTTGGATCTACAATGTTTGCGATAATACAAATTCACTCAGTACTCGGAGTACAAAAGTAATGCTCGAAACACTAAAACTAGTAGTTTGATTAATTTGTTTCCGGATTTTAGTACGATAATCATGCTTGAAAGTCTTATGATAGTAAGGCATGGAGTCTGATAGGTGCTATTGAAACCATAATCGTGTGGTTAGAATGCATGTAAATATCAACAAATGTTATCGTAGGGACGTAGCTAATTAAAATGTTTAAATAGCTCTAGAAATGAATTGACACGTTTCATTGAAATAAGACAGCGCTAGTTGTCGTTTGACAATGTAATGTTTGAATGTTATTTATGTCATTACCTGCAGTTATTATTTCTTGTTGTTAGTTTTGTTTTAAATATTATACAATTACTGTCTTTTGTTTTGGTAAATATGTGGTTTATTGACTTTTGAAAACTGATATTCACTGAGGCCATCGGCCGAAGTGAATATCAGTTTTCAAAAGTCAATAAACCACATATTTACCTCATCAAAAGACAGTAATTGTTTTATTCCATATTCTGAGAGAGTACCGAGATAAAATGTATGTAATGACATTAATTTACTAAAACCAATTGTACGTTAAACGATTTTGACATAATTATACACGAAAACGCACGCGACGTTTTGTGCGGTGAATATACTTTTTCCACAGGTGAATATGCTTATTTATTCAAAATTAAATTCATATAGAAAAACCTACTAGATTTTTATCAATATGGAATAACACCAATTATAATCTGTAAATAGTCGGTGTAACAATAAAAGACAAGTAATAATCTGAATGGCTTGAAGTAAGCGATGATATGTAGATAAGATTCAAATTATAAATCGTATAAGAGCTGTAAAATGTTTTGACTTTGGCATTGTCTGTAAAGTCTAGCACGTAAATGTTCTCCCTTGCGAAATGATATAATATGGTAAAGAAATAATTCATGACAACAAGCTATTTATTATTCGTTGTAAACTTAAACCAATCTTGCTGTTGTATAATTCATGAGATAGATACAATTGTGAAAAACAAATACACCGTCGTTCAATGTGTTTAATTAGTTTGGCGTGAAATTAAAGAATCAAATATTCATTACCGATAAAAGTTTTCTATTGTTCATTCCTTTATTGAATTTTATCAAACAAAGAGATCATAACGATAAGTTTATGAACAAATGACTCTTACATACAACAAACAAACAGATCATATAGATAAGTCTATGGACAAATGACACGTACATACAGCACACAAAGAGATCATATAGATATATGTATGAACAAATGACTCCTACATACAGCAATCAAAGCGATCATATAGATACATCTATGAACAAATGACTCTTACATACAGCAAACAAAGAGATCATACATCTATCTATGGACAAATGACTCTTACATACAGCACACAAAGAGATCATATAGATATGTGTATGATCAAATGATTCTTACATACATACAGCAAACAAAGAAGCAAACATGGACCAGATCAATTGTATTAACATTTAGTTAATTCTGTATCCGAGAGAGAATGCTCTAAAAATAAACTTGAAATATAAATTATTTCGAAACTATATTGTTATCATTTATTCTAATTATCGAGCTGTTCGCAACATGGTTGACTAATAGGTAAAATAACTCATGATATTTAATATAATATCATATTTTTCTTTGTAGTGCTTTGTGGACTTGTTTGTCGTTTCATCGTATGTTTTGGTATTTTGCCACGGCGTTGTCAGTTGTTCTTCCTTTTTTCAGTTATTGCGCGTAGCCTTGTGTCCCTTGTCTTAAAGTCAGTTGGTTTACACCGTTGTATTACTTAAGGGAGTGTTCAGCGCTCACAAACATTTTAACCCCGTCAATTTCTTTATAAAAATACCGAACTCCAAGGAAAATTTAAAACGGAAAGTCCTTTGTCAAATGGCAAAATCAAAAGCTCAACGAATGGAAAGCAACTGTGATATTCATGACTTGGTACAGGCATTTCCTTATGTAGAAAATGGTGGATGAAACCTAGTTTTATAGCTAGCTAAACCTCTCACTTGTATGACAGTCCAATATATTTCCAGCATGTTCATTAAGGAGCTTGATATTCAGTAGTTGTCGTTGTGTGTTAATATCTGTTATATTTATTTTTCGTTGATTGTTTCGTCATAAATCAGGTTTTTGATTGTCCGTCTGAAGTGTTACAAATTTATATAGCCGATTATTTAAAGCTGACTATACTGTATGGACTATACTCATTGTTGAAAACCATAGGGTGATATACACTTGCTTAAATCCACGTTATTTAGACTAGAGCGAGTTATTATCTATTAAAACGATGGTTCCAAACTCTTATTCATTTAAGATTTTAGCTCAATACAATAAACCAATGACATTTGATTTCTTGACACCAGTTTATAATAATGCTAACACGTAAACTTAATGTTCTGTAGGGCTATAAATTATAATAACTGTAATCTATATTTGTAAGAAAACAATTTTTTTAATGATCGAGCAACGGATTATCAAATATTTTAACTTCAGTGAAAGATCATCTTCTTGACTTGGACAACAATATATTGTCCAGGAGTATAACAGGAGAAAATATACCGCATTGGACTTTTGCTCAACTGTAATTATATGGCCAATTCTGTCTATATCCGAAACCTTTATAATTACAATCTAGAAAGTGAGACCATCCGGAAAATATACCGGAAATTGTATTTAATAATAGTATATTGATAATAGGAAAGTCGAGAAGGCTTTCAATGATAAAGTATTGGTTGACATTTTGAAAAATACATCGCGAATAACCTGTCGACGTAAGGATTTTTTAGCCAAAATAGAAAAAAAAAAAAAATTAAAGATACATTTTACTACTTGTTATCGAAACATTTATTGGCTGGAAGATAGCTCTCTCAATAATTATTTTATTCTATTATTTGCATTCTTACTTTAGCATTTACATGACTTTTACCTGCAAAAATTCTTAACATTACAATCAATAAAAGAATATGAGATACTTCGTAAAAAAATTTCAATCATCATTTTACTTTGATATCTCTTTTCTCTAAATCAATTTATGTAATTTTCGTTTTGACATTTTCACAGGCAACATCATAACATAATGATCTTTCTTTAATCATGTATCAATGATTTTAAATTAATAATGTATTTGAGAATCACCAAAGACTGTGAGATATTAGATAAGTTGTCATTTACACATAAGGATGACAGGATCATTAGCAGTAACGTCAAACAAAAACGGGATGAGATTCCAAGGGAATTCAAAAACAATGTGTCCAATGAGAACAGACAATATCATGGAAAAAATAGAAATGACGAAAGTACACACAGTGATAACAAAAATCACATAACTAATAACGGCTGACAAACACGAACCTCACTAAAAACGGGGTTAAACGCAAGTGCTATGAAAGGAAAGTAGTTTTAACTCAACATTGGCTTAAGTTAAGCTTTAAACGTTTAATGACTTTTTTATGGATCAGGATTTACGTACTCTTTCAGAGTAACTGAGATCACTCCAGCATATGATTGAATACCTTATGGCTTTATGTATAATTTTGCTTTTAGTGTTGTACGGGTTTCTGTATTTCTGTTAGTCATTTGTATAAGGTTATGTTTGCTTTAATTCTTTATCATCTTTTGATTATACGCTTTGATGTGTTTTTGTATCGGTTCCCATTCTTCGCAAGACCTTTTATAATCATGATAGTAGGTCAATGCATTTATCAACAAATTATTCCATCTCACATTTGCATGCTGTATATAAAACATTTTATGGATTGCTGTGTATGGATTTATATTCTGATAAAAATCATAACGTTTTTGAATTTTGGTCCTGACTTAACACATCTGACAGTAACAAGAAACAACATGATTTTGTATATTTTGTCTCTCGTCCACATATTATGTTTTTGTTTGTGTGATCACCTTCTTCATTCGATTTATTTATTTATAGGTTGAAATTAGTAACCATCTGCTAATCCTTACCGTCTTTTTATGAGTGTTTGTGTTACCTTTTATTCTTTTGTGAACCGTGTTGTCGGTGTTTCTGCGAATGATACAATCATTTGATTTGACCCTTGGAGTGCCCCACTTGTTTGTAATAAAAAGTAGTGCTTATCATATTTATAATTAAATGTAATTTGTTTGTAGTCATTATTTTGAATACAGACATTATATATTGTTTTCTACACCAAATAATGGGCAATATATCTACACTAAATCCTGACTTTTCTAACGAACAAGGTCTCTTGTGGTAATTAACAAATTCTATTTAAACATATTAAACCACAAATGCTAAATGCCAATACTGGTATTATGCTTATTTATTCAAAATCAAATTCATATAGAAAACCTACTAGATTTTTATCAATATGGAATAACACCAATTATAATCTGTAAATAGTCGGTGTAACAATAAAAGACAAGTAATAATCTGAATGGCTTGAAGTAAGCGATGATATGTAGATAAGATTCAAATTATAAATCGTATAAGAGCTGTAAAATGTTTTGACTTTGGGATTATCTGTAAAGTCTAGCACGTAAATGTTCTCCCTTGCAAAATGATATAATATGGTAAAGAAATAATTCATGACAACAAGCTATTTATTATTCGTTGTAAACTTAAACCAATCTTGCTGTTGTATAATTCATGAGATAGATACAATTGTGAAAAACAAATACACCGTCGTTCAATGTGTTTAATTAGTTTGGCGTGAAATTAAAGAATCAAATATTCATTACCGATAAAAAGTTTTCTATTGTTCATACTATTATTGAATTTTATCAAACAAAGAGATCATAACGATAAGTTTATGAACAAATGACTCTTACATACAACAAACAAACAGATCATATAGATAAGTCTATGGACAAATGACACGTACATACAGCACACAAAGAGATCATATAGATATATGTATGAACAAATGACTCCTACATACAGCAATCAAAGCGATCATATAGATACATCTATGAACAAATGACTCTTACATACAGCAAACAAAGAGATCATACATCTATCAATGGACAAATGACTCTTACATACAGCACACAAAGAGATCATATAGATATGTGTATGATCAAATGATTCTTACATACATACAGCAAACAAAGAAGCAAACATGGACCAGATCAATTGTATTAACATTTAGTTAATTCTGTATCCGAGAGAGAATGCTCTAAAAATAAACTTGAAATATAAATTATTTCGAAACTATATTGTTATCATTTATTCTAATTATCGAGCTGTTCGCAACATGGTTGACTAATAGGTAAAATAACTCATGATATTTAATATAATATCATATTTTTCTTTGTAGTGCTTTGTGGACTTGTTTGTCGTTTCATCGTATGTTTTGGTATTTTGCCACGGCGTTGTCAGTTGTTCTTCCTTTTTTCAGTTATTGCGCGTAGCCTTGTGTCCCTTGTCTTAAAGTCAGTTGGTTTACACCGTTGTATTACTTAAGGGAGTGTTCAGCGCTCACAAACATTTTAACCCCGTCAATTTCTTTATAAAAATACCGAACTCCAAGGAAAATTTAAAACGGAAAGTCCTTTGTCAAATGGCAAAATCAAAAGCTCAACGAATGGAAAGCAACTGTGATATTCATGACTTGGTACAGGCATTTCCTTATGTAGAAAATGGTGGATGAAACCTAGTTTTATAGCTAGCTAAACCTCTCACTTGTATGACAGTCCAATATATTTCCAGCATGTTCATTAAGGAGCTTGATATTCAGTAGTTGTCGTTGTGTGTTAATATCTGTTATATTTATTTTCGTTGATTGTTTCGTCATAAATCAGGTTTTGATTGTCCGTCTGAAGTGTTACAAATTTATATAGCCGATAATTTAAAGCTGACTATACTGTATGGACTATACTCATTGTTGAAAACCATAGGGTGATATACACTTGCTTAAATCCACGTTATTTAGACTAGAGCGAGTTATTATCTATTAAAAAGATGGTTCCAAACTCTTATTCATTTAAGATTTTAGCTCAATACAATAAACCAATGACATTTGATTTCTTGACACCAGTTTATAATAATGCTAACACGTAAACTTAATGTTCTGTAGGGCTATAAATTATAATAACTGTAATTTATATTTGTAAGAAAACAATTTTTTTAATGATCGAGCAACGGATTATCAAATATTTTAGCTTCAGTGAAAGATCATCTTCTTGACTTGGACAACAATATATTGTCCAGGAGTATAACAGGAGAAAATATACCGCATTGGACTTTTGCTAAACTGTAATTATATGGCCAATTCTGTCTATATCCGAAACCTATATAATTACCATCTAGAAAGTGAGACCATCCGGAAAATATACCGGAAATTGTATTTAATAATAGTATATTGATAATAGGAAAGTCGAGAAGGCTTTCAATGATAAAGTATTGGTTGACATTTTGAAAAATACATCGCGAATAACCTGTCGACGTAAGGATTTTTTATCCAAAATAGAAAAAAAAAAATTATAGATACATTTTACTACTTGTTATCGAAACATTTATTGGCTGGAAGATAGCTCTCTCAATAATTATTTTATTCTATTATTTGTATTCTTACTTTAGCATTTACATGACGTTTACCTGCAAAATTCTTAACATTACAATCAATATAAGAATATGAGATACTTCGTAAATAAATTTCAATCATCATTTTACTTTGATATCTCTTTCTCTAAATCAATTAATGTAATTTTCGTTTTGACATTTTCACAGGCAACATCATAACATAATGATCTTTCTTTAATCGTGTATCAATGATTTTAAATTAATAATGTATTTGAGAATCACCAAAGACTGTGAGATATTAGATAAGTTGTCATTTACACATAAGGATGACAGGATCATTAGCAGTAACGTCAAACAAAAACGGGATGAGATTCCAAGGGAATTCAAAAACAATGTGTCCAATGAGAACAGACAATATCATGGAAAAAATAGAAATGACGAAAGTACACACAGTGATAACAAAAAATCACATAACTAATAACGGCTGACAAACACGAACCTCACTAAAAAACGGGGTTAAACGCAAGTGCTATGAAAGGGAAAGTAGTTTTAACTCAACATGTGGCTTAAGTTAAGCTTTAAACGTTTAATGACTTTTTTATGGATCAGGATTTACGTACTCTTTCAGAGTAACTGAGATCACTCCAGCATATGATTGGATACCTATGGCTTTATGTATAATTTTTGCTTTTAGTGTTTTACGGGTTTCTGTATTTCTGTTAGTCATTTGAATAAGGTTATGTTTGCTTTAATTCTTTATCATCTTTTGATTATACGCTTTGATGTGTTTTTGTATCGGTTCCCATTCTTCGCAAGACCTTTTATAATCATGATAGTAGGTCAATGCATTTATCAACAAATTATTCCATCTCACATTTGCATGCTGTATATAAAACATTTTATGGATTGCTGTGCGGTATGGATTTATATTCTGATAAAAATCATAACGTTTTTGAATTTTGGTCCTGACTTAACACATCTGACAGTAACAAGAAACAACATGATTTTGTATATTTTGTCTCTCGTCCACATATTATGTTTTTGTTTGTGTGATCACCTTATTCATTCGATTTATTTATTTATAGGTTGAAATTAGTAACCATCTGCTAATCCTTACCGTCTTTTTATGAGTGTTTGTGTTACCTTTTATTCTTTTGTGAACCGTGTTGTCGGTGTTTCTGCGAATGATACAATCATTTGATTTGACCCTTGGAGTGCCCCACTTGTTTGTAATAAAAAGTAGTGCTTATCATATTTATAATTAAATGTAATTTGTTTGTAGTCATTATTTTGAATACAGACATTATATATTGTTTTCTACACCAAATAATGGGCAATATATCTACACTAAATCCTGACTTTTCTAACGAACAAGGTCTCTTGTGGTAATTAACAAATTCTATTTAAACATATTAAACCACAAATGCTAAATGCCAATACTGGTATTATGTATTTCTTAAAATATCCTGTACCAAGTAAGGAATATGGCAGTTGTTATCATATAGTCCGTTTCTATGTATGTTGGCATTTGTTTTTGTTGCAGTTCAGTCTTTCTGTTGATCCGTTGTTTTCCTTATATAGTTGATGTGTTTCCATCGGTTTTGATTTGTGACCCGGATTTGTTTTCGCTTAATCGATTTACGACTATTGAACAGCGGTATACTACTGCTGCCTTTATTTATACATGTTGTAGTTGATTTCCACATGTAAAGTAATACAAAAAAAAAAAAAAAAAAAATATATATCAATCCTAATTTCTAGTAGGCAATTGTAACCGATGACATAACTTTGAAACTTGGATGCCTTGAAAAAGTCGTAAATTTGATAGTTGGAAGAAACACTGAATTTAGAGGTTGTTTAAAAATAAGAAGATGTGGTATGATTGCCAATGAGACAACTCTCCACAAGAGACCAAATGACACAGAAATTAACAACTATAGGTCACCGTACGGCCTTCAACAATGAGTAAAACCAATACCGCATAGTCAGCTGTAAAAGGCCCCGAAATGACAAATGTAAAACAATTCAAACGATAAAACTAATGAACGAAAAACAGATATGGTGTACAGCAACAAACGACAACCACTGAATTACAGGGTCCTGACTTGGAACAAGCACATACATAATGTGGCGGAGTGAAACTAGTTTAAACTGTGGTGTAACAGTACAACATAAGAACAAACTATAAAAATCAGTTGAAAAGAACTGAACTCTATATTCTATATTGAAAAGCGTTATTGATTCTAAAAACGGGCATAAGGTACGGATTTTTTTTAACCATCATTATACGATTGCACGTGCGTGTGTGTCCATTCATATTTCCAGAAAGTCTTTGCAGGTCATCTCGATGGATAATTAGAAGGCGTTTACCTTAAAATACGCACGGGATACTGATACATTAAAGCGAGTCAGTGCGTTGTTATGCATTTGGACTATTTATAATTTGGATACACCTGTTAATGTGTTATAAATCAAATACGAGAATTAGGTTTATTCGGTGAACATGAATCTGAGAACTAATACCCCTTTAAGTGATTATTCATTAACAGTTTTATATACACGTATGTTTAAGTGTCTTGTTTATGTTGTATTACCTATGAGCAACATTCCGTCCTTCTGAAATCAAGGAAGTGTCTGAATTTTTGTTATGCCTGAAATATTTGTATAGTTGTCTCGTTGGCAATCAGGCCACATCTTCGTATTTTATACTTGATAGTACACCAGTGTATATTGATATGTGACTACTGACTTTCAACGAACGTATAGATGTCCGGAATTTGTTAAATGCCTACAGAATAGAGGCTGTTATTTGGTATATTGGTGCGTGAAGATGGTGTACAGATCAATTTATTTCTCGTTCAGGTTGACTAAGATTCAACAGCCCTCGGAATTTAAAAATGTCAAGAAAATTGTAACAAGCACGGACTGTTTTATAATACCTGTAATTCTTGGGTATATTGTAATGCATAGTGGTATACTAGTGACTTACCAAAGGAGATTGTGTTAAAATTCGTTTGATTAACATATGATGAGTTTTTGCGATAAAAAAGCTTTCGTGTAGTACCGACAATATAAACATAAGAAAATGTGGTATATTTGCCAATGATACAACTCTCCAGACTATATGACGTAGAAGTTAACAGCTACTGGTCACCGTATGGTCTTCAACAATAAACTTTAATAACACCACATAGCAAGGCATAAATGACACATGTAAAACAATTCAAACGAAAAAAGCTAACGGTCTTATTTATGTACAACACTAAAAAACTAAAATATTATACTGCCAGAAACGACAACCACTGAATTACAGACTCCTGACTTTGGACATGAAAACACGATGGTGTTAAACATGTTTGTGGGTGCATAACCCTCATCCCTTTTGTCGTATTATGTTTTGTATCAAATTGACCATCATTGTCAGTTTCTAGATGTTAGTTAAGATATGAGGCGGACATAATTGTATCCTTTATATCAAGTTTGGTGGAATAGTATACATCATTTTTAAATTAATATCGTTGTGATTTTGTTTTAAATTATTTCTTCTTAATTGTTGTGATCTAAATAGTAAGGTTGTACCTTAATATAGCATTTTTCACTAAAAACATCAATTCCATTTTTCTCTTGATTGCATGTTTGTTTAGATTATCTTTCACTTATAAAGCCCCATACAAAATTGATATGACAGATTCTCAAATACTGACTTGCAAATGGGTCAAATGCATGCATATAGTAGATTTACACAAGGTGGTCAACGTTTATATGTAAATAAAATTAGATAGTAGACCATATTACTTTCAAAGCAATTGACAGCTAAATGATGATGTGATAATGTTTATCACACATTTCAAAAATGATTGTTACTGACATATCAATTTTTTTCTAGTCAATGAATTTAACATTGACCAATGAAACAAAACCAACAAAACGGATACGGACGTACAACGCGGACAATGAAGATCAAAATTGGTCATGTTGTATGCAGAACTTTGACTATAAAATCCTAAGTAAGAATTCATCTATCGCTACTATTTAAAATTGTATCTGTTCAACTAAACTGTGAATTACTTTGAATTGATTGAGTGAATTTATTTATAATATATACGACTGAATGTAATAAAAATGGACATTACATAAATTCACTCGATAATGTACCATGACAGTTAAAGTGAAATATATATGGATAAACAGTGTCAGCATGTCAGATTTTGTGTCCGATGTAAGATAAATGAATGCATTTCAAAGTGTCTGTTTTTGGTAAATTGTCATTCGTAATCAAGAATATTTCTAAAGATTTTATTGTATTCTATCGTTTGGTTATTTGTCATGAATTGCCTTTTATACATATAATTATACGACTCTATTGGTTCTGTTTTATATGAACTCCCTACCTAGTAAATCAATTCTAAGAAATAATGTTTTATAACAAATATATTTCAACACAATAATGCTTAGATATAACCTTCTAGCAACGTGCATATAGTTGTATTTGTGAATGAAATTCCGTAATCTGATACATTTTAATTTATCTAGTAAGCTAAATTTGAACACAATTATAAAATAATAAAAAGTTGCAAATAAAGGCAACAGTAGTATACCGGTGTTCAAAAGTCATAAATCGATTCGAAAAACAAATCCGGGTAACAAACTAAAACCGAGGAAAACACATCAATTATAAGATGAAAACAAATGAACAACAGGAACACTGAAGTGCAACAAAAAACAAAAGCCAACATACATAGAAACGAACTATTTGATATCAACTGCCATATTCCTGACTTAGTTCAGGACATTTAAAGAAAAATGGTAGGTTGAACCTGGTTAAATTGCTACCCAAAACTGCCGCTTTATGACAATGTTAAAAAATATCACTGAAATGACAGTACTACGTGACACAAATACAGCACACACGTAAGAACATAAAGAATAGTTATTGCAGGGAATGAGTAACTTAAAACACATTTCTGTAGATTGCCAATAATAATAAAAAAAAAAAAAAAAAAAAAAAAAAACCTCGTTATAAATGTAATTATCTATATTCCAATCTTTGACAAATTTGCGTTACAAATCAATATCGCTTGTTTTACATATCAGTGTTGTAACTTCAATTATATTATATTTCTTTTAGAATTTGTAATTTAATAAGATAATTATGAATTTCAAATACCATGGGACCAGTTCAAATTGTTATGTCACTGCTACTACTTGTCAACTGAAACCTAATTTGAAAATTTAGAATATTTCAAGAAAAAACTTTATTTTAAAATTACCCGATTTGTTAAAAGAAATTGGAACTAAAAACAACTTTCATACAATTGGGAGATATATCTAGCTATAATATCTGGTTTTACCGACAATTTTCGTCGAAAAAGCCTGTACTAAGTAGGAATATAACTGATTTTTTCCGTGCGTTCCGTTTGTGAATAAAGTATACGTTTGAATTTGTTTTAATGTACTTACCCCTTTTTGAATTAACCTTGGAGTTCGTTTTTTTTTGTAATATATTTTGGAATTATTTGTTAGAAAAGTTCCATCATTAACGGTTGAATTATGAAAAATGCTAAATCATGATAGAAAAATATGTGTATATAAAAAAAACTTATAAAAACAACCAATGAAAAGCATAAATAATAATTAAGAAAAAGAATAGTAGGCCAAATGAATCACTCGTCGCAGTTATTTTCATTTGCTTTAATAGAAATCTATATGTCTTATTCTAGATACACTAAAAATAGACCAAAATGGGTATAACAAGTCACAAAAAAGAGGTGTTTTTGCAATGGTATTGTTTTTTGATTTCTACCTATGAAATTGAATATCTTTTTGGTATCTTTCGCCTCTCTATTTGATATGTCGAGTATTTCGGCAATTGATGTTCAGAAACGTTTTGTACGACTATACATTAGTTTAAGTTATCACTTTTTAGTGTGTAAGTGCCTTTGCACTACTTGTAGTACATTTATTCGATTAAATTTTAAACGTTTTTAAAATTATAGTTATTCTATGAACTGCTATGTTTACAAAAAAATTATTCGTCATTGATCCCCAAAGACATTGTCAACAATTATCTGTGCTAAATGATAGCAAAACATGTTTTCAAAATGAAATGTATTATAATAGTTGTAAATATTGTAATAGTAAGAAGCCGTAACATGTCAACTTGAAGACTAACCTTTACATGTAGAAAATAAAGCAACAGATTACTATTGTCTGATTATTATATTTCGGCTGTGATGTATATATTATTTTGTACAATTGATATCAATAAATATTCCTTTATATTGATGATCAAACTATTTGATTGAAGGAGAAGGTCAGCATGTGAGAATAACATCAATTATAGGTTATAACTAGTTATAGGCGTAGAATGTTATTATCAGGAAAGCAGACATATTAAAAATGGGTGTGATAGAAAATGGAAAAGATCCTTTGAAATCTTTTTTTTCTTTTAAGTGTGATGAATGTTGAAGTTATTGAACTTATTTTATATATTTTATATAGTTTGTAAGGCATATGGGTATTTGAAATGAACAACGACAAAAATTCTTAAAAAGCTATCGATTACGCTCGAATCAGTTCTAGTGGTCGTCAAAAAGGTACATTTCTGTGTGGACACACGCTGTCTAGTGTAATTTACTTCATAAATAATCATATTAAGAACTATATATAGCTGGTCGATTTAACATCTGTCTTACAATCTTAGCACCATTTTATCCACAATAAAAGATGACCTTCAGACAAATTTTGATGTGGTTAATTCAACCAGCGGTGTAAATCTAACGTGGATTATTAAATGCACCACTACTGGCCGATTTTTATTTGTAATCATATAAAGTAGAATTAGTTCATAACTTTCTCAAAGACAAAAAGTAAAAACAACTTGAAAAGTTCTTGTATTTCATTTCTAAATATATAGATGATGTTCTGTCACACTTTAAACCAACCCAATTTTAATGAATAAAATTGAGAACGAAAATGGGGAATATGTCAAAGAGACAACAACCCAACCAAAGAGCAGACAACAGCCGAAGGCCACCAATGGGTCTTCAATGCAGCGAGAAAATCCCGCACCCGGAGGTGGTCCTCAGCTGGCCCCTAACTAAAATTGTGTGCTAGTTCAGTGAAAATGGACGTCACACTAAACTGCAAAACATATAAATGAACTAAAATTAAAAAACATACTAGACTAACAAAGGCCAGAGGCTCCTGACTTGAGACAGGCGCTAAAATGCGGCGGGGTTAAACATGTTTTGTGAGATCTCAACCCTCCCCCTATACCTCTAGCCAATGTAGAATAAAGAAACACATAGCAATACGCACAGTAAAATGCTTATATCTTATATATCTTAGTAAGGTGGCAATCAAGAAAATCACATAACGTAAAAAGTATGCTTCATATATAGACCTCCCCTTCGAATTTGGCACAGATGGATGACTCCAAACTAGAACCAACGAAAAAAGTATTCATTTCAACCTATCAATGGTCAACTTCCAAGTTTCCGCAGTTCTAAAGATCAACGACTGCAACAAGATTTCTCTAATGAGTTGAGACACCAACACGTCGAATCGTTCAACCAGTTCGTGATGATATCCGTAAAACTTAGGAAGTATCGATTTCAGTAGTTCTTCATCAAAAAGTAATATAACAAAAATACCGAACTCCATGGAAAATTCAGAACGGAAAGTCCTTTATCAAATAACAAAAATTAAAAGCTGAAACACATTAAACGAATGAAAAACAACGGAAGAACATCTGTCATATTCCTGACTTGGTACAGGCATTTCCTTATGTAGAAAATGGTGGATTAAACAACCGTGTTTTATAGCTAGCTAAACCTAACACTTATACGACAGTCGCATAGAATTCCATTATAATGACAAGAATTTGTGAGCAAAACAAACAGACATAATAGGTAAAAATGTTCAAAATTGGGTTACAGCAGTTAACATTGTGTTTTAATCTTAATCACTATATAAAACAAATAACTATTTCATCAAATAAAAACAAAATGGCACATAAACACTCTATGGACAAAGAACATAAGCAAAAATTAAAGAACACAAAAATGACCACAACACAATAACACAATGACGGGATGTATAAATATTGAGCCACGCCAAAAGTATTTTACCAGAAATGGACTAAACAGTAAAGGTTAAATAAAGGCAACAGTAGTTTACCGCTGTTCAAAAGTTATAAATCAATTAAGAGAAAACAAATTCAGGTTACAAACTAAAACCGAGGCAACACATCAACTATAAGAGGAAAACAACGGCACAACAGAACCACTGAACTGCAACAAAAACAAACGCCAACATACATAGAAACGGACTATTTGATAACAACTGCCATATTCCTGACTTGGTACATGACATTTCAAGAAAAATGGTGGGTTGAACCTAGTTTTATTGCTAGAAAAACCTCCCGCTTATATGGCAATGTTAAAAAATACCGCTAAAATGACAACACTACGTGACAGGAATACAGTCTAAAAAACGCAAGAACACTCAGCACAGAGAACTACACAAATAAATAATATAATAGTACATTACAACATGTAAACCGCAGAATACCAAAGGACATCTCCCATAAATCAACGACAGCACAGGACACCACAAACCGTGCGTAGCAAGAATGGATCAACACCACAAAAAGTGACGTATTTTTGTGACGTATATATTAATCTTGAAATTCATACAACTATATAAATTCAAAATTATTTTCACAATACTAATCCAAATAATTATCATGATTATTACGGTCTTGAAAGTCTATTTCAAATTAATGCTGTGACGACGTCATAATTATTTGGACTAACACAATACTTTATCCATGGAAAATGGAAAATAACTCGACTATACTGTCAAATAAGACATATGTGAAATGTACCGAAAATACAGAATTCATACCACAAACGATAAGACATAACACAATATCCAACCGTATCTACAAAACAAACATCATAACTAAATACATGAATGTTGGATGTATAAATACCGAGACACGTCGTATAGCAATGCGAATTCACACTCGGCAAAACAGTAAAAAATATACAAAAAAAAAAAAAAAAAAAAAAAAAAAAGAAAACTAAAACAGGTAATTAAGATGATAAACAAGACCATCATGTACTATTTGTGAAGCTGATGCGGAATATTTATCAACATGGTCTTGGTATCTTCCGATAAACCTTTTTATAGTTGGGAAATGTATATCCCATATGCAGGTGAAGTTGGTATATTGCTGCTAAGTTGGGGGAATTTGTAATTCTAAAATCAAAATCGTCTCTTCTGGTACTGAGATGACCGCTGATGTCAAGTTCGAGGTATAAGTATAAAAACGAGGCGGAGGAAGTCTTGTCTGTTGTTTCTTTAATTTCTAGTTCTGGAAGATATATTAATGGAACCCAATCAGAAAAGTTTGGATTGTTAATGGAAAGAACATTATCAATATATCTGAATGTGAAACTAAATGATCTGGCTTCTTTGATCTTCTCGTTTTTGACAAGTGTCTGAAGAAACGCCGACTCATATGCTCTATTAGAGAAGTTTTTGTGTAATAGACTCATCCCTGTTAATGAAGTCCGTATACCATGAATATGTAGGAGTATAACGTATTAACTGAGATATTTACACTTCATACGATAGAACAGAGGGTATGTTACTGCTAAGAATTGAGAATTTGACAATTTGAAAGTTAGTATCATCACGTTTTTTTAAAATGGCCGAGTAAGATACTAATTGCATTTTGTTCAATAGATACAAATATGAATATTGCCTCAACATGTCAAATTCTTGTTCAAATATTCAATTCTGGCTTATATATTTGAACATATGTAAACTACTGTTTAATCTGTACTGATATCTAGTCATTTACGTTGATTTTGTTATCAAAACTATACTTATTTCAATACTGATTGTATCTTTTTTATAATTAAACATGCGCTTTTTCTCATGTTCCATTTTAGATATAAAACGAGAAAAATGACCATATAGTGAAACGTACACGTGGAATTGACTGTGCTTATATTTTCGAAATATGCATATAAAATATAGATTATTTTTGTAAATGAATAAACCATCATTACAAGATTTCATCATATGAAATTGTTCGTAAAATGGTCAACGTGGAAGACTTTAAATGTTTCTAAAGAGGTCAATGCAAAAGCATTGTTAAGTTATGATTATTAGAAAAATAAACTATAAAATAATCAATGACGAAAAAATAAGAGAAAAACCCCAGTTAACTATAAGTTGAACTTATAATTAAAACAGATTGGTTCACATTTATCTTGTTCTAAATTATGACAATTCAGCTCTTGATTTTACAGCTAGTAAACCTATCTCCATTATGTTTGACACCTCATAGAAGTACAAATAGAAATGGAAGTATATGTGGGTTGTAGACCAATGGGACATTAATACTATAACACAGGCAAATTATATGCATTGTTCATTTGTAAATGTACATTAGAATAGTGATTGGACATAGTAGTGTTGTTAACAATCTATCGTTAGTTAATGTGTGAATTATCATACTTGAGTTTATCTAGATATCAGTAATTAAAAGTATTGTTGGACTCAAGAGGTTGGATGGTCTCGTTAAGAATGATCTCAAACTATTAAGGCTTAAACAATTTTTGATTTGCTAACACTTACTTAAAACTACCTTTCGAAGATTAAGGTAGCACGTGTGTTTAGTATTATGTGTTTACGAAAATATTCCCTGGCATATGGCATATGGTAATTCACTAACAAGTATCAACAGATATCGTACGTTCAGATACAAATTGGTAACGTTCAAAATACTTTATGTTTGCATATTAAATTCAGATCTAATTACGCATTACATACACTCATACATTCCGTCACTCATACAGCTTATAATGCAATATATTGAAAGTAGATGGTTGATGGCATCGTTTATGTTAGGCTGTGGTTCTCTTTACTAATGATTAACTAGGTACGCATTTAAGTTATAACAACAGCTTTATAAATATTTGTCTTTTATTGCTTACCAAACAGAGTGTGTGCGTTGCTCATTATTGTATGCGGTAACTTGTAGTTTATATATATATGTATATATTTTGGACTTTGTTTAATAGTTGTGTCATTGGCAATCATAAAACATCTATTATGTTTTACACAAACACAAAAAAGAAGCAACAGTTACAAAAGAAAGATGCAAATTAAAAACATGTCAATAATAAGAACTATTGAAACACCCTGAGTGTTAACATAATAGAAAAGAATAAAAACCGCATTGCACAATTTAATATAATTGAAACGATATGGGTCCAATAGTATGACGGACATAATTAACGATGTTCCTGATAGAGCGGTTATAGTATATGGTATTTTGAACTTCAATTTGTTTAACTTTCCCTTATCTATTCGATCAATAACAGTAAGATATTTAGGCTTATAGAAATTCTGCGGGAATCATTCGGTCAGAAAACGCACAAAACGCTGAGGTATTGGCATTACATTCGAGTAATTACAACGAAAACAATATAAAATATTTGCTTGCTTTTGAACGGCATCTTTTGTTTTATGGATCTTTTGTTTTTTGTATTTTGTTTTATTTATCGGAGTGTTTTGTATCGTTTCTGTATTTTGTTTTCAGGTTTATCGAGACGTTTTGTCTCTTCGACTTATGAGTTTCGATTCTCCTTTATTATGCACATCTAGTGCAGACAAATTGATCCGTTAATGCAATATAATTCCGATTGTTGGACACTGTTATTTGTAAATACTGTATGTTCAGAAATTTTGCGCTGTTTTATTATTGCCAAAAGTGTGAAAGGAAGTTTTCATAAAATTAAAACACATATTTTAAATTTAGAAAAGAGGCTAGAGGAACAAAGAGACATTCAAAACTAATGAGTAAAAGAAAAACTGACATTGTAATAAGTGAAAATTTACAAAATGATGAGCAAGTCCATAAAACACACCATAGAAAACGATTGAGCGGCAATACAGATAATCTATTTTATATGATAAAAATAACTTGATCGCTACGTTATTAATATATTCAATGATTTGTTTTATTTTTAACTTATTTTGCAATGTGGTTAGACTTGGCATTTTGTTGTTTAATGTATTTGATTTGTTTGAATTCAGTTAGACTCACTACCTGTCACACCAAAGACTACATACATTTAAGTTTGCTGCTTCTCCCAAAAGCCTCCGAAATTTTATTAGAATCGTATTTCAAACTAATCCATGATAATAATCAGAAATTTACCATTTCCACGTGTTTCATCATTTATTAATTGATGGGCTATACATTCTTTTAAAGGCTTAACGGAGACATCTGTCTATTAAATGTTTTATGTAGGTGGACTTTGAAATGAGTTTAATCGGATATCAAGTAAATCCAACTTGCATATGACACCATCCTTTATGTCATTAATCATGTACACGAAAAACGTAGCATGAGACGACTATAACAATAGATAAAATTCCGTTAAACAAATGACGTAACATATTGTATTCTTTATGACTAACAGATTCGTTATAAACAATATCATTTTTTAATGAACAATTTTGTCGCAAATATTGACTTGATTCGGTATGTGGCAAATAGATCATAAATACACCTTATTTCAATATGAAATGTTATGATATATTGTCCTTCAGATATATTTTGTTTTATTATTTTGTTTTGCTGCCTTTAGTTTTATGTGTTATTAATAGTAATTCTTATACACATTTTAAAAACATTATCTTTGCTGAATTCTTAACGATTCAATATGTTGTGTTCTATAGTACTATATCAATACAGGTTGACCTTACACATGTATCTTACAGTTACAGGGTTTTCTGCTTATTAGAGGCTCTATACATTTGTTTCTGGTAGATAGTTCTCTCGTTCGCAATAATACCATCCAGGATTGCAACTAATTTCATATCCCCAAAATTAAAACAACGAACAGACAAAACTTAATAATGTGTAAACACATATCAATGAACACACGATCCATGGGTGAGATATCTGATGAACCTGAATGTGAGAAAACAACCTTGATATCATTTACATGATGTCAATATAATGGAATTCTATGCAACTGTCATACAAGTTAGAGGTTAAGCTAGCTATACAACCAGATTTGAATTACCATTTTCTGCATAAGGAATTGCCTGTCCCTAGTCAGGCATATGACAGTTATTTTCCATTCGTTTGATTTGTTTGAGCTTTTGCCACTTGAAAAGGACTTTCTGTTTTGAATTTTCCTTAGAGTTCGTATTTTACTTTTGATACGAATTCACTAAAATTCGAAATTAATGACATTTTGTATGTTAATTTTCTATCCATTCTTGTAACATCTTCAAGTCTATTTTTTAACTTTGGTCTATATCTACTTTGAAATTGAATTGACTCAACGTATTGTTTCATTCCTGTCGTAAGTTTGAGTTTAATTGACATTTAGTCACTTGGTTATAGTTATTTCCTGGTAATTACAGATTTTGACACATAACTGGTAATTAATGATCTGTAATTGACGTAGACAAGCACAGTATTCTCAAGGATGAAAGATATCTTGATTATATATATATATATATAAGTCTATAAAATGGACCAACCAGCAAATTGACTATGTACCGGATCGTTTAGAATAGACGATACTGTGCAGATAAGGACAAAATTATATAAGTCTAAAGATTTGCACAAGGTACTAATATAAGATGGTATTATACGAAGATGTTGTTATTAAATCGTGTTGACAAATATTTCGGCTTAACAAATAGCCTTCGTCAATAGTTTTAACAATACTGATTGTTTGAATAAAATAGCTCAGTAATCCAGGTAAGTTTTGGTCTATTGATTTAATCCAAAATCCTGAACATCATAATATAAAACAAAACTCGAAACTCAAATATACGTGACTGTGTATATTTACATCCCAAAATGAGTGAAAAATAAAACTTAGTATTTCTTATTGATGCTGTTTGGATGATGTACATTTAGTTCCTTTATCCAAAACCTTTCCCGAACCTGTCGCTGGGCATCACTCCAGTGAATGTTCTGTTCAATCACTAGGATTTTCATGCGGTTGAAGTCATCAAGTTTGTGACCCGACTGTCTGAAATGCTGAGAAACTGGAAGAAGTGGCTTCTTAGAGATATCACTCCTATGGCCATTGAGGCGTTTGTGGAAAGGCTGAATTGACTCACTAACATATTGAAGGCCACAAACCGAACATTCTAGAATGTAAATAACATTCATACTTTTGCAGGTAACATTGCAAAATATCCTATAGTTATTTTCGGTTGCCTTTCTGTGAAAAGTTGATGAGTGATGCATCTGTAGGCAGCAGATAACAGTAAGATATTTAGGCTTATAGAAATTCTGCGGGAATCATTCGGTCAGAAAACGCACAAAACGCTGAGGTATTGGCATTACATTCGAGTAATTACAACGAAAACAATATAAAATATTTGCTTGCTTTTTGAACGGCATTTTTTGGTTCAATCTTTTGTTTTTATGGAGTGTTTTGTATCGTTTTGTATTTTGTTTTTATTTATCGGTGTCTCTTCGACTTATGAGTTTCGATTCTCCCTTTAATACATTTGATTTCTTCCTTGTGTGATTGTGTCACAATAATTCAGGTTTCATTTGATAAGGTCTGAGACGTTTTGTATTTCCTTTCTTCATATCTTGGCTATACATTTTGTCCTTGATGGTTTATAAGTTCTTCATCTTTTTGATGAGTTTTGGATTTTCAAATATTTTGGCCCCAGGCATCACTTAAGAGACATGCATTGTTGTAATGCACATCTAGTGCAGACAAATTGATACCGTTAATGTTATTGTATATTAACAGCTTTCCTTGTGTTACATATTTTTGTTTTAGAAAAAAGAGGAAAGGGGGGGGGGGGGCGTTGCAATATAATTCCGATTGTTGGACAGTGTTATTTGTAAATACTGTATGTTCAGAAATTTTTGCGCTGTTTTTATTATTGCCAAAAGTGTGAAAGGAAGTTTTCGCAAAAATTAAAACACATATTTTAAATTTAGAAAAGAGGCTAGAGGAACAAAAGAGACATTCAAAACTAATGAGTAAAAGAAAAACTGACATTGTAATAAGTGAAAATTTACAAAATGATGAGCAAGTCCATAAAACACACCATAGAAAACGATTGAGCGGCAATACAGATAATCTATTTTATATGATAAAAATAACTTGATCGCTACGTTATTAATATATTTAATGATTTGTTTTATTTTTGCACACATAACTTATTTTGTTGTTTAATGTGGTTAGACTCACTGGCATGTCTTCAGTGGGATGTGTAAGGAAGCTGCAATTTCGACCATTTGTATTTGTATTTGATTTGTTTGAATTCAGAAAAGTTTTTTGGACTCAGATATTTTAGCCTTAAGTGCAGGAGTTCGTTTAATGTTTCTACCTGTCACACCAAAGACTACATACATTTAAGTTTGCTGCTTCTCCCAAAAGCCTCCGAAATTTTATTAGAATCGTATTTCAAACTAATCCATGATAATAATCAGAAATTTACCATTTCCACGTGTTTCATCATTTATTAATTGATGGGCTATACATTCTTTTAAAGGCTTAACGGAGACATCTGTCTATTAAATGTTTTATGTAGGTGGACTTTGAAATGAGTTTAATCGGATATCAAGTAAATCCAACTTGCATATGACACCATCCTTTATGTCATTAATCATGTACACGAAAAACGTAGCATGAGACGACTATAACAATAGATAAAATTCCGTTAAACAAATGACGTAACATATTGTATTCTTTATGACTAACAGATTCGTTATAAACAATATCATTTTTAATGAACAATTTTGTCGCAAATATTGACTTGATTCGGTATGTGGCAAAAGATCATAAATACACCTTATTTCAATAAGAAATGTTATGATATATTGTCCTTCAGATATATTTTGTTTTATTATTTTGTTTTGCAGCCTTTAGTTTTATGTGTTATGAACAGTAATTCTTATACACATTTTAAAAACATTATCTTTGCTGAATTCTTAACGATTCAATATGTTGTGTTCTATAGTACTATATCAATACAGGTTGACCTTACACATGTATCTTACAGTTATAGGATTTTCTGCTTATGAGAGGCTCTATACATTTGTTTCTGGTAGATAGTTCTCTCGTTCGCAATCATACAATCCAGGATTGCAACTAATTTCATATCCCCAAAAATAAAACAACGAACAGAAAAAACTTAATAATCTGTAAACACATATCAATGAACACACGATCCATGGGTGAGATATCTGATGTACCTGAATTTGAGAAAACAACCTTGATATCATTTACATGATGTCAATATAATGAAATTCTATGCGACTGTCATACAAGTTAGAGGTTAAGCTAGCTATACAACCAGATTTGAATTACCATTTTCTGCATAAGGAATTGCCTGTCCCTAGTCAGGCATATGACAGTTGTTTTCCATTCGTTTGATTTGTTTGAGCTTTTTTGCCACTTGAAAAAGGACTTTCTGTTTTGAATTTTCCTTAGAGTTCGGTATTTTACTTTTGATACGAATTCACTAAAATTCGAAATTAATGGCATTTTGTATGTTAATTTTCTATCCATTCTTGTAACATCTTCAAGTCTATTTTTTTTACTATGATCGAAGGTCTATGTCTACTTTGAAATTGAATTGACTCAACGTATTGTTTCATTCCTGTCGTAATTTCGAGTTTAATTGACATTTAGTCACTTGGTTATTGTTATTTCCTGCCAGATTTTCACATAACTGGTAATTACTCATCTGTAATTGACAAGACAAGCACAGTATTCTCAAGGATGAAAGATATATATATATATATATATAGAAAATGAAAGGATATGGAGTAAATGTACATGGGACAAAATCGCATACAATACATAGAATACATAGAAAATTATCAATGAACAGGGCTTTTATTCCTGTTCTTCATCTTGACATATATATATATATATATATAAGTCTATAAAAAGGACCAACCAGCAAATTGACTATGTACCGGATCGTCTAGAATAGACGATACTGTGCAGATAGGGACAAAATTATAAAAGTCTAAAGATTTGCACAAGAGTACTAATATAAGATGGTATTATACGAAGATGTTGTTATTAAATCGTGTTGACAAATATTTCGGCTTAACAAATAGCCTTCGTCAGTGTCAATAGTTTTAACAATACTGATTGTTTGAATAAAAATAGCTCAGTAATCCAGGTAAGTTTTGGTCTATTGATTTAATCCAAAATCCTGAACATCATAATATAAAACAAAACTCGAAACTCAAATATACGTGACTGTGTATATTTACATCCCAAAATGAGTGAAAAATAAAACTTAGTGTTTCTTATTGATGCTGTTTAGATGATGTACATTTAGTTCCTTTATCCAAAAGCTTTCCCGAACCTGTCGCTGGGCATCACTCCAGTGAATGTTCTGTTCAATCACTAGGATTTTCATGCGGTTAAAGTCATCAAGTTTGTGACCCGACTGTCTGAAATGCTGAGAAACTGGAAGAAGTGGCTTCTTAGAGATATCACTCCTATGGCCATTGAGGCGTTTGTGGAAAGGCTGATTTGACTCACCAACATATTGAAGGCCACAAACCGAACATTCTAGAATGTAAATAACATTCATACTTTTGCAGGTAACATTGCAAAATATCCTATAGTTATTTTCGGTTGCCTTACTGTGAAAAGTTGATGAGTGATGCATCTGTAGGCAGCATTGGCAGCGTTTTTTATCACACGAACGACATTCTCCAGAAGTACTTCTATTATCAGACACTTCAGCCCGCACCAGCAGGTTCCGCAGACTATTGGGTTGCTTAAAAGCTATCATGGGAGGCTCGGGAAAAATCTTGGATAGTTTGGAATTCTTTTCAACTGTTTTCCAATGCTCACGAATGACACCGAGGCTGTTTTTAAGAGATGGGTGGTAAGTAAGAACACATGGAGTCCTTTTATTTTTCTTTTTATCTTTGTATTCTAACAGTTTATGGAATAGTTTCCGCTTTCTGAAAACCTTTTTGGATAGTTCTGTGTTTGTAGCCCCTTCTCTTCAAGCGGGTTTCGAGTTGACATAGTTGTTTGTTAGTTGTTTCTGTGTTGGTACATATTCGCTTGACTCTGAGTGCCTGACTGTACGGGATGCTCTTAGTACAATGAGCAGGATGGCAACTTTTAGGGGACAGATATTGGTGAGTGTAAGTAGGTTTAGAATATAGATCCGTGGATATGATGCCATTTGTAAGCGAGCTGGAGGTATCGAGGAAGGTGATTTTGGATTTAGATTTCTCATGAGTAAAATTGATACTTGGATGTATGTTGTTGGCATGAGTGATGAATGTATCTAGATCCTCGTCACTTTTCTTCCATTTCATATCCACATTATCTATAAATCTAAACCAGGAAAGCGGTTTTTCCATGGAAGATTCAAGGAGTTGTTTTTCTAATTTGCCCATAAATATGTTGGCATATGATGGAGCCATTTTGGTGCCCATAGCAGTTCCATTAACTTGCAGATAATGATCTCCATCAAAAGTGAAGTTGTTGTTTTTTTAGCACCAGCGTGAGCATTTTGACCAGGCATTCAGAAGGTTGATATTTCACTGGTCGGGATTTCCTTACTTCTTTACATGCATCAATGCCATCTGCATGTGGAATATTCTTGTAGAGGGAGGTTACGTCCATAGAGACAAGTGTCGTGTCGGAGGGAAGTGGATTTAAGGCCTGCATTTTCCTAAGATAATCGGTTGTATCTATGATGTGAGATGGTAAGTCTTCAACATGTTGACGAAGATGGAAGTCAACGAATTCCTAGATTTTTTCAGTCGTATTACCGTTCGCTGAAACAGTAGGTCTTCCTGGGTTATTGTCCTTATGAATTTTAGGTAAAAGATAAAATCTGCCTGGTTTTGGATTTTCTGGCTTCAAATATTCAAGAATCTTTTCATCGATGAAACCATCCTTGTGCATTTCTACCAAACTATCAGTTATTTCTCTGCTAAAAGATGTTGTGGGATCAGAGTCTAGTTTTTGGTAGAACCTTGCATCGCCAAGTTGTCGTTCAGCCTCTTGAATATAGGCAGATTGATCCATGACAACATCAGCTACATTTTCATACCGATAAAAACATTCACGGTACTACAAATTTTATTGCACCAGATACACATTTCTACATTAAACGTCTCTTCAGTGATGCCTGAGGCATATGCATTTAAATTGAAAAATGATGAAGCATGCTGTAGGAAAATCTCATTTTGATATCTGTTTGATACCTTTGAATAACTAGATTGATAATAAATAATTATGTAATACCTGCTCAGTAATGTTGTTATTTCATTACAAAAGAACTTCAGGATTTAGATTTTTCCTTTTATTTAATAATGCTTTTGTCAAAAGTCAATTTAAAACTGAAATCGACCTTTTAATAATCAATGTATGTTTATATCATCAAAGTTAATATGTATCATGTAGGACTTGAAATGTCCGTTAAAGGATATAATTATTTTTAAAATGCACTTAAGGAACTAAGTACATTCTTTATTTCTAATACTTGAGGTAAATAAGCTGATTATCAATATACAATGTATTATATAATGATTTGTCAATAAGGATTTAACTAAAATACAACGGACGTAAAGCTTCCAAAAATCAATCATTTTAGAATACAATTTGATGCTGTTTGTTGATATCGAATAATTTTTGTTTTACTTATTCGCATTTTATTTTCTCATACGATTCGGGGCTTGTTTGGACACTTTTGTTTTTTTGTAACTCTGCATGTTGCAGTTTGGTTATTGTTTCGTTGAGTTCACGTTTTTATCTCTTAGAAAAATCACCAACATCTCTTTAAAAATAGCATTTATTCGATCAAATCGATTTTTTTGTATACTGGTGTTTGTTTTTTCGTCTTTTGATTAAAATTCGTGTAATGTATGACTTGTTCTGTGGAGGAATTTACAGCCAAAAGACAAATAAGATTGTAACGGTTTTTTCATCATGACCTTTGCAAAATTTAATAACACACTTGGAAAACATATTATGTAAAACATGCATCACATATCAATACATCGGACAAAACATTATTAATAACATTTTTCGAAACAAGTGACATTAATTACAAACTGCCGCATCAAAAGTGTCTACATGCATGTTACTTGCTATGAAATCGCTGCCAATTTAGAATCAAAATGATAGCTGGCACTATATTTTTTATATCATTGTCACCATGAGTATTGCAAAGCATATTAACCCTTTCATATCAATTATGATGAACTGAAATAAATTACGAGGATTACCTTTTTACTTTCGAGGCCTCGATGAAATATTTCCATATGGTCTGAGATTGATAGGTTGCTGACCTTATGAAGGTATATAAAAAGGATAACACTGATAGTCGTCTCGTGTGTCAGTTTCATTGTTTAATCTTTGAAAAGGCGATGGAGAGGCAAGACGACCGGGAGGGAAACAGTTTTAATAATCTATTCAATAAAAAAAAAAAAAAAAAAAAAAAACATAACAAACGAAATTACAAACAAAAATCCAGTCATTGATTAGTGTGATATGAGAAATGTATGCAATGATTACTACGAACAGTTCAGCCGGAATATTCGCATTAATTAAGACTTGCACTTTACATCTTGTTCTCATTATTCCACGGAAACATTGCAAAAATTGCATTAATTAACCAATCTTTGATGCTTGATTGATTATATAGTTTTCATGAAATATGCAAATGTAAAAAATTCTTGAAAAATTATATTCAACTAATAAATCATACTCGCTTTTTCTTTAAACATATTTTCAGTAATGACTTATCAAAGCATATTAAGTACAGTAAAAATCTCGGAAGCTTTCATCAATTGTATCTTTAAGGAACGTTTTTATTAGTAGTTTCTTTATAAGAAATCACACTTGATGAAAAGGTTCTAATCGGAAGCAATAGCTGTGCAATATCATATCAATTAAGCTGCATATAAAAGGTTTTTTGGAATGGTGCTACAAAATATCGGACTTCGAAACTGGAAACAAAAACAATTTCATTTGTTGTGAAGAAACGTGAGATGAATAAATACAACACACCTTATCCATTCTTTTCAATTTAAACTTGAATATAAAGCAAACGTCTATAAGTTTGGTAAATCAAAGTCTTCAGTAATAAACCGTGAATGTATAAATATTCATTCTTTTCATGTTAAATCATATATAGACCCTTCGAGTTTTATTTTTAGATACTCAGTATTTTTGAGTTGATTCTTTTTTTACGCAGAATCCCCTTTGCAAAGACTTGTTTACATAAGTGTTAAGAACTTGAATGCTAGATACTATTCAAACATAAGCAATAAACAATTAAGACGTTATTTCAAAAAAAGGTAATGCTTAATAATGACAAGAACTTCATGTCTTGAGGAGAAAAAAGATGAACTAACGTTGTTGAAGATCCTTTAATAATTTTGAATGGTCTGTAGCCTTATGATAAAAAAAAAAAAAAACCTATCAAAGATAAAGCAAGCTTGTTCAACCCTATTGATAAACCTATGTAATATTGACAGTATTGACATAAACTCTTGCAAACAATAAACTGTTGTTATTAGAAGATTTTTGTGACAGGTCGTTCGGACCTTTTCAAGGTTTTTTTACTGATAAATAGAAATAAACCAACATATACATTCAAGTCAATCTCAATTTCGTTAGTTAACGCCAAACAAACACAATTGTACGGGAAAAATATGTTTTCTAAAATTCTGTCATCGTAGCGAAAAGAAATTACGAGATAAAGAAATTGAATTGTAGATTGAATTAATGTGACATAAGATATCCATTTAGTACATTAATAGCAAAATTGATATTGATATTGTCAATTGAACCAAAAAATGTCAACAAATTAAATAAGTGTAAAATTATATGTTATCTTTGACTGATCCAATGATATTGGATTTCACAATATTCTATACAATTGTTGTAATGCGACAACTTTTTTAATTTACTATAACTTCGAAAGTTTGCCGAATGCTGCTATAAATTGGTTTACAGTTATTAAATATCTGTGTTACTGATGACCACGGTTACAATCCAATAAGCACTACAGATTAAATGATGGTTTTTAAGTTTTTACATTATATTGTAAACAAGATTTTAACAAGAATGTGTCCATAGTACACGGATGCCCCACTCGCACTATCATTTTCTATGTTCAGTGGACCTTGAAATTGGGGTCAAAACTCTAATTTGGCATTAACATTAGAAAGATCATATCATAGGGAACATGTGTACTCAGTTTCAAGTTGATTGATCATCAACTTCATCAAAAACTACCTTGACCAAAAATTTTAATCAAAATCTTTAATCTGAAGCGGGACAGACGGACGAACGAACGAACGAACAGACGCACAGACCGAAAAACATAATGCTCCTAAGTTGGGCATAAAAAACTCATCGTAGATACCCGGATTATGTTTTATTACTCTAAAAAGTTAAATCACAAAAATACTGAACTCCGAGGAAAATTCAAAACGGAAAGTCCCTAATCAAATGGCAAAATCAAAAGCACAAACACATCAAACGAATGGAATACAACTGTCATATTCTTGACTTGGTACAGGCATTTTCGTATGTAGAAAATAGTGCATTGAACCTGGTTTTATAGCGTCAAGCCTCTCACTTGTATGACAGTCGAATCAAATTCCATTATATTGACAACGATGCGTGAATAAAACAAACAGACATAATAGGTAAAAATGTCAAAACAGGGGTACAGCAGTCAACACCGTGTCACAATCTTAATTACAACAAAAACAAACAAACACTTAACAAAGAAGCACAAAAAAGCTTTTATCACATTTAACAACCTCGTTCATTGCTTACTTATTTTTGTATTTTTTTTATGTAAGCCAAATCAACCCATAAAGGATCGAGGCATTTTAAGCAATGGGACCGAATCGTAATTTTAACACTAACTCTGGCGTAGAATCGCGTGTCTGACATCAGAATGTAAACATCACACAGGTAGAGATATAAAATAATTTTGTCGTTCAAAGTATTCAAAAATGATAATAGAACAATAACTCAATGGCGGGATGTTTAAAGTACAGAGACACGTCATATGTATCAAAGAAACATAAAAAGTCACAAGGACAAAGTACACAAGTAAAAATGAAAAATAATACAAACAACACAATGACGGGATGCATAAGTACAGAGCCACGTCAAATATATATCACCAAAAACAGACCAAACAGTAAAAGTAACATTAATAAAGACAAACAAAAGAACACTTTAACATCAATGCTCTTCAATTTTGTACTTATTTGGCTTTTTAAATATTTTGATATGAGCGTCACTGATGAGTCTTATGTAGATGAAACGCGCGTCTGGCGTACTAAATTATAATCCTGGTACCTTTGATAACTATTTACACCACTGGGTCGATGCCACTGCTGGTGGACGTTTCGTCCCCGAGGATATCACCAGCCCAGTAGTCAACACTTTGGTGTTGACATGAATATCAATAATGTGGTCATTTTTATAAATTTCCGGTTTACAAAACTTAATTTTTCGAAAAACTAAGGATTTTCTTATCCCAGGCAAAGATTACCTTAGCCGTATTTGGCACAACTTTTTGGAATTTTGGATTCTCAATGCTCTTCAATTTTGTACTTATTTGGCTTTATAAATATTTTGATATGAGCGTCACTGATGAGTCTTATGTAGATGAAACGCGCGTCCGGCGTACTAAATTATAATCCTGGTACCTTTGATAACTATTAACACGTTATTAAGATGATAAACAGCGTCAGTACGCAGAATTTATACTTCAAGACCATCATGTATTATTTGTGAAGTTGATACGGAATATTCATCAACAAAGTCTTGGTACCTTCCGATGAACTTTTTTAGAAAAAGGACGAGACGTTCTTTGACATACCCCTGGTTCATCAACTTTCTGCTCAGACACTGGTGACGTTTTACAAAGTCTTAGTAGGAGCTGCGAGCTCTTGCATACCGAATAAGTTGGGAAATGTATATCCCATATGCAGGTGAAGTTGGTATATTGCTAGTAAGGTGGGGGAAATTGATAATTTTAAAATTAAAATCGTCTCGTTTGTCATAGATTCTGGTACTGAGATAACTGTGTATGTCAAATTCGAGGTATAAGTCTAAAAATGAGGCGGAGGAAGCCGTGTCTGTTGTTTCTTTAATTTCTAGTTCTGGGGGATATATTAATGGAACCCAATCTTAAAAGTTTGGAATGTTAATGGAAAGAACATCATTAATATATCTGAAAGTGAAATTAAATATTCTGGCTTGTTTGATCTTCTTGTTTTTGACAAGTGTCTGAAGGAACTCCGATTCATATGAAAATAAGAAAATACTCTAAACGCATGTTTCGTCAACATAAGACTCACGGTGTGCTCGAATCGGTTTAAAACAACTATCCAGAGTGGCATAGCATATGACGAAAGATAGCAGCAGAGGTTCTTCTACGAAAAACGTATGTGTCCAAAAGATCTTTCAATCGATAAAATGTTTGCACATTTCTATACATCACGAATGACATTTCAACACACAAATCACTTTTCATGTTTTCGTAATATCTTATCAAGTATGAATGGGAGTAATGTTGCTTTATATCAAGCTGTTGTATATATGTAGTGACACATGTTTGGTCGAAATAGCCCATCTGAATTAAACCACAATTGAGAACCAATCAGGTCTTTTGTGGTGTTAGTGTTGCGCAGTCGTCAGTTTCCGATTTTGTGTTTGATGGACAGTTGTTTGTCTTTAGGTCGTTTTGTTTTTGACCATGGCATTGTCAGTTCGTTTTCGACTAATTAGTTTGACTACCCCTGCGGTATATTCCGCTTCGCTTTAAAACAATCTTTAATAAATATCATTGATATTGTGATATTTATAAATTTACTGTTTACAAAACTTTTAACTATTCGAAATACTAAGGATTTTTCTACCACATGAATAAGATGTACTTGTCAACAGCATTCGGAATTTCGCATCCTCAATGCCTTTAATCTTTTGTGGACTTTTAAATTTTTTATTCGAACGTCATGGATGAGTCTTATGTAAACGAAACGCGCGTCTGGCGTATAAAATCACAAACAAGGTATATTTGATGAGTTAATCAGGTTGTACGTTAACAAGTTTTTTTCACTTGTTATTATATCTTTTCAAGTTCCACTTTACTTGTTCCTATTGGCTGAGATACTTTCTTACTGAATTTGACGTTATTTATAATTTTCTTGTATATTACTCGTACGTATTGGTTATTCGATTTACCTCCCTCCCCCCCCAAACAAAAAAAAATGTGTGCTTATTTTGTTGCATAATAATATCAAGAAGAACAAATAGAAGAACATTCTGATAGAACAATCAAAAGCAATGATCCAGAAAGACAGATGATAACATTTTGGCAAGTTTTTGTAACTAGAGGCATTAGTAGTGAACTGATGCTAAAATTTCACAAACCCTTCAAGAAGAACCAGATCAAGGTAAAACACAATAAACAGCTGCGCCATGAGCGCATGATACTCCCGTTGCTTTTTCAAAGAATAAAGTTCAATAATTTCTCAATGTCTTATCAGAAATTTATATAAAAAAAAAAAACTAAAGGGAGGTTGTTTTAATAGATATCAACCAGTTACCAAAGTTTCATGAAAACTGCTCGAAGGACTTTTGAGTTATTGTCCGAAAACTGGAAAATTACCCTTTTTATGAAGAAAAATCCTATAACTTGGAAACGTAAAATCTGAAATTTATAAAAATTGAAAGGGAGCTTGCGTCAATAGATATAAACAATTCATGAAAACTGCTCAAAGAGTTTTCGGGTCATTGTCCGAAAACTGGAAACTCCCCCTTTTTTAATGAAAAAAAAAAACAAAATTCGGAAACGAAAAAAATCTAAAATTCTTAAAAATCGAAAGGGAGCTCTCATCAATAGATATAAACAATTCACCAAAGCTTCTTGCAAAGTGGTAAAAGTGTTTCTGCGTTATTGTCCGAAAACTCAAAAATCCCCCTTTTTTAATGAATTAATCCCAATAACTTGGAAACGCAAAATCTAAAATTTATAAAAATCGAAAGGGGTATACCATAATACATCCCGTAAACGGGCGTATAAAAACGTAGGGAATTGCATAAACTCCGTAAAAAGCGAGATCTGGCAGGTTAACATGCATGCTTATTTAGATATTTACTCCATATGTAGGTGCTGCTGACATGTTGATACTTAAAACTATTGATATAAGGTGCTGCGGTAATGTTGTTTCTTAGAACTATCGAAATAAGGTGCGGCGGTAAAGTTGATACTTAGAAATGGAAAGTTTCAACATTTTGATAATAATGGTTTTACATGCATAAAAGGAGTGAGGGTTGAAAGTAAATGGACATTCAAATAACGCAACACAAAACGTAAAACAAGTTATAATACTTAAGCAGGTGTTTTGTCCACCTTGCTCAATGCAAACGACATTAAAATGAATAGAAACACAAGCTACTCAATATTTCATGATGACGACTCTGGGAATTCTAGATGCATTGTTTAACTGTCCTTTTCAAGCTGTTTACTTCAAAATTTATATATTGCACATGTTAAGAGAAACTTAGATTACTAAATCGTCGATGGATAAGAATTTCATTTTCACATAATCTGATAAAATTAAAACAGGAGGCCAAATTTTTTTTAAATTTCATATCAAATGAATTTTATTTGAACAATTTAGTTAATTACCTCACTTATGAAAAAGTATTTGATGTAAAGAGCTAAAAAATATTATCTGTAACCTTTTTTTTATTTATTGATTTGAACCGTAAATATACAATGCGATACTCTCTTAGTTAAAAAAAACATGTTTTACATTAAAACTCACAATAAGGAAGCGTATACAATTCCTACCATTTCATCGTATTTATATTGTCTAAAATGTCTAAAACACATTTTATTGAGATTGAAAGTCAAACGGACTATAGCCATAAAGGAAAGGCATAACAGGGAAGGAAAGCAGTATTTATATTTAAAGTCGTTAAATTCTAAATTAAGACTTGTGGTTAGCCTCGGGAAAATGTTTTAGATTATGTATTTCTTAATAATATAGTTGGGCATTGGCACCATTACTTATTTTGCTATTTATCCAGATAATGGTGAGATACGATGTAATGATTTAATGGTAGAAAAATCTGTGATATGATAAATAATTGTTTGCCATCCTTAGTTACACAGATCAGTACTGTCTGAATATATCATCTATATTTCAATGTTCATGTGTAAGAATCAAATCCCAATAGGAAGAGATTCTATAAATTTTCTGATCATAATTAGAAGTCAGCGCCAAGTATTATTATTGTATCATAAATGATGTTGTACTTTACATGAATTTGAGTCAAACTAATAAATGGTTATAACACTTCAAAAACATAATGCGTCTGCAGCTCTTTTCACGATTTATCTTCTCGGGGAATGCTCAAACATATACATTTGAACACCGGGGACGGCTAGTAATACACGGAAACGTTGGGAGCTATATGATTTAAAGGACCTATAATTATCGAAATGTATATTATAGATCATGTCATTACCAAAAAAAAAAAAAAAAAAAATGACTACTGAGCTGATAATGCCCTAAGGAATGTCATGTTCACCTACAGGAAATAAAATTGTGTCATTGATAATCAAAATAAATATGGATAGAGCTATTTCAACAAAAATTTTCAGCAATCTATATAACTTATAACAATTAATATAAATAGAAAATAAATCATGAGTGTTAGGTTTCAAGATGCGTAACTTGTATCTATAGACTATTTTTAATATGTGGGTGTCGTTCAGCATGTTAATTTGACAATATTTGTTCTTTACATCAATACCCAGAAAGACATTATATAAATAACACATATCTGATAGGGTGACAGAGCAGTTTGTTATACCGTAAAATATAATATAAACCGAATAGAAAATACTCATATGTATAATATGTGACAGCTTAATTACTCTTTAACATGAATACATATTACCAATTTAACATGACAATTGATTACTTGGCAGACATCCTATATTAATACAATCATGCATTTAAAAAGACCCCATATCGAACAAAATAATACGAAATCATCTGAAACTGGCTCTTCACTTATCACTGTCATGTACTGTTTCGTTTTGCTTGAAATTTTGACGTGACAAATCTTTGGTTAAAATCGATAAAACCATTGTTTGTATTGTCCGACAATGCCTGCAGGATAAGTTTTGTATGATTTCTCCCATTTATGTGTATTGTATCAAACAATCACGCCTAAAAAGGTTAGAAGATGCATTAGGGAAAATTAATGTTACCATCAAGAAAATATGATAATATGATAAATTTCGAATGAGTTTCTTACTAAGAATATTTGAGGTTACCTTGTATCCTTATCTAAAGCACTCAGCACATTCGGTGTACCTATTTTCTTGGTCGATCTCCATGATCTACTTAAATTAACCGTTGATTTGATAATTCATATTCCTGAGAGAGTGACTGAACGAGACAAGACATACAACTGTAGTAATCAATACACTTGTCGTCTTTGATGAACTTCGCATAAAATAATTTTATTTTTGTACAAAGATCTTCTAACGTGAATAAAAGCTGATCCCTTTGTCAGAACATTTCTCAACTTTGGATGTTAACTTTTTGATGACTGTATTCCCTGATCATCAAATGATGGCACATTTTGACACTCAAATTTATGAGAACTTAGAATTCTAATACACCATATATTCGTGTCAAAACACGTTCCCATATTACGGCAAACAGGGTTTTAAACTTTTTGACGCAATTGTCTCAGTAGTTATCATAGCTACAACTCTCTTGTTTGTCAAAAGTATGAACAGTAGAAATACACAAAATTATAGATTTGTTATCCCTTATATATATAATTAGTGCATGTAATTAATTTTATGCAAAATAATTAAACTTGAGATTGCTGTTAGTTACCCAATTTGATCGTGAAATATCAAGAACGAATAACGTTTACTTCATTTTTTTCTATCCATATCCTGCAGGATGATGTTGACAAAAATGATAAAAGCCTTCAAAAAGATCCATATAACACATTTTGGTCTTTTTTTGATGCATGAACCTTCATTTTGAGCTACTGCATTTAGAACAAACAAGTAAAGCACAATGGATACAATAACGGTTGTTAAGTTAAAGTCTTTTCTGCGTAATTGTTAGTGACGTTAGTCCGTATACAAATTACTCAATATGCAGATATTCCTCCATATTTGTTATTGAATATCTAGAAGAAATATGTAAAGGAAATATAAATTCAAAAATAACCTGAATTGACAAAGTTATACAGTGCCAAATGTTTGCCGGTATACGGTAAATTATTCGTTTACTTTGTAAATCAAAGCTTCATATTGATGAGTGTATGTGCGTATTTTTCCTTCATTAGTATTTATACTTGATACGATCATTTTAATTTTTCAAATATGAGTTTTCCTTTTCTGTGAAGCAACATTTCAGAACGTTCGTCTGATTTCATAATAGTTAATTCTTGTACTGCAAGACGAAGGGAAATTGACAACTTCATAGCAAATAAAATAGAAAATGGAAATGGGGAATATGTCAAAGAGACAACAACCTAGCCAAAGAGCAGAAAACAGCCCAAGGCCACCAATTGATCTTCAACACAGCGAGAAAATCCTGCACCCTGAGGCGGGGTTCAGCTGGCCCCTAAACGAAAAATGTGTACTAGTTCAGTGAAAATGGATGTCACACTAAATTCCAAAATATATAAACGAACTAAAATAAAATAAAAAAAACAAAAAAAACATACAAGACTAACATGGGCCAGAGGCTCCTGACTTAGGACAGACGCAAAATGCGGCGGGGTTAAACATGTTTTGGGAGATCTCAACCCTCTCTTTTACCTCTAGCCAATGTAGAATAGTCAAACTCACAGCAATACAAAACATGAAAGGCTATGAAAACATAACTGTCAACGAAAAAAAAAAAAAAAAAAAATTGAATAAGGTGAACTGGTGATCACAAATGCCTCAATCTGCAGCATAATTCTCGGAGTGTTAATGTCAATTATCAGAATTGCACTTGGCTTGTTAAATATAATTAAAGATAGTATGTATAAATCCAAAAAACGATTCAGTCATGTGAAATATTGACTATCATCAAGAAACCAAAATAAAAAAACAAAACACACCCAATTAAGAAAACAAATGCCAAAACTATTGAATATGATGTCGAATCCGTCAAATGCACACTTCAACTGTAGTCAAAAGTCCATGGCCTTGCATTGTGTTAAAATTTTAGAATTATATATCAAGTGATGCCTTATTAATCTTTAGAATACAATTAAGCATTGAATATATTTAAGGGGCGTTACTCTGAAGACATGAATGACATCAACTGTATGATTCATGTCAAAGGTTATGTCAAATGGCATTCTGATAATAATCTTAGGGAATCCGTATTGTATGGTCGATTTTGTCACGAAGTACTTTCAATTGTCAGCTGGAAACTAAAAAACTATAACTCCAAGGTAAATCAAAAAAAAAAAAAAAAAAAAAAAAAAAAAGGGAAGTCTAATACAAATGATACTATCAAACTTTATTATCCAAACGGACCGAATGGAAAACAACTTTAAAAGAGGGCGTAAGATACCAAAGGGACATTCAAACTCATAAGTCGAAAACTGACAACGCCATGGCTAAAAAGGAAAAGACAAACAGAAAACAATAGTACAAAAAACACAACATTGACTGAGCAACAAGAACCTCACCAAAAACTGGGGTGATCTCAGGTGCTCCAGAAGGGTAAGCAGATCCTGCTCCACATGTGGCACCCGTCGTTTAATATTCCTGACTTGGCACAGGCATTTTCCGACGAAAATGGTGGGATTAGTCTGGTTTTATATTTAGCTGAACCTCCAACTTGCATGACAGTTAGTTGTTTATGATCCGTCATGTTGGCAGGATTGGGTGTGCAACCCAAACAGATCTATACAATAGGTTAGTGTGACAATAATTTGGATCCCACAACTTATATTGTAAAACATACATCGCAGACATACAACACAGCTAATTGATTATTCAGCCAAACATGTCACGGTTACCATAACATATTTGTGTGCCGATATGATTTGTCAGTGTCTCAATTAGCCAGCGAAATATTTTTGTGGTCTAAAACTGGAAAGGCGTGTGATTTGTAAATAAACTAATTGTGTCATATTTTGTCTGTGGCAGGGGACTGAGTGTAGACTCGCAAGGCAGATGATGCATACAATCTACAAACGCTTACCATATCGACAAATTTGGTCCCGATCCGTTGGGAGTTTAAGCAATTCCCTCAGTTTCTTATTTTTACCTTGATGTGGATTTTCGTAATAGATAAATGAGATTTAGATGAAGGTAAATCCAGAAAAGCGCTCGAACGCATGAAATTTATAAAGTGATGTTTCATTTTTTAATGATCCGTATACTACTACTGCTTCTGTTAAAGCACTGCGCATCTCACACAAAATAAACTAAAACACCCACTATGTAGGAACAAACGGAATATTGCCATGCACGAACGTATTTAGGTACTTATACAGAGTATGATATTTGTTTATCAAAACTAAAGTATATTATCAAGTGTAAACGAATAAACTGTCACACTAAGCACTTTAAGGCTCTATATCACTTCCTTCTCAACAGGAAGGTTTTTATATCGTCTGTTTACTTTATATCATTAGACTTTTATATTGTTACATCTTGCACAATTCACGTCTTCCAATTGCATCTGTTATTTTGTTAGCACTTTATCACACAATAAAACCACTACAAGTTATAAGACATACCGATAGAAATAAAAGATACGTATTCACTTAATTTTATATGTTTGTCAATTAATTGTTGTATCTACTTAACCGAGATATTTAAGTTGTTAGCGAATTGTAATTAAATTACTAGTGGGTTCAAATGCTGTTTTCTCTTTCATGTTTTGAACCTGTCTAATTGAACATTAATATATACAGGAGAGAACATTATAATATCAAACACATCGTTAGATTTAGCAAAATAGAACATACATCCTTTTGGTCTGCCTAAGATAAGTACAAAGAAGTCACATAATATGTACAAGCTTTAAATGATTCCAGAGTCTAGTCAAAAATTTTGCATTGAACACGATAAATGCAAACAATATATACATACATACAGACAGACAGACAGACAGACAGACAGACAGACAGACAGACAGACAGACAGACAGACAGACATACATACATACATACATACATACATACATACATACATACATACATACATACATACATACATACATACATACATACATACATACATACATACATACATACATACATACATACATAGTGGAGGGATTGGGATTGTACTTGATTTTCATATGATGAAGACATAATCTTTCGATCAGTTTAATTGAGGTCCTTTGTTATTTTATGTTGATGATAGTAATTTTGCTTAGTTTCTTCTGTTACCTATTCCAACATTGGACTCGGACTTCTTTTTAATCTGAGTTTTACTGTGCGTATTGCTGTGTATTTGTTTATTCCACATTGGCTAGAGGTATAGGGGAGAGTTGAGATCTCACAAACATTTTTAACCTGGCCGCATTGTTGCGCTTGTCCCAAGTCAGGAACCTCTGGCATTTGTTTAAGACTGCGTTAAAGACCTATTGGTGGCCTTTGGCTGTTTTCTGCTCTTTGGTCGAGTTTTTGTCTCTTTGACACTTTCCCTGTTTCCATTCTCAATTCCATACATACATTCATACATACATACATACATACCTACATACATACATTTACATTTACACATGTTTTTCTCCTTGTTATTAATATTTATCTTAAATTGCTAAATGTTCGTACAACTGGATAATGAATAGGTTGCATGATACTATATTGTTGGTCAGTTTTAAAATCATCAGGACAGCGGCTCAAAAGCTCAAAAGAGATTCGTTTTTACTGGAATAAATAGTTATAAATAGACCAATCCTTAACTAATAACTTGAATTTTCACGAAGAAATGTATTGTGTTTATATCGTTATAACATGTTTCGCGGATAAATTGTCTGTTTTTCGTGTATTTATTCTGTTTTATTTATTGTTTCTGTTATGGTTTCGGTTGGATAATGTGTTACGTGTTATCGTTTGTAGTCCACATAATTATAAAATAGCCTTTCAATGCAATCATTGTCATGAAAATTGTTTGGACTGGTATTATGAAAATAATTGTATAAAGTTCGAGATTGCATGTTCGTCACGTAAATGCTTCACTGTTTGTGATGTCCTGTGGTGTCTGTCGTTGATGGAAGATGTTTGTTGTTGTTCTGCGGTTTGCACGTTGTGTCGACTATTATATTATTTGTGTGTACGTTTCTCTGTGATGAGCGTTCTTGCGTATGTTTGTGCTATATTTCTGTCACGTAGTGTTGTCATTTTAGCGATATTTTTTGAGAATTGTCATATAAGCGGGAAATTTTGCTAGCCATAAATCCAGGTTCAACGCACCATTTTTTCTTAAAATGTCCTGTACCAAGTCAGGAATATGGCAGTTGTTATCAAATAGTTCGTTTCTATGTATGTTGGCGTTTGTTTTTGTTGCACTTCAGTGTTCCCGTTGTTCCTTTGTTTTCCTCTTATAGTTGATGTGTTTCCCTCGGTTTTAGTTTGAAACCCGGATTTGTTTGCTCTCAATCGATTTATGACTTTTGAACACCGGTATACTACTGTTGCCTTTATTTTCCACTTAAGACTTTTTTTCAGAATTATCCAAGATCTTCGTTCATCTGAAATTCTATATACACATTGATTTGTTAATATTTCATTTGGTTGAATAATCCATCAATGATGAGTCTTAATGGACGAAACGTGGTCCGACGTACACATTTATAAGCCTGGTATATATGATGAGTTCATTTGAAAAGTTAATCATTATTTTCAAAGCATGACATTCTGTTTTACAAAGTAGATAGACATGTCACTTGTTTTCTTGTGAAAGATTCATACACCAGTGACTTAACCCACCATTACTAACTACACATTCTTTTACTGCCTCAGAGAATTATCTATCACCAAGTTCAAACTGATTTACCTTGTAAATGTTATATATATGATGTATTTTTTTTAGATTATAAAAGTTACCATAAGTTAGACTTAATTAAAGATATATATCAGTTCCTATTAGAACATTAATGATTTATGGATTTGCGCAGGATGAACAGTGCGTCGACAAAGTGAACTGACATGACTTATTTGATAGGTGTTAAGGAATAATAACAAAATTTGTTGTAAACAAGAACAGAGCATATCAAGTAAATTGTTGTTATTGACACTAGTTATTAAACGACAAGTGTCAACAAGCTGTTATCTGGTTTTGTCTTGTTTACTTCTGCTTTTGGTGCTTTACAGTTGCAGTAATACATTTATTATTAGTAATTGAGACATTTTCAGTCATGGAACAACTTCTTGCATGAGGATAACTTGCAATAAATATAGATTCTTACATTGGTAAAAGTGGATTATCGGATTTATCCGATCTCGATAGTACGTTGGCTCTAATGTTTGACCTTTTTGTATTATAAAAAGCTCTTCAAGTTTTTAATAAGCTTTTAATTTTCAAATATTTCGGCCTCGAGTATCACTGAAAAATCCCCTCCGAGTGACTTCCACATTCAGCATTTATACGCCATATAAATGTGAAGATGTCCGTTTCTCTAACACTTGGCAGCACATTTCGAATCATACAGAGATCTGATAAAGCTTTTGACCTTTTAACTTAGCCAATTTTCTACATCCATTATTTTTTTAAAGAATGGGTTAAGAAAGGTTAAATTACCAAAGAATTAGAGAAATAGGTTTATTTCAAGACTATGAAAATTCTTTTTTCTCAATGGTTATTAAACACGTAAAGAATCTTCTTTGACAGAACGTTTTATTCCACTGTATGTCAATAATAAAAGCAAAATTAACATTTGATTGGTTAAGACGATTCCACATGATATTGAACAAAACTACATATTCCCCTCTGAGTATCATATTCCCTTCTGAAGATGGGTACAACTTCGTGTGACGTTACGCGCGGTTTATGCACATAATGTGTGATTCATTATTGTGTTCAAAATTTTTCAGACTGAAAAACAATCCAGATAAAAACTTATTATGCTAGAATAATTAAATTTTGATCGGTATTGTTGATCAATATGTATGTCGTTTTATTGGTAAGAAGAACAAGCGGATAAGAAACATTGTATGTAAATCAATGTTTTATAATCAGAAAGTAATAATAGTAAAGGCACTGGAATAAAACATTCATTTCCATTGGCTTAGGGAGAGATGGAGATTTTGTTACCCTCAAAGTTATATTTCCCTCGGATATGCCCTCGGGAAATAGTAATTTTCTTGGGTGAACAAATCTTCATATCTCTCTCAGGCAAGGGGAATAACTATATATTTTCACCGCATTAAAAATCACGAAAGGTTAGTATCAGAGTTGGAACAGGTAACGTGTACCTATAAAAGTTTTTTCTAGGCAACGTCAATAACGTAGGCTTATTACGTCATGCACATTCTCATTTTTCTTCTTATATTTTTTTCGATGTTATTATTTTTTTATTTGTCGTATTGAATATAATAAAAGTTAAGCAACTGTCAAAGCAGATAATGTATTTAGCATAAAAGGAACAGTAAAATATCTTGAGCAAATACTAGAAATTGGAGATTTATAAAAAAAACCTCATATAGTTTATAACCTATGTAGGTAGTTAAAAAATAAGCATTACCTATAAAAATAATTAAAAAAAAAAAAAAAAAAAAACTGTTTAAGTATTATTTCGATATCAGGAAATATTAGCGATACCGTCATTGACCGTCATGCCCCTATCCAGACAAATTAAACTTCAAGAATCAAAGAAGTCTGCTTTCGAATAAATCATATGTATTTTTCTTTTTACATGTGTCTCTTATCATTATCCCATTATACCTACTGATTTTAAAAACGATCGTTTCTGTTTTATTTAACAACCTTGATGTAAGATACATGATTACAGACTACTTGATTGGGACGACTACTCAGGATTAAAGTATAAATTCAGTTTACTAGGTACACATATCCATGGTATCCTTAAATCCATCGAACAATTGAAAATAATCACTATTCAGGAAAAGAACACACGGTACGATACTTTTTCCCCATCGTTAGTAATGTTATACATAAAAAAAACTTTTATAACAAAATTCACCTATGTAGGTAGTTTAGAACCAAATTTTATTGAGAATGGAAACGGGGATAACATTTGTTTCTAAACTACCTACATTGGTAAATTTAGTTTTTTATTACCTATATCATAGGTCTGTTCTATGTTCCGTCCATCTTTCAACACTCTACTGGATACCTAAACTACATAAGTGTCCTTACAAACAACGGTATATTGCTGTGTCTTCCAAGTGCTCCACGAAACCTCTTTCTAAATTATTAACATCAATTTATCAGCAATCAAAGTCGGGCTTCAAAGTTATTGTGAAACTACCTATTCTAGAGGTGGCGTGAATCAGATGTGGATACTAAAAAATTCCAAAGATCTTTTAGAGTACTTGTTTAGGGGCCAGCTTAAGGACGCCTCCGGGTGCGGGAATTTCTCGCTGCATTGAAGACCTATTGGTGACCTTCTGTTGTTGTCTGTTCTGTGGTCGGGTTGTTGTCTCTTTGACTCATTCCCATTTCCATTCTCAATTTTAAGACTCTTTCATCTTGCAATATTATTAAAACATTTGACTTTTCTAGACTTTACACAAGTATTCTCCATTCCAAACTAAAAGACAAATTGAAAGAGTTGGTCCTGCTTTGTTTCATCAAAAAGAATGGCCAAAATAGATACAAGTATCTTGTCTTAGGGAGGGATAAATCCTACTTTGTAAAAAATCACTCTGATTCCAACAAAAATTTTCTGAAACGGACATTATCAAGATGCTTGATTTGTTGATTGACAACATATTTATTACGTTTTTCAACAAACAATTGGAATTCCCATGGGAACAAACTGTGCTCCTCTTCTTGCCGACATGTTCCTTTATACATATGAGGCTGACTTCATGCAGGAAGAAACAAAAGAAGTTAGCAGTATCCTTTAGCTTTACTTTCCGTTATATAGATGATGTTCTCTCACTAAATAATTCAAAATTTTGTGACTATGTTGGACGCATCTATCCCATCGAACTGGAGATAAAGGATACAACAGATACAGTTAAGTCTGCCTCATATCTTGACTTACATCTAGAAATTGACAATGAGGGTCGGTTGAAAACAAAATTTTACGACAAAAGAGATGATTCAAGCTTCCCAATTGTGAACTTTCCATTTCTATGTAGCAACATTCCTAAGGAGCCTGCATACGAGTATATATCTCTCAGTTGATACGGTATTCCAGTGTTTGTATTTCCTATCATGATTTCCTTGATAGAGGGTTGCTGCTCACAAGGAAGCTCTTAAACCAAGAGTTACAAATAGTGAAGTTGAAATCATCCCTTCCCAAGTTTTACGGACGCCATCACGAGTTGGTTGACCATTGTGGAATATCCGTTTCACAGATGATAGCGGATATGTTCCTAATGTCGTAACTACAATCCCGTCCACCTTTTCCCGAATGTGACCTACCAAATTAGACTTATTACCGGGTTTGTACTAACGTGACCAACACAACGGGTGCCACATGTGGAGCATGATCTGCTTACACTTCCGGACGACCTGAGATTGGTGGTGTTCATGTTGCTCAGTCTTTAGTTTTCTATATTGTGTTTTGTGTACTTTTGTTTTTCTGTTGATCTTTTTTTAAGCCATGGCGTTGTCTGTTTATTTTCAACTTATAAGCTTGATTGTCCCTCTGGCATCTTTCGTCTCTCTTCTATATTGGTATTTTTGATTTTTGATTACTCAATAGAGTTATTTTGAATTTAAATATTAACATGGACAAAACCCTTTTATACATATTTGAAATAATTAGTTGTAAAAGTAAATTAACAACATGTGTCATAAACTCGGGTTCCAAATTATAAATAACTGCAAGTCTCAATCATATCATAGGTTCCCATGAAGTCGGTCTACTTTACGATTTTAAAGGAAAATGATATGTTGGTAATCCCAAAAGACCAATATTTGACCCGGAAGCGTCAAATTAAATGTAAGTGCGTCTGCAAAGCAGTTAGTGTATCAGGTGAAGTAGTTTTCATGCTTCATTAGAAAAATAAAAATATGTTTGATAATTTTTTTCAGCTAGTAAAATCTGTAATGAATATGAACTCATCAGAAATAATTTTTTGACGCCACACGCGCGATTTGTTTACGAAAAACTGATCTCAATGACGCTCGAATCAATGAAAAAAAGCACACTGAAGCCCGAAATACCCGAAAAGTTTTGCCAAATAATGCTAAGATAATCTATCCCTAGGGTAGACAATTCTTAGTATTTCGAATTTATTACCACACAATTAGACGGAATGCATATGGATTGGTGTATGAAAGTTAGACATATCCAATGATATCTGTGGCACAGATTTTCAATAAGGGATCAAATAATGATTGACATGGGTAAATGAGCTACCATTCGTTGATGTACAAAAATACAATATCTGACAAATAATTTTAATTCTTTACAGGACTTAACATTTATAGTTTCAGACTTTTCAAGTTAGATTAAAAGTACGGTTCAGACTAAAATCATTTACAAATGATGGTAGTTTTAATTTTAATCGGAATCTTAAGTTCCGTTTTACTCAAAGATATGCTAATTTATAAATAATGTATTATTGTTATATTGAGACAAGTGCACCTACCGTGTCGTTGTAGTCTAAAGTTTTTTTAGATAGCATAAAAAGTCCCCTGCGTGTTTAGAGCCCCTTAAACGAACTTACTTAAATACTTTGACTCTTTCATATTCTTAACACAATGTACATTCTTCGTTACAGTTCGTTCATTACTTCTGTATAACCTTTATCTTCTTTGATGCCACTTGTTACAATTAGACGTATTAGAATATAATAAACAATTGGTAAAATTGGCAAAAGCGCACACCAAAACATTGCAATTGGATCACAATGTCTTCAACAATTTACATTTAACAATGAAGTGATGTTATTTTCACTTTGGTTTACGAACTATACAAATGTTATGAATTCACGAATTCTTAAATAAAAGTAAAATAACAAAAACCGAACTCCAAGGAAAATTCAAAGCGGAAAGTCCCCTATCAAATGGAAAAATCTAAAGCTCAAACAAATCGCAAACGAATGACTTGGTACAGGCATTTTTGTATTTAGAAAATGGTGGATTAAACCTAATGTTATAGCTAGTTTAACCTCTCACTTGTATGACACTCACATAAAATTCCATTATATTGACAACAATGTGTGAACAAAACAAACAGACATAATAGGTAAAAATGTTAAAAATAGGGGTACAGCTGTCAACATTGTGTTATAATCTTACAAAAACAAACAAATATGTCAATAAAGAAAAACAAAATGGCAAGAAGACAAAGCACATAAGCAAAAATGAAAGACAAGAATACAAAAATGACCATAGCACAATAACACAATGGCGGGAAGTATCGAGCCACGCCAAAAGGATATTACCAAAAATGGACTAAACAGTAAAGGTTTATATTTTACATAGACAAATAAAAGAACACTATAACACGTAATTAAGATGATTAACAACGTCAGTACCTAAAATCTATACTTTAAGACCATGATGTATTATTTGTGAAGTTGAGTTGATACGGAATATTTATCAATAAGGTATTGGTATCTTCTGGTGAACTTTTTTAGAAAAAGAACGAGACGTTCTTTAATTAACCCTGCTACATCAACTTTCTGCTCAGACACTGGTGATGTTTTATAAAGTCTGGGTAGCAGCTGCAAGCTTTTGGATACCGAATGAGTTGGGAAATGTATATCTCATATGCAGGTGATATTTATCAATAAGGTCTTTGTATCTTCTGATGAACTTGTTTTAGAAAGGACGAGAGGTAAAGGGTGAATAACTACTTGTAATATTTGAAAAATAATACTGTTATATTCTCTTATCCTATATTAATATTCATCTTGTTCCTCATAGTCTTAAATTATTCTCGTAATAAATATCACTGAAGTACCAACGCAGCATGTTTGGAAAACATAGAGACCTGTAAAACATTTCACATCATCAGACAGCACAACTAAAACCAAAACAAATATCCTGATAATTAAATATCTAGAAAATCAGAAACAGAAATAGCAGCGTAAAAATAATGTACTTTAAGCAGCAGTAACATAGCAACTAGTATAACCATACAAATTAGAATAATAATAGAAAAGAGAATTAAAAAAAAATACAACTTCATCTATTAATTTGATTTATACATGTAGTAATGATACATTTTTGTTAACTTTTATACGTGTTCAAAAACATGTGGTTTTAATTGTAGGACTTGACTTGCAATGTATTTAGATAATCTACATTAGTAAGTTGAGCAATCGTATATAATATTGCAAAACATATCTTTATATAGCTCTTTCCGATAGACAATCGCATTTTTTGCAAGTAATTTCACGTGAGTAGTTGAATCTTTCATTTTATTAACCAATATGAAACGAATGAAAAGGCTGATTATATATATTCATATTGATTTCTTTTGTTGATAAGAGACAAAAAGCATCTTTTCGACCGTTGATCTGCATTAGACAGATGTTTTAGTATAATTTGCATCAATTAATTGAAGACATTACCTTGCATCCTACTAACTAGAAATGTGTTTTTATTTTTGAGAAAACTTGCACTTCAAGTGTGCTGTTGTCCGGTCTGATATCATATATGAAAACGCAGTACATGAAAAAAGATATAGTCAAATCTTTGAAGACAGGAAAAAAGACAACCAGTCCAAATATAACTATTGTAATCTAAGATAAATGATGACTAAAGGTGACAGCTATATTCATGATTTTCTAAGTGACTTAATAAATGATATGAAGGTAAGAAGTGTTTTGTTAGATTGTTCTTTCAAATGATTAAACAGTTTATACATATATTGAAATACACATACTTTGATGTTATTTATAGCAAATATGTAGTTATTGAGACAGAGGATTTATTTGAAGACAGATAGTACTTGAACGCAGAACTTATATAATTAAAAAAATGATAAAACAATTTAATAAATTAGTTAGAAATAAATGTATCTTTTTTGTATTTGTATAGCTCTTTTAAACATCATGGATATCGTATGGTATTTTTATGAAGTCGTTATAAAATTCAATGAAATCTAAGACTTGTTAAACACTCTTGATATGAATTGTCTTAGTCAGCAGCTTGTTATGCAGTCGACATCATTTTAGCTTATCAATGACATTAATGTCTCCAGTGTTGAGAATCAAATTTAATTAGCATGAAATAAATCTGTTATTAATAGGTTTCGCCCGCTCCTCGGACAATTCCTGTAGCAAGTCAGGACATTTGTTTTACATTCTGTTTGTTGATATAGTCTAAGGTTTGATTATGTCAGTTTTTATGGGCTTTTCCCTCCTTGAATTTACCTTGGAGTTCAGGATCTTTGTATATATACACCTTTTTAAAAAAATTTAAATATTAGATTTAAAAAATGCGATACTGAACACGTATTTGTTTATTACAACTAACCAGTGAGAAGTAGCACACGCTACGTATACACATATTCGTCATATATACTAGTTATGAATTATCCCTGACTATGAGAGAAAGAAAGAGACAGAGGAAGAAACACTTTTAAATTTAATAAAGGAATATAGAAAATGTACTATTTAAGTTTAGATTGTCTCTCTCTAAAATTTATCTCTTAAAACATTTTAAAAACTGAGGGTTGAAATACATGATTTAACCTGTGTATTTTTTTTTTCGGATTATAACATTGAAAACAGTTACTCCTGTCTTAAAACATGTGTCTATTTAAAGTTTCATTATATTGATTGTTCCTGTATTTATTAAGTGACATGGTCTTTTCCGTTTTGATGTAATATTTGTTTGATATTTCTTTTATTTTCTAGGAAACATTTATATGTATTACAAAATACAATTATCTAAAGATACAAGATATGATCATTCCGTTGAAAAAAAAATACTACGGTTAATTACGCATATTTCTGCGGTTAAAACAAATGTTTTACTGTTGGTAAGGGACCAACAGAAATCAAGGTCGTTATAAAATATGTATCAATTATGGAGGGTTATCAGTTGATGCGCAATTCTAATATTTAAAAACAACTCATAATGCACAACACACGATGTACATGCTCGAAAATGATAATTGTTGAAGGCTGACAGATATTTTAGTATGCAGTTAATGTAATACTATTATACCAAACTTATGGCGGGTCTGGTTAGAAGCTGAAAACTAATGGACGTACAAATGAGACGTACACAAGATTTTTTTTTATACTTAAATACCAGTTACAGAATATTAAAAGGGTTTCATTAAGTGAACCATTTACTATAACCCTTTTAACAATTCATATTAATAATGATTAATACAGTTGGTTTAGATTCCTTAAATTCAGTCCTACTTGTTGAATGCGATTCTAAAGTTTTTACATATCCATGTAAAGCAGGATTCGCTTAGCCTATCGAAAAACCCTGTTTATCTCCTTTAGAATTTATACTATTCCCTCAGTGGTTCTTCTTACCTTGATTTGTCTTCTTGATCGATTTATAAGATTTGAACATCGGTAAACTACTGTTGCCAAGTTAGACATGTTATCATGTTCTTGTGTAAGATTGCACTTAAATGAAAAGAACAGTCTTTCAATACTTAAAATCCATTTTTCCTTATACAAAACGAAATAACAAGTATATCCAAAAAAGAACCACAAGCCAACAATAAAAGCATACACAATCTAGAGGTCTTTCATAATAGTAACGTGTATGTACAATTTGAATATTTCCAAAACACTGCGTAACCTACAAAGGTTTGGAGACTGTCAGACATCTTTCGTAAACATAAACTTTGGTAGAACACGGTAGTTTAATGGAAAAAAATAATTACGATCAGTGAAAAGAACCAAACATTCTAAAAGCTCTTTACTTTACAATATCAGAGAAAAAGATAACAAAAACAGGAGTTGTGAATGTTCATATCGCTGTTTACTCTTGTTCTTATCATCGATTTAATTCACCATCATCATCCAACACTAAAGACCATTGATAAACTTGAACTTTTCATACAAAACACTCATATTACATATGAAATTTAAGCCTACGTAAAACAACGTTAATTCCGTGGAACATACGAGATGTTATGTGATGACAGCCAATTTATATAAAAATAAGGAGATGTGGTATGATTGCCAATGAGACAACTATCCACCAAAGTTCAAATGAAGTTAGATGTAAGCAATTAAAGGCAACCGTACGGCCTTCAACAATGGGAAAAACCGGATATAAAAGGGACAGGCACATATAGAAGTGGTGGGGTTAAACATGTTTGTAAGCGCTCAACCATCTCCCTAACCTGGGACAGTGTAGTTACAGTACACCAAAAGAACAAACTATAACAATCAGTTGAAAAGGTTTAACTCATCAGATGGATACAAATAGAAATACATCTAACAAAAAAACAGAGTGGACGTTGACAGGTACTTATACATCCCAACAACAAAAAGACACTAAGTAAAGATCTGAGTGTACTCGCAATTACTGACAGCTAGTTCAAAGCCAATAACAACTAATAAAAAAAATCATGTATCTAAGACTAAAATATCAAATCCGCACACGTCCAACATCCAATGAATTTAGTGTAAAGACGTCATTAACAGTCAGAGAAAAACATGACCTTGTGCAATGCCAAACTATATGTATCGACAAATTATTGTACCGTGAAAGTAAATATGTGTAATATTTAGTATGGTTTTAATTTACTGATAATAAAATCAATATTTGTACTAATAAAAACAATATTAAAAAATTTAATTACAGTGTTGAATAGGTAACCTTTTAAATGTATTTAAAGGATTGATAAGTTTACCCGGATCGTATCTGAATTTCCGGGCTCGGTTTACAACATCAACGGAAAATTTAGCCTGTTCATTGTCGATAATTTATGTTATGACAACTATTTCTGTCGCTTTTCTTCTTCATCAAAAACATAAAATGCCAAGAATTAAATTATTTATCAATGTTTTGAGGACCATTATATATATATAGCATTTTTTCAGTAACCTTTGTTTATCTACTAGTTTCACATGAATGTGTTTTATGCCTCATTAAATTGAACATATAAAAATCAAAGCAGAAGCCAGTTATTATATATATATATAAATAGCATTTGGTTCTTAAATCCATACGTACTGCTGTGTTGGCCACTGATCTAAGTGGTTATGGATTGACGTGGATTGATAAACTTTGGATTTGATGTTTGATTACTAATATAATTTTCGTCATGCTGGTTATTCAACAATTCCAAGCCAGTGACCAGCTATTTAGATGATTTGCAAAGGATTGTATTGAAGAAGTTTGTCAAATTAAAAAAAAAAGATTACCTGTCTTATCAACTTATTTCTTTATCAACAGCGTTATTTTTCGGATGCGATCTTAATTCGTATGGTTGTTTTCGTAAATTTTGGCGACAGAAAATTACCGATGTTCAAATCTCGTAAATCGGTTATGACGAGACAAATCGCGTTGACAAACAGCAACTGAGGGAATTGCAAAAGGAGTAAATAAGTATTACCCATTACTTTTTTTTTATTTGTTTTTCGATTTTCCCTCTTTTCAAAACTGGAAAATGGATTTTTAATTTACTCACTGATTAATTAGATAAGGCTTTTGACATCGTTACGATAATTCAGTGCCATTCAACACTTCGCTTGTTAACAATTTCAAGGTTTTGTACTGCAATCGAATTTGACAATGGGAAAAGGAAAATCATCAGATTTCAATTGAAAGTTATGATAATTCTTCACTAAATAAAATTCGAAAAGTACATATCCAGAATATACAGTCAAACCTATATTGTAAGGTTATCTCTGGGACCACCTATACCATTTCCTCCATTGAAACATGTGAAAGATGAAAAAGTTAATCGAAAAAAAAGAAAAAAATTAACTTCCTTAAAAAAAGGTATATTGAAAGGATATTTTTTTTTCAATCCCCTTTTCGAAGTTTTATAGTATCCTCTATACAAAAGAATATCTTAATGTTCAAAATAATCTCAAATGTAAATTAATTGAGAATCTACGGGTACGTGTTTCTTAAGGAGAAACTTAGTATCATAAATATGTTTATGTTTAATTTAACAGCAAACACTTAGTTTTAAGTTTAGACAGTGGAACCCTTAATTAATTCTATATTAAAATCGTGAATTTTCTGTAGATAATACATTTCAGTAAACGTGATCTTTTATATCAGCATAGAATGATATAATTTAATTTTGTTTAAACGAATGACAAGTCGAGGTTTGTTGACTACTTTTGTTCGAGACTATTCATAGGTCTTACATTAAAAATGGTTGGGAGTTCCCAAATGTTAATCCATGACCAGTTGAAACATATTAAAGGGCTTTGTTACATTTTATTCCAATACGTATTTTAGCATTTAGTTAATATCTGTTTAGATGAATCTTGTTCATCTTTCGATAACACTTGATCAATGGGGAATAGCCTGCACTAAAATGCAAACCTTCGACATTTTCTAAACAATAATATATAAGAGAACTGATATGATAAACTGTAATCAATGATACTAAGCATTGATACAAACAATCGCAGACTTAATGTGCTGTTTATGGTCAGCGATACAATGTTTTACCTAAAATCAAAATTTTCTTACACCAACTTTGTTAATACAACAAAGAAGCTTATTGCGATCTTATTAAAAGATTTCAAAAGCAACGCCTTGAAAAAGATTTCATCCAGAGATACAACATTTAATATCAAATGTCATGTGCTTCTAGTTTAACCATTGATTTGACGCTATTGAATCAACTGCGTATTTCATTTTGAATTTTCATTTGTTTATTATTCTAGCGTCACTGATGAGTCTTTTACAGATGAAACGCACGTCTGGTGTACAATTTTATTTCTGGTATCTATGATAAGTTTTTTTATTCAACCATGTTTTACTTTGTTTGGTATCAATGCTTCCTAAAGCGGTAGCTTCGAGGCCCAATGGACTGCATAGTATACGTTGGGATTAATCAAACGTAGCTTAAATTGTTGTAGTGATTTTTTTCATATCCCTATATAGAGAACAGATTTGTTTTGTGTTTAAGTTCCTCATTAATTATTTAACATATTACCAAAGAAAATGAGTACAAACTATATGCTCATTTCATTTTCTATTTATTCATTTTCATTTGACGTGATTTTCTTTCTTCTAATAACTTTCTTTACAAATACAATTTTGCAAATTTCTATAAGTGTTAATAGAGATGGGGCTTGATGTTATTTTCATTCAATGGACAAAATTTATTTCCATTGACAATACTTCGTTTGCTTCTGGTACATCACTCAAGCATATAAGTTTGTTATGTAAAGTCAATGATGAAGGAGTTTAATTTATGAAAGAACAGTTTTTTTTTAATTAAATCGGCGTTGGTTCGAAAAGAAAGATATTATTCGGCCTTCGTGCCTATGAAACCCCTTTAACGAAGCAATGCTGATTCGCTAAATCTCCGTTAAAAAACTAACTGTAAGTAAACTAACTTACATTACTTATGCTATTACTATACATACACTTTTTTGTTGTTGGGGAAGGGGCCTCGGCAACTGAGTGGTCTATGTAGTTCATCTACTATATCACTAGCCTGTCAACACCGAGGATGCGAGTTCGAACCAATCATTTGGCTGGTGCGCTCAACTCCAATCCTAATCAACAACGATAGTCAGGATTCCTGCCGATCGTCGGTGGTTCTCTCTAGGTACTTTGCAGTATATATATCCTATATTTGAAGTATAACTACTTAATTGCGAAAAGAGAACAATTGGTTAAGTTGATGATATTTACGCATTTCTATTAACGACGCACAGTATAGACAATCAATTGTTGTTGTCTAATTTAACAACAAATATTTACTGTTTACTCAAAACGTTTGAACCCTATCGATATCGTATATCTTTTTCGTTCATTTTGAATTGACAAGATAACAAAACATAGTGAATACGTTCTGTATTATAACAGCACAATAGGATCAACTCTCATTTATATAGTTTAAACAAGTAAAACTGCATATCTTTCTGCATTTTTACGGAAACGTTTCAGACTAAGTATATACTTTACGCCACATTCAAAATTCATAAAAGATGACAGTTTTACAATTTTAGACGACCGATTAGCTTGATGGTTGACCTAGAGATTTCTATTTTTTCATTTTTTGTTGTCGCCATGGATCTCACTCAATAACGGATTTTGCAAATAGCCAACTCTCTCGTTTAAGTAAAGATACTCATTGAGCACATGAGATTATACACCCCCCCTGATTTTGTTGAGGTTCGTGTTGTTCATGCTAGTTTTCTATGTTGTGTTTTGTGTATTGTTCTTTGTCACATCGTCGTTTTTAAAAAAAATTTGGCCATGGCATTGTGATTTTGCTTTCGTTTTGTGAGCTTGCATATCCCTTTGGTATCGTTTGCCTCAACTAGAATTCATAAAAAAAAAAAAAAATCGATCTTTTAACACAAAGAAAACTTCTCGACACAGCAAATAAAGCATTGGTCTCTTGGGAAAAGTTAGGACAATCATACCAGATCTTCTCATATTTATTTTTGAAAAGGTGCTTATCATTTACTGTCTTTCAGTTTTCTGAACAAAATACATTTTCTCTGAAAAGATTATTGTCAATTTTTTTATATATCAGAATACCATATAAGTCTACACATCAAAGGGTAGCTAGTCCAATAACCGTACCTGTAATATATAAAAGACGCCACGGGGACATTCTACATCATCTGTTGAAGTAGCACATCCTTTCAAAACAAAAGAAAATACACATCAAGCAACTTCTAAAAAACGTTTGTTTTTCTTAGTATAGATATTGATTTTGTTATCAGTAAATAAAAATCAAATTGAATATTATTGTAATATATACATATGCATATTCATGACTCTACAATAAGTCGATACCTGCATCTTGGCATTGCATAAGGCCATGTTTTTCTTGGCTGTTAATGACGTCTTAGCTAAATCTATCGGATGTTGGATGTGTACTGATTGATATTTTAGTCATAACTGCATGCTTTCTTTACAAGTTGTAACTGGCTTTGAACTAGCTGTCATTTACTGCGAGTACTCGCAGATCTTTATTTCGTGTCTTTTTGTTTTGTGGATGTATAAATACCCTGTCACGTCCGGTCTGTGTTTTTTGTGAGCTGTCATTCTGCTTTGTATCATTATGATGAGTTAAGTCTTTTTCAACTGAGTTTTATAGTGTGTTCTTCTGTTGTACTGTTACACCACTTTCCAAGTTTAGGGTTTGGCGCAAGCAAATTATCTTAAGTCTCCACACTATCTATGTGCCTGTCCAAAGTCAGCAGCTTGCAATTCAGTGGTTGTCGTTTGTTATGTTTATGATATTTTTCCTTGCATCGGTTTACCAATAAATCAGGCCTCAAGTTTTTTCGTTTGACATGTCTTACATTTGTAACTGACTATGCAGTATGGGTTTTGCTCATTTTTGAAAGCTATACGGTGACCTATGGTTGTTAACTTCTATGTCATTTGGTCACTGGTGGAGACTTGTTTCAGTGGCAATCACACCACATCTTCTTATTTTTATGACACTAAATATGAAAAAAGAAATAAAGAAAAAAAGATTGAGCTATACAACCCAGACAAACTTGTTATTTGCTTTAAAAGAAAAGCAATTCATACAAACTAAACATATTTTGTGGTACTCATAGTGTCTTTGGAAAATATGATTCCGTCGACAACTCTCATCCGTTGGTCGTCAGAAACAGTAAATTGAGAACGGAAAGTTAGTTCCATCAAATAGATCATACATTGAACAATGATGCATTATATCAACAATAGACGCAAACCAATAATTGTATTTGTAATGGTAGCTTTTATATTTTAACAGATATCACATAATTATATGTCAGATACACCTCATGATTTATATAAAAATACATTATGTTTCGTATCGATATTGTCAATCTGTTCAATTAAACTAAATGTTTGTTTAGTGTCACAACGTTTTCACTCTTTAGCATGTAGAAACCATTTATTTAGAAAATAATGTTTTTCAATAAAATAAATCTGTTTGGAAATTTATATCGATTCTTTACTGCTTGTTGTGTTGTTAATAGTTTCTCTTGGGCAAATGCGAGTTGAAATCTGTCTATAACATTTATTCAAGTAAGTGACTGGTTAAAATGTACTAATGTTAATTATAAAACGGTACTTGTCATTGAAAATTCCATTTGGTTGTGCTGATTGATTAAAATAAAAAAAAAAATTTAAATTATATAAATGACACATCAATTAAATATAAATAGCATCTATTTCCCCCGATGTCCTGAACATGCATGACATATTTGCGACTGGACGTTAAACACCCATTAATCATCGATCAATTTTGTCCCGTATTATGACAATCTGCTCTATCGTCCTCTCAGCAATGAGCTTATACTATTATCACTCTGAATGTTGTGTAATTTGTTTCTTTTTAAGATATTGTTTTTTTTCTTTTTTAATTTATTATTTGTCTCCGTAGTCAGCACTTTTTGTTGCCATGCAATTTTATTGATATAATCATTTTCTGTAAATTTACTGTTTATAATACCATGCATATGTTGAATATTCATAACACTAAGGTATTTCTACTGATAGGTCGTATTTGAGAACACTTTTAAGAATTAACGTTTTTTTTTATACTTATTTAATCATATTTGATATGGTTTGACTATGGTTAACTATTTTGATTCTCTTAGGTCATTTTTCAAGTAACATCAAACAAAAAAAAAAAAAAAAATCTATGTCAATTAGACCTGCTTCGGTATGATAACTGCACTGGAATTTTTGCTAGATAACATTTTTGTTTGCTATGGAGATTCCGCATATTACCGAGTAATGGGATTCCAATTAGGACTTACTGTGCACCACCTATTGCGGACCTGTTTTTGTATTGTTACGAAGAAAAACAATGTATGTCTAAAATTACCAAAAGCCCTTTGAAACAACATCATCAGCGATGTTTCTTAGCTTTTTTTAATAAAATTAAACTAAACTGGCTGCTAAAAGCGAATTATTATTTCACTATTTCACTTTCATTAATGATTAAACAAATAAAAATAATATTTCATATTTCTATACCTCGTAACTATGCCCCTTTAAATGAATTAGTTAAACTATTTTAGTCTTTTAAAAAACAAAGTTTAACTTTAAATATTTTTTCTTCTATCAACAAGAAAACAAAATCAGGATTGTATCAGGAAAATGAAAAACACGTTTCATGATACATAATATTGCCTTGATATGGTGCCTACTGATAGAAACTCATTTTTGTTGTACACAACGCAACATTGAAATGTTTAATTTGTATGCATCATTTAACTACACAGAGATAAATTTAAGTGCAGATAACATATATTCATATTGATTGACTTTTTTGTTCATAAAACACGTAAAACGTCTTGTCGATCATTGATCTGGAACTATAGATGATTTTAATTAATTGAATTTATAGCCTTTCATCCACCTTACAGAGCTTGTAGATTAATTTTTAATTACTTACAACATTTTCTCATGTTGCTTTCTCAAGTTATATTGAATAGTAAACGAGCTTTCTTATTTGTGATTAAGGAGTTATGGAAAACAGTGAACTTTTTTGTTTATTTCATGTTTTTTGAGTGTTGAATTTCATCAGTCTCATGGTAACGAATGTAGGAAAAAGCTATGATAATCAACAATTGAAACGGACGAGGTCTACATTTTTACTGACAGTGAACAAGTGAAGTTGTGCTAAAACCATGAATAATAATTCAAAACAGAAGATGGTTGACGGAGACAATTATATTCATAATTTACTTAGTGACTTTATAAAAGATATAAAGGTAAGATGTTGTTTGAAAAGATATATAAATTAAATAGATATTTCAAAATGAATATGAAGTGACAATGGATTTGAAAGACACAAAGGGGGGACAGAGCATAAACGAAAAGATGGTGTGCGGGCGTCTTTAGAGCTATCTTCTCTCTAATAAAAAAAAAAAACAGAATATAATTGATGTGGTTATTTTTTTTTAATGAAATGCAATGCTATGTGCTCCAACAGGAACATTTATTTTATTCGAGAAAATGACAAAATAGGTTAAATCAAGTCAGATAAACGAACGGATAAAAGAAAGAGAAACCACTCTTCCTAGATTTCTATCGTGTGTGTGTGTGTTTTGTTCTCATAAAGACAGTAACACAAAACCATCAGTCAGAGTGCCTATCCTTTATCAGAAACGTGTTGCTATGGGCGTTGTCTGAAACTTAATGCGAATGGTTACAAATTTAGAATTGATTTTTGTTATTTGTTTTGTCTTATGCCCATATCTATTAATAGTTTTACATATAGAATAACAACATGAAATTTGACGGTAACATTTTAATTTATTATCATACAAAGTTTTGTAGGACCAAAACGAAAAACAAAAGATTTTTTTTCAATTTTGTCGTTCTTTTCCCCTCAAAATTACAAGTTGCATGTGTTTGAAAAAATATGCTAGGTATACATATACACACAACTGTGGTATTGTCGGTAATGATAAAAAGTGAAAACAAATAGTTGATTATACATTCTTGCGTTTTTATACAATTTCTTGATATTTTGCAATAACCCTAATACTTTGACCAAATATGAATGTTCTAAATGTTGCCCTGCTTGTTTGTCTTTTCGTTTTATTGTATAATAATAACTAATTTTTCTTGTCAAGATTGACGTACATTTAAAAGTCCTTTAGGTTTGCACTTCTCTGAACTTCTTAATGTCAAGTGTACCTTAAATGTAAAATGGTATTCTAAAAACGAAAAGTGTTGTGCGCTTAAAAGGGGTTCATGTAAAGCGAGTTAAACGTCAATAGTAATGTACTCTGTCATGTGATTTTAATATGTCACTAAGAATGTACTCTTCAAGTTTGGTCAACTAAAATATACATAACAAAGTTGGTCAATTATCCCTATGATAGTTTTCTGATAACTTACACAACTAAGATAAACACAACAGAATAAAACAAAACCTTAGGATCACAGCATGGGCTATATTTTTTGAAACACTAAATGATATCAATCATTATTTATGCAGTGAGACAATCAGTTATTATTTACATATCAACAGCATTTATATTATCATCAAAGATCATCACAGATTTATTAGAATACAATCGTTTAAGATTGGTCGCTTAAATAGGATCACCCATCTATATCCTATTATACGCTTACTTAAAAACGAAAAAAAAAAAAAAAAAAAAAAAACAAAACAAAAAAAAAAACAAAAAAACAAAAGAAATAAACAAAAAGGAATAAATTTGCACATACCGACAACATTAAATTACTTGCTCATGTCGCCCCTTCTACGAAAACTGTCTTATTCAACATTTCTTAATTGTAGTTTTGCCTTCCCCTATAGTTTCTTTCTATTTGTATCGATCTTAAAATTGATTTCATATATCTCTAATTGGACGTTATACTGCTTGTAGATTCAATTAAGTTCAAAGGTTTTGGAAGAGTATTCAAAAACAATATTGACCTTAATTGTCGCTCCAGACATTTCTAATTGACACTAGAAATCACCATATACTTTTGCATTAAAGATAATACTTATCATTATACGAAAACAATTGTAAATTGATTAATAAAGTACAAATCTGAATCTTGTCTTTGTTGCGTTAATTTCTATACGAATCATTAGTGTGATTTATCAGATCTGCTTAATGCTATTACAAATAAACAGATTTAAAATGGAAAATTTTGAGCCACATCATTTATTTTTCATCATTATTTTATCAGTTTTTTCCTAAACTTTATTGTACAAAAGCTCTCGAATCCGTTTTGTTTTGATGTTTATCTACATCTCCTTGGTATTATATAATATGCATGTTTTGAAATGGTCTCTTTACGTCAGATTTAACACGACATTGTATACAATTTAAACTGCACTGCTATAATTTTTTAACACACTGGTAATCTTTAAGCACTTATAGAAAAGCAAAGCTCTCAGAAAATGTACTTGTATTCAATGGTTTTAATTAGTTTAATGAATGAAAAGTGCACTGTGTCTTTTCCAGGTATTTGTATTAAACTACTTTCGATAGCATGACACTTTCTTATATTCAATCAAACATGTCTGTTTGGTTTCTTGGTATAGTTGAATCACCAACATATACTCCTTTTGTTAACATGAACATATTTTTCAAAGAGTATCCGTATATACGGATTAGATCGACCAATTTTGCCATTACCAAATCAACTTTGAGCACAACGAAGCATGTGCAGCATGATACGATTACACTTCTCAATAAATAGTGTTTGCTAGTCACTCTGGTAGACTTTATTTTGTTGATTAGAGCTCACATGGCCTATTCGATTGAATTGCATTTATGAGTTTTTAATAATTTTTCCATACAGATGTCTTGTTAATTCTTATATGCCTTGTATGTTCCTGGGTATTCATTTGCCAAGAAACATTGAAAATAATTATGAATATCAGCCTCTTGTCTATCAAACAATGAATTAACGTACTAAAACCTTGCATACAGCAATTAAATCGCATATGAAGCTTAAACGCTTTATTGGTAAAATTACAAAAAAAAAAAGAGTCATATTTGATATGGTTTTTAATCTTTTTATTATTTCTATTTATATAGAAATGAATCTATCGATATGCACCTAGTTGCTTTCCTGCTACTTTGATAATAAAATACATTAAAGCTTAATTTAATGACAACAACTTGACATGTAGAACAAGCACAATTTGTATTGACAAACTGATTAACGTAAAAGGTTTGTGATTATTTCACTGCCAGATACTTTTGTACAAATCAAACAGTCGGGAGTGTTTAAATTACCAATGGCACGGTGTACGTCTTAGTTTGAAGGTCGTACATTACTTTCATTGTATATCTTATATGTTCACAACATCATGAAAAGAATCCGGTATCAGCTTAGGGATTATAACATACGCCAGTTTGCTATTTACTCACTGTGCTTTTGCCTGTTGTTGACATTGTGATGTAGTCCACTCAAATGACAATTTTTGTTTGCCTTAGTGTATCTAATCATTTAAGAATTCAAACTTTTCTGATTGGGTTCTATTAGTATATCCCCCGAAACTATAAATTAAAGAAAAAAAAAAAAAAAAACACGGCTTCCTCCGCCTCATTTTTAGACTTATACCTCGAATTTGACATAAGTGGTCACCTCAATACCAGAATCTGACAAGGAGACGATTTTAATTTTGAGCAGCAATATACCAACTCACCTGCATATGTGATATTCATTTCCCGGCTAGTTCGGTATTCGAGGGTTTGCGGCTGCTACTCAGACTTTATAAAACGTCACCAGTGTCTGAGCAGAAAGTTGATGAGCCAAGGTTATGTCAAAGAACGTCTCGTCCTGTTTCTAAAAAAAGTTCATTGGAAGATACCAATACCTTGTTGATAAGTATTCCGTGTCAGCTTCACAGATGATACATGATGGTCTTGAAATACAGATTCTAGGTACTGACGTTGTTTATCATCTTAATTGCGTGTTGAAGTTTCCTTTTTTTGTCCTTGTGTATTTTAAACCTTTGCTGTTTGTCCATATTTGATTGTATATTTATGACGTGGATCGGTGCTTGTGCATCCCGCCATTGTGTTATTGTGGTATGGTCGGTTTTTAGTTCTTGACTTTCTTTTTCTGAAACAATAGTGTAAAACATCAATTGTTACTCTTTCTGTGATCTGCCATTTTTAATAAAATATTAGTTTTTAAAGTTGTTGAAACGGTTGTTTGTTTTTGTAGTGATTGTGGTTGTGTTACAGTGTTGACTACTGTACCCCGGTTTTTGAGGTTTTACCTATTATGTCTGTTTGTTTTACTCACACATTGTTGTCAATGTAATAGAATTCTATGCGGCTGTCATGCGGGTGAGAGTTAAGCTGGCTGTAAGGCAAGGTTTAATCTACCGTTTTCTACATTGGGAAATGCCTGTGCCAAGTCGGGAATATGACAGTTTCTTCCCATTCGTTGGATGTGTTTGAGCTTTTGATTTTGCCATTTTATACAGGACTTTCCATTTTGAATTTCCTTGAGTTTTGTATTTTGTTATTTTATTTTTTTATATTCAATCTAATTTTGGTGTGATGCCGTGTTTAATTACGACTAAACCTATTCTTTCAGATGTTAACAAATTGATCACCTTTTTAATTCGTCTTGTATTTATCCCTTGTTCACATTTACTTCGGTACTGACATGATTTATAACAAACTTTTCTTAAATTGTCCGTTTATAAATTTTGAAATTATAAAGAAACTAAGGTTTCAACTCCCTCAGGCAAAGTTGACCTTAGATAAATTTGGCTATTTGTTTTAGGTATTTTTGTCATATAGCTCTTCAACTGTTTCGGTACTTATACATCCCTCGGATTTCAAATGTTTGGCATTGAGCGTTCCTGATGAAGGTAAATCCAGAAAAGCGCTTCGGACGCATGAAATTATTAAACGTGTTGTTTTCAATTTTTAATGTAATTGGTGTGAGAAGTAGGTACATTGGATTAACCTACAACAATAACAATGCAATATATTAGTATCTCTCGCAGACACTCTCTGTAGTTGCTGTTAGGGATAAGTGAAATGGATTTGGCCTACAACATCAACACGCTATATATATTGGTAAGCGATAAACAAAGTGATAAAAAAATTCATTTAAAAGATTTACGATTTGTTCTCACTCATTCTATTTCCTTGTAACAGGACCAGTGGGAATATTCGTACTATATACTCTTGACTTAATTGGAAGTTTTGAAAAAACGATATATACTTATAATTTTGGTCGCTACATCTTTTAGTTTGGTGACGATGCAAAAACAATATAACATTGAAAATTATATTTGATGTCATACTATGGGCTGGGCTAGGCATATACAATTACATATTTTTTGATAATCAAAATATTATGTATGCTTATTTTTGTGTATCCATAGGGGGGTTTACAAAAAGAGTAGAATGCTATTTGAATCCTATCGTATTTGAAATTATATTTTTGAAATTGACGAAATTCAACAAACAAGGAGTGATAATTGACGACGGGTTGCCCTGCATACATATTCCAAGTTTCTGTTTAGAACTACATGTATTTACTTACATAAATTTATTCACGTCTGATAAGTTTGTTGTAGTTTGAACTAATGTTCAATGGACATGATAGTTGTCGTTTGTTTATGTAATTTATACGTGTTTCTCGAACCCTTTATAGCTTGTTGTTCGGTGTGAGCCAAGGCTCCGTGTTGAAGACATTGACCTATATTGTCTTACATGACAATACGCAAGCATAACACATTTGGTGTAAAAGTAGTTGAGAGAGAGATATACTTTGTTGACCTCTAGATGTCATTTGTTTTTTCATCATGCTAGATATGAAATTAATCTGTGTTTTACAACACGAGTTTTTATATTGACGTTTAATTGTTAAAATGACATTCTCAATCTAATTTCAATTGTAGGAAATAAAATGAATGATTGCATATAACCTATATTATGCAGCAACCTATCAAATTAACGTTATCAACAAAATAACAGCTAGGGGTCTTTATGAAGTCGAGTTTATTGATTTTCTAGATAAGTTATTTCTCAATCGGACATAGCTAATGAACTAAAAGAAAGCTCTGGTATTCATCAATGAGACGACAACCCAATGACAGAAATTTTTTTTTTTTTTTTTTTTTGTAATGATTAAATTCCATTATAAGGTGTACCTTTAGAAATGATTTCCGAGATCAAGATAACTGTTTTAAGGTTTTTAACATTTTTCTGTTTGTTTGACAGTCAATGATTTAGTTATTATTTGCACGTTTCCTTTAGGAAACATCCTTTTCTGTCTACTTGTAGGTTAAGGCTAGTTATCTATCAAGTGATGAAGTACTTGAAAACAAGACATTTTTAATGCCTTTCTTTACTGTTTACCGCTATGTTAGCGAGTAATGCAAAAATATTATTCTATTTTCGTTTCTCATATTTTATTTTGCTTTTATAATCGACCAAAGCACGAGGAATCTAAATCCGTATAATTTAATATTAGTGATTAGATATGAATGATAGAGCTATAATATGTTTGATAATCATACATCATCACCGAGAACACAACAGGTATTCATTATCTATATTCATTTGTTACACAGCATCTCAGTCATCTGTTTCGATATGTATCTATTATTAAGTTTTATTTATTATGTAACTTTAAAAATTATACGCGATACAAACAAATATAACAACTGGTATTCATTCTATGTATTTAATTGTAAACCAGCTTCACGCTGTTTAGATTTGTTTCGATATGTATTTATAAGTATGATTCATGATTAATCATGGTACCTGAAACATTATCAGCGGATACAAAAAAAAAAAAAAAAAAAAAAAACAATTTTCTTAAACATCTTTTTTTCTCGTTGTTGAATGTCGGACAGTTGCCTATCCAGCTCAATTAAAATTGTGTGTATAGATGTCTCATTGGCAATTATACCACATCTCTATATTCTTAAATCTTATTAAATGATTTTTTTCATTATGTTTTATCAAGGGTTTTTCTTAGTTGTTTTGTATTTTTTCACGTTTACAGAATCAAAAAAAAAAAAAAAAAAAAAAAAACACTCGGAAATATGGAATCTGGAAATACCACGTCGTTTGTCTTTTTATAACAAAATGTAATCAAGCTGATGATGAAGTCATTGCTCATTAAATTAAATCTACAAAGCAGAGAGCCTCTAGTTCAGTGGTTTTTCTTTTCTTTATGTTTATCATATGTGCATTGTTTTCATTAATTGATTTGTCATAAACCAAACCATTCGTTTTAACGGTTGAATTGGGTGAAAATCATGATATGACCTATAGTTGTTTTCATCCACGTCATTTCGACTCTGGATGGTTACCATACCACACATTTATTCTTTATAATAACGTATCATTATGATTTTAATGGTTTCAAAATATCACGTATTAACAATCACAATTTAAGCATATGAAGAGAATTAAAAAAAAAAAAAAAAAAAAGACGAAAATACTTAAGAAGATTTATGTCTTCACTCTTAATAAAATGTCACATGATCCCACAATGTGCATAAGCAATTATATTGTCATATCTCTGGTGCATAAAATCTGTTGTTCCCCTGTCTGAATGAAATTGTTGGAATATCAATTTCCTATTTATAAGCTGCTTATGATTAACCTTTCTTTTGGTGATATTTAAGCAGTTCTTTCTATTAACGTATATTATCATTGAGAAAGATCAGTTATGCCTTAGTGATATTGTTTCTAATAAATTAATTTTATCTTTGTAAAGTTCTCATGTTGCAAATTCCGATTGAAAACCAAATTGAAAAAAATATATTAATTAAATATAAACCCTTATTTGATGAAATACAGAATAAGATACATAAAGGGACCACGTTCAAACTGCTAAATATGAGGAACTAGTATATAAAAGCTAAGAGAACAATTAGATTGAATCGCACGAACGCCAAACAGAGCAAGACAGACTGTCGACAGGAAAGCTTCCAATGCTTTGCAAATATAACCGCCATGTTATAATGAAATTCAAAAACAGGCAAATCGTCTGAATGGGTAATGTGACACCACCTCCTTAGAGTTGTAAAAATACAAGAATAAATCTGAATGTAATAGCAATGACCAGTTTTCCTACAAACCTAAACGAGTTATACACTTTCATGTTCACATATAGAAATACCCATACCTGATACAGATAAATTGGTCGTACATACCTATGAAATCTAGTTTAAATAAAACATGGTCATCGTTTGCAACTATATCTTCTATTCCTAGCGATCCTGTCCAGTGTATCTAAAAGATTTGTTCTAAGAGTATCCGGTTTTCACCATGGTTAGAATAAATCTTCTCGAAACATACGCAACAAGATGTTCATTCTTTTCAGTAATTTTTACTTTACAATAGGACTTTATTCGCGATCTAATTATGCTCTAAATATTTGTCACGGGACTAGTAAAAAATGAAGTAAGTCCAGTCTGTTTACTTCATTGACAAACATCACGGCAAGTCATGCATTTGTTTGCACGTGAAAAACAAATTCCTACTTAAACGTCTGCTTGACTGTGCCTTTAAAAGAAAAAAAAATAAAGACGTATTATGTAATAAACGCGACATAATGCAATCAACATATTAAATTCATGAAAAAAGCATGTTGCATTTTGTCATTAGTCTGCTTTTCACCTTTGATAAGTGTCAACGCTTAATTTTATTACAAACCCCAATATTTGACTGGGGTATAGAAATAGGGTAATTCCTTGGTCTTCTACCGACCGTCAATAAAACTTTTGCAAAGTAGAGGCGTCTGTGTGGGATGTATATACATTTTTCCGAACCGGTCGATAACCTACTGTATTAGATGTTAATTTGCTTTTAACATGCATGATATATTTGCTGCTTGATATTTAGCAATCAAAAATTATTATCAATCAATCAATCATTCATTAATGTTAAAATCATGTATAGACACCTCTTCCTCATTATCACATGTTATGTACTAAAAGCTTTTCGAGCATGACATACGGTAATTCGCAAATAGCATGCTAAATATATATCGTATTTTCTGTATGGTTTACATCTATAAACGGGATTATTTTTGCATAAGGCTGTATTTTACTTTGTCCTTACTGCATGCCAGTTTGTTTTAAATGATGGTCTGGATGACGGGTCCTTCGATTCTGTATTCTTTATTATTTTTTTTTTTTATTCTCTGTCTTTTTTTTATAGATTTTTTCTACTTTTCTCTATTCATTATATTTTGCACCTTATTTTTATTCTTTTTTTTTTTCTACAATATTCACCGCATATTTTTCTATTCTGTAAATCCAAATCCACAACCTACAAAAACAAGTTGATAACGTCTTTTTAATATATAGAAGATATCCTAACTTTAGTCTTCTGCATTCCATTTATTATATTTTGATTTAGTGATTAAGCATATTTTGTATTGAAAATGGCGTCAAATTGTAAATATAAATAACATCAATGGTGTAGCAACAACCGTAACGACATGAACTGCTAAAAGGCATATGGTTTGTTCAGCAGTCACCTAAATATATGCAAATATATATTTATATGCAAAATATTTAGTAGAGAAAAGAGCAAAAAGTATCTAAGAAGACTTATGTTTAGAACAATTAGAACCTTAAAATATAATATAAATAACAGAATAAATTCCTTTTGAATACTGTACACAAATATCCTTATGGTTTTTACCTAACTGTACTATTTCATTATTTCTCTTGTCTTTTACTTTTACTTTGCGTTTGCGTTTGCGTTTTCATTTTCGTTTTTCTTTATTTAATTTCATTTTTTCGGCGGCTTTATTCTACTACAATTTGTGTTAGCGTGTAGTTTTAATGTACATCTGTAAGGTTTAAATGCATTCTTTCTTCTAAATTATGACAAAATCAGTTTGAAATCACCTAACAATTAATCAACATGCCTTTAAAATATCTTGTTAGATAATCCTCTTAAACTAGTTAATTATTTGACCCTTATAGCTGAGAAAAAATGAACTATCAAAAGCACATGCCTCCTCAAAGTAAAATTGATGTTTAGAAGAAGTGCGGTATGTCTAATGCTTTGCCGTTATTGATATATCACGTGGTTATTGCATAATGAGTGTGTATTACACTGGCTATTGGCGAGACTATGTTCTCTTGTAAACATAAAGGAAACACTTGCAAACGGGAAATTTAATTGATATTTTGACATGACAAAATAGGCGCTATACGGTTTAACGTTGTATAATTAAACCTTCAACTTGTCAGATACATATTACAATCTTATCATGTGTGTAAAATGTATGTACTTTTATTTATGTAATTACAAATGTAGCATCTTTTGCATTCATTGTTGTCTTATTTGTAACTTTAAGTTAAATCTTATCTCCAGTATTTGTGAAAATAAACATTCCATTTACGTCCAAAAACATCTATCATTCATACAACCAGTTTATATTATTTAGTTCAATTTATCTTATTCTGTTCTTCAGCATTACATGATACGCATCATCGCCACATTGGGTAGATGTTTTATACTGAGCATAATAACTTCCTTAGAATTTAATATTTAGGTAAACAAAACAAAATCTTCAGCTTTTGTTTACATACAGAAACTTCACTTGTCCCCTTTTGTTGTCAAAGTGATTCCAGTATCTATATCAGACTTGTCTCTATCTTCAATACACTTGTTTATCATAATGTCTTTTTGTGAAAATACCAACTTATTTCTTCAGATCTTGAAATGAATTTTGTCCATCTTGCCACCTCAAATTATAAAATTTCATACATCGGTGACTTTCAGTAATGTCTGATAAATGATACAAAAAAGAAGAAAAAACTCATAGCAAGAGATTTAGCTAGCTATAATAACAGGTTTAATCCACCATTTTCTACAAAAGGAAATCTATTTACCAAGTGAGGAATATGACAGTTGTTTTCCATTCGTTTGATTTAGCTAGCTATAAAACCAGGTTTAATCCACCGTTTTCTACATAAGAAAATGCCTGTACCAAGTCAGGAATATGAAAGTTGTTATCCATTCGTTTGATGTGTTTGAGCTTTTGATTTTGCCATTTGCTAATGGACTTTCCGTTTAGAATTTTCCTCGGAGTTCAGTATTTTTGTTATTTTACTTTTTGATGTGTTTGAGCTTATAATTTTGCCATTTGATAAGGGATTTTCCGATTTGAATTTTCCTTGGAGTTCGGTATTTTTGTTATTTTATTTTTTTTGTCTCTTACGGAGAGTTGTCCCATTGACAATCATACCACATCTTCTTATTTTCATAGGCAGTAAAGGTAAAAAATCTACAAAGATAAATGAGAAGAACACTTTAACACGTAATTAAGATTATAAATAACCTCAGTACCTAGAATCTATACTTCAAAGACCATCATAAATTATATGGGAAATTGATAGGAAATATTTATTAACAATAGATATAAGAAGATGTGGTATGAATGTCTTGGTTTCTTCCGTTGAACTTTGAAAGAAAAACATAACCCGTTTTATTAACTTTCTACTGAGACACTGGTATATAAACTCATTTAAATTTGTACTCTACTAAATTCATCACACAAGCCCCGTGTGTGGAATGCAACTTACATTAGAACTGAAGTCGTCATTTTTGCTTCCTAATAATGGCTTTGCAGAAGAGTTTTTTTTGTTAGCGCAAATCAAAATTACACTGCGGTACAAATATGATATAACCTTGTGGCGCAAAAGAGATACTTTTTTTGAATTGGCAAACTGCAATAAGTCCTCTTGATTTTCATTGGATTTAGATTTACTATTTAACTTACATTTTATTTTAGTCAAATACAGTTTACATTGATCTCAATTATCTCAAGATAGTATACTTATCTCGAATATAAATCTTCGTCTATGTTGAATGGTGTTGGTCGCAGTCTACCATGTTTAAATTTCGTTAATCGTTTAATTGTTAATCAGTCCACATGTTTTATTGTTTGAATTGATTGATATTCATTATGCCGAAGCATTTTCTCAAGCTAACTATACCATAGAGGTATATGTTAGTTTGCAGTCTAAATAACAGTTCCAGCAAACCTCCTACTGAAATATATGTTTAAAATCTACTAGTTGTCTAGATTTTCTCTACTTAATCTAAGTTTTCTAATTAACAACAAGTAACCATCTGCCATGTCTATAAATTATATCTCAAACTTACATACGTAAGCGGTATCCTATAGCAATGATTAGAATAGTAAAATATTATCAAAACAAGATAGACACCTAGTAAGTAATACGTCATTGCTTCCCACTAGAATTAAAATATACCAGTACTTTTATTAATATCTCAACCCGTTAATACACAGTTATATCTTTGAACGTGTATGTGTACGTGGGATCGATTTTTTTTCTGGAAAGGTCGGGTTTGCTTCTTTCAGGGTTTTTTTTTTTTTTTTTTTTTGGGGGGGGGGGGTATTAATTGTTATTGTTGTTCTTTTTTTAAATTTTTTGTAAGGAAGGATGGGCGTTTGGTATATATATGTATCTATCAAACCTTTACATTTGTAATAAATTTTCAACCGGCATATCTTTTATTAATATTCATTTCCAATAAACTGTATTTAATGTATTTCAGATCAACCAATCCGACTATCTGTCATGTGGAAATGGATCGAACCTAACATGTGATGACCAGTGGAACCCAAGTCGAGGCTTAGGCCAGAGGTCAATTGGGTCAGATGTATTTACATATTTCACGCCAGTAATATTTGCTGTAGGAATAACCGGGAATACTATTTCCTTATTAGTGTTTCTTACTAAGAACATGAGAAAGTTATCTGCAAGCGTATATCTCGCAGCACTATCAACAGCTGATATCATGGCTTTGATATTTTATGTCCTTGTTGAGTGGATTAGAAAAGGAATACCAGTCGGTTCCGGACAGGTTACAGCTCCGTTTTTGGAAAGTAACGGAGTTTGTCAGATTATTCTGTTTATGTCGTATTCGTTCCGTTTCCTTTCCGCTTGGCTTGTAGCATGTTTTACATTAGAAAGATATGTCGGAGTTTGTCATCCGTTGAAACGGAAAGATGTCTGTAATCTACGTTCATCAAAAAGAATTGTTTTCTTTGCGATGATTGTTTCCTTTGTGATAGCTTCATTCCGACCATGGCTGAGCGAAGTGCTTTATGTAGGGCCCAATAATGTTCCATCGTGTACTAGACGACTAGAACATACATACCTTTCATTCATTTATGACTGTATTTTTGTAGTGTGTATTACCTTCCTCCCATTCCTGATTATAACAATATTGAATACACTGATCATTCGAAAGTTAATCATTCGGAACAAAAGACACCGACAGGTGAAAATTATAACAGAGGAAAGTATAATTCGATTAGAATTTACCATCATTTTAATAACTATATCAGTTTGCTTCATCGCTTTCAATACACCATATGCCATTGTATGGTTTAAACATTCACTGCAAATAAGTTCTATGAGGATGGAAGATAGTGTATACGTACCAACAAATCAAAACTTGTTGATTTTTACAAAAACAATATTTTTTTTGAATTATTGCATTAACTTTTTCCTATATAGTATAACAGGTGCTTACTTCCGGGAAGAACTTAAAATGTTATTTACATATAAAAGTAAAGTCTATCAAAGTTATCACAAATGCCCCCTCCCTAATTCTCCAGCAACAACTCCACAATCGTGGGTTGCTTGAAGTATGAAAAATACGGTCCAAAGTTCAATAAAAATGTATCAATAAATAAAATGAGGACTAAAGATATTGATTTAAATTTTGATAATTTTCTTTCAGGTCGATATAAGAATTTCGAAAAATACTTACACTTATTGTTTTGCTAATTTTAGGGCAAACACAGGATTTATGTTTGATTCACTAATTGATATGGTAATACGCCAAAGAGACATTAAACAAAGAAAGACATTTTATTGCACACACATTTATACCAGTTTTGACTAAAGTTTGGTTAGCACAAATATTTGTAGTATACCAGTTTTTGCGATATTTTGTGATACAAAGTAAAATCACAAAAATACTGAACTCCAAGGAAAATTAAAAAGGAAAGTCCCTAATCAAATGGCAAAATCAAAAGCTCAAACACATCAAACGAATGGATAACAACTGTCATATTCCTGACTTGGTACAGGCATTTTCTTATGAAGAAAATGGTGGATTGAACCTAGTTTTATAGCTAGCTAAACCTCTCACTTGTATGACAATCGCATCAAATTCTATTATATTGACAACGATGCGTGAACAAAACACAAAAGGTAGATATGTCAAAAATAAGGGTACAGCAGTCAACATTGTGTTATCATCTTAATCACTATAAAACAAACAAATGTAAGAAAGAAGCACAAAAAGGCATACATCAAATTAAACATCCTCATTTTGCTTTTTTATTATACGATTTTATTTATCTATGTAAAATCCACCCATAATGGATTGAAAGATTTTAAGTACTGGCGTAGAATCGCGCGTTTGACGTCACATAGGTAGATATACAATAATTTTGTCGTTCAAAGTATGACGGGATACATAAGTACAGAGTCACGTCAAATGAATATCACAAAAACAGACTTAACAGTAAAAGTAATATTAATAAAGACAAATGAAAGAATACTATACCACGTTATTAAGATGATAAACAACGTCAGTACGCAGAATCTATACTTCAAGACCATCGTGTATTATTGATGAATTTGATACGGAATATTTATCAACAAGTTCTTGGTACCTTCCGATGAACTATTTTAGAAAAAGGACGAGACGTTCTTTGACATACCCCTGGTTCATCAACTTTCTGCTCAGACACTGGTGATGTTTTACAAAGTATGAGAAGGAGCTACAAGCTCTTGAATATCGAATAAGTTGGGAAATGTATATCCCATATGCAGGTGAAGTTGGTATATTGCTACTAAGGTGGGGAAAATAGATAATTTCAAAATTTAAATCATCTCGTTTGTCATATATTCTGGTACTGAGATGACTGTGTATGTCAAATCCGAGGTATAAGTCTAAAAATGACACGGAGGAAGCCGTATCTGTTGTTTCTTTAATTTCTAGTTCTGGGGGATATATTAATGGAACCCAATCCTCAAAGTTCGGAATATAATGGAAAGAACATCATCAATATATCTGAAAGTGAAATTAGATAACCTGGCTTCTTTGATCTTCTTGTGTTTGACAATGTCTGAAGGAACTCCGATTCATATAAAAATAAGGAAAGGTCGGCAAGGAGAGGCACACAGTTCGTGCCCATAGGAATGCCGACAATTTGTTAAAAAGTCTACCTCCAAATTCAACAAATATGTTCTCAATAAGAAACTCCAGCATGTTGATCACTTGTTCCTCTGTGTAGCATGTTTTACCCTTTTGTTCACTATTAACAAAATATGCCTTATGGTATCCCAAAAGCAATAAATTTATAGCGTATGCTACCATTTTTATGTTGAAAAGCATTGTGGATTATTTCTTTTAGACGATTTTTCAATTTCACATGGGGAATGGTGGTATACAGGGTTGAAAAATCAAAAGTTTTGACATAACTTATTTCAGAAAAGACCGAGATTTAAAATTATCCAGAAGATCTTTAGAGTTTTTAAGAATCCACATATGGTTAATACCACTACTCGAGTAAACAGTTCACAGTATTTCTGAAGGCCCTCTTTCATTTCGGACAGAATTTTAGTCAATCAAATGGACAATTCTTTAGTGGAACATGCAGATGAGCCGGCAATGAACAAATGTTTATACGGAATTTTGTGAAGTTTAGGTATCCAATACAAACAAGGTAAGTCCTCCGATTTGTTGTTCAATGCAATGTTCATTGAAGGCATGAAGGTCTTATGATTCGCTAAAATCTCATCCTTGTCAAATGATATGTTTTTGTATGTGGAATTACCTGAGTCCTCATTTATTCCTAATTCTTTTACAAGACACTCGTAGTAATACGATTTACATACACAGACAATATTATTTGAAGCTTTGTCCGCAGGAACAACAACATACTTATCATGAACAGATGAATGACATTTCCACAGCCTCTTTGTCTCTGAAAACAGACTTTGGTCGATCATTCACACATTTTTTAAACTTATGAATGCGACGTTTTACCATAGACCTGATTGTTTTGACCCATTCTGACAAAGTGTCCAGTTCAACTTCTTCTCGTTAAGCCCATGCTCTGGCGTAGTACTCAATGGAATCCATAATTATTTTGAAGTTATGGCTCCAATTGATGTGTTGAGGTTCTCTAAACTTAGGACCATGAAAATCACTTTTCGGAGATTTTGTCAGCCTTTATGACGATCGGTGTCTGTTTTTCAGTGCATATAATGAGTGATAAAAAAACTTGATTTTAACAGATAATGAATTATATCATTGTGAAGACCTTGCAACCTATGTTGGCCATATTTCAAAATACAATACTAAATAAAGGCAACAGTAGTATACCGCTGTTCAATAGTCATAATTCGATTAAGCAAAAACAAATCCGGGTAACAAACTAAAACCAAGGGAAGCACATCAACTAGTAGAGGAAAACAAAAGAACAAAAGAAACATTGAACTACAACAAAAGCAAACGCCAACATACATACTAAGTTTGACTTTTTTTATGAGTGGTCAATGATGTGTCTCTATTAGACACATCTATAAATAATTGATGAATATTGTTTTACGAGTCCGTAATGTTAAGAGGCATCATTGTTTTAAATGCTTTTTCTAAATTCTAGCCTTGTTTGGAATAGTATGTTTTGTAAAGATTACTAAAGTTTTTGTCTTTTTGAAGGCTAGCAATTAGCTTTTTTTCTAAAAGTGAATCACCTAAAACTACAGCTCTCACTATAATTACTAATTGATGCAAGTTAAAATTCGTTTGATGCTTTTTAAATTTTAGTATTGATGAAGATGGCACAGCGGAATTAAAAAGTAAAATAACACAAATACCGAACTCCAAGGAAAATTCAAAACGGAAAGTTCTGTATATAATGGCAAAATCAAAAGTTCAAACACATCAAACGAATGGAAAACAACTGTCATATTCCTGACTTGGAACAGGCATTTCCTTTTGTAGAAAATGGTGGATTAAAGCTGATTTTATAGCTAGCTAAACCTCTCACTTGTATGACAATTGCATAAAATTCCATAACATGGACACCAATGTGTGAACAAAACAAACAGACATAATCGGTAAAAATGTTAAAAATAGGGGTACAGCAGTCAACATTGTGTTATAATCTTAAAAACTACACAAACAAACAAATATGTCAACAAAGAAAAACAAAATGGCATATAGACAGAGCACATATGCACACAGGATTGGTCATTTGGGATTATCTCTTGTCCTTGATATATTAAAACTAGTGCAGAGATATTTTTGTCTGAGTTTTATTTCTTTTCATTAGTATCCGAAAATTAAAAAAAAATTATAGGAGAATAAAGAAAAACTTTGAAAGTTTTAACTATGGATAAACTTTAATCATTTTGGCTCAAAATGATTTTTTTTATTAAATTTAAAAAAAAATCAACTTATGAAAATCAGACAGTCTCAAAATGTAAAAGTCACTGTAATGTGTAAAAGATAATTTAGTTTGGTATGCAGTAAGACATATCAGTTTCTGTCTAAGGTTTGCGGTTCTCATAGCTTCCTCCACAAAAAAAAAAAAAAAAAACAAAACAAAACAAAACAAAAAAAAAAAAACAAAACAAACGAAAACTTAATGATATAAATGCAGCTGCTAATAAAGTATGTGTACAGTGTGGGAATGCACGAGCGTAACGTTTTAATTGAAATATGTTAACGCCATACGATGGACCAAATATAATGTTTCTGCTGAAGAATGGATAAATGACAATTGGAAGATTGATATCATCACGTTTGTCATAGATTTTAGATTGAAGTAGTCCATCTGTTTCGATATCGGGGAAAAGATCAAGATATGAAGCACTTCTTTCTGTAATATCCTTAATTCTAAGTCCACTGGGATACACGAGATACAATTACTCACTGTAATATAGGTTATTAGGTGATATGACTTATTCAATATATATCTGAGTGTTAAATTTTGGAAAAGTTTTTTTCATTTTGTCTTTCATACGGTTTTGTATCAATTCTGCTACATATGCGTACATATAAAACAAGTCTGTCAACAGATATGTTGTCGATAAAAAATAATCCAACACTTTGATTTTATCATCTTCCGTGCATTTGTTTTTGAAACTGTGTGTTTTTTTTAGAAAGTAAGATTACTCAAGAAATTTCAAGTGAAGCGTAATAGTGGCCCAAATAATCGAAGTTGTTGTTTCAGTGAGAACTTGATATTTACGATGTGTTCAAGTATTTTTAGGTGCCCAGAAAATATAAAATACATCGTGTATTGTCATAAGGAATTTCAAAATAAGTTATATACGTTGTAATGTAATTTATACAGAGATCAAACAATGAACTGGAATATCATTGATTACAGTTCGAGCAAAAATACGCCATCAACAAAAAATTTTGATTTAAATTAAACGATTGTCACAAACGAAATGATCATCAGCCCTTGTTCTACATAGTTAACATATCTAATGTTAACATTCGATGTCGGTTCATTTTAGATTTCATGTTCAAAGTTTCTTCGACAATCACTTCAATTTGATACACTCAAAAGATTTGGAAACTTATATATAATAAAAGAGATACAAGACAACCAACAACAAGGGAACAAAAAGGAGTTAAAAATAGATATTGGATACAGATATTTCCTCCGGATGTAATCAATACGTTACCAAATAACGAAAAAATACACCGGAATTGGTTTATGGAAGGCATATAATTGCAATTTTTCGAGAAATATCACGTTAGTTTAAAGACAGCTGTGTGTGTCATTTAATTGAATGGATAATATCATGTTTGAAATTTCCACTTAACATGTCTGACAATAGGTCTATTTTTATGGTTGATTCATATTGAATTCTTTCAATTTGGGTCATAAAAGATTTTATCACGCAATCTGTTTGATAACGATATTTATCCACTCTATATAGTTAGATTTTCAAACTTAAATTAATTGTGGATTTTTAAATGTTTACATTTAACGATCAAGAGTGTAGAGGAGGTTCAGTCTTTGGATTTAAGTATTAGACTCTATTTCTCGATTAAGATAACGGGAAATGTTAAATGATCTGTTCCGAATGAACACGGCGGGAGTAACACGAGACAAATTAAATCAACGTGTGGCTAATCAAAATGTATCAACAATCAGAACTGGTTATTCTACAAAATTAAAGAATATATGTGATCTTATATTCTAATTCAAACGTTTAAACGAACATACATTATTTACAAATTAAACCGAACACCTGTATAACGCATCAACTCGCCTGGCAGTATACAGCAAAGCGTGTATTCTATTTAAGACAAATCAGAAGTAAAGATCAAAGTTACTATCCCAGCATAGGCAGCTACATGTAACAAATATAAAAACCCTACAAGAAAGCAAAAAAAAAAAAAACAATTTTCAGTTTTGACACAAATTCTGAATAATACATTCAAATAAAAAACTACATAAGAAAATACTTTTGTCGGGTGAGAGGGAGTAGCAATTTTGTTGCACTGAAAGCAAAACCTCAAATTACAATATCTTAAACCAACACAACCGCCAAATTTGTAGCACGAAATATTTGAATTAACCTTAGTCAAATATCACGGTCAGTTCTAACTCAGTCAATGCAAAACATATCATCTATAATATATATATCCAACACAAATACACGTGGTAATGTTTGCTTTCCAGTGTACATAACTCTAATCAATATATTTACAACAAACACACTAATGTGATCAAAACTCAACCCTTCTCAGTATTAAAATTGGTAAAATTAAACATTTAATGCGAAATCAATGTAGATTGTTTGGTCATTACGTATTACTTTAGTCCACACATGTAAACTCTGAGATTAATAATATACCGAACGAAATCGGAAAACAAAAATTTCGTAAAAGAATTAGAAAAAAATATAAAAGAAGTGTTTTCTTCTTTAAATGTCTCTTTGGTGTCTGTTGTCTCTCTTCTAAGTTGGTTAGAAAAAAGGCGCACGAATTTAGAAAAAAAAAAAAAAAAACTGCATGCTTTTTACTTTGAATCGCAAATGAAGAGCTGATTTCATGGCATTTCCGTTATATAAAATTAACCAAAGATATCAGGTTTACAATTTGGCATGCCTGACGCGCGTTTTGTATACAAATGACTCATCAGTGGCGCTCGAATCAAAACATTTGCAAGGCCAAGTCATATATTATGAAGTTAAACAGAATTACTTACCGAAAATATCGGAAGGTTAAGCTTTTCATTTCTTTTTGTGGATGTGACTTCGACCTTGTATTCATTTAAAAACCCAACATTGTTTCACGACTATATACGATATGTAATACAAAAAAAAAATTATATGGGGTTCATCCATATATAGATCAATATGTCTCGTATGTTAGTGAACGTTATTTGTATAGTAGTTGACCACTTGTACAACAAAGATATAGTAATATTTATTACAGAATTATAATTATAAGCTTTTTTTTCTTCTCAATTTAAATAAAGAGACCAATTTCACACCTGCTTTAATAGGACTAACTTTTTTTATAAAGCAAAATAATAGGAATTATCTGCTAAAACTTTCGATTTGATTGAACATACATGGTCATATCGCTCCCCATGTGTCATTGGATCACATTTGTCAGGGTTTGCACAGAAATAACACCCAATGTAAACAATTAAAAACAGAAAACCAACAGCCTTTTTTCTGTACAAAACAGCAAATAAAAACATTTGTTGTTTTGTGAAATGCTCCAACACACGATAACCACTGAGTTATATGTTCATGACTTCTATCAGGCACATACAGAATCGGATGGGCTTAAACTTGTTTGCTGCCAACACCTAACATCATTAGAAATTGGTGTAACTGTCGTGAAGATATAGCGCGAACTACGTTCCTATGTTAATGTACTATGGTTTGTCTACATCGGAACGTCAATGACGTCAGCGTGGGCGGAAGTAAAAACGATATATTATTAAATGGTTGACTAGAACGGCTGTATTTGTATATATATATCTCCTATCGCCACTACATTTTGGTGCCGTGACTGTCGGAAACAATGGAATCAAAGTTAAAAGCAGTACGGGCAGGACACAGAGGACAAGTTACAGAGTTATTAAAGAAATTTGATGAAATTCAAAAAAAAAAAAATCAGACTTGGACAAAGACGATATAAAACTAATAGCGGATGCAATTGAACAAAACAAAGAATTTGAGTGGATTTGAATGAAAAGATACTGGATTTGACGTCGGAGGAGGATGTAACGGAGGAAATTCAAGAGTTTGTTGAGTATATGTTTAATTTAGAGTCCAAGCTTCGGAAAATTAGAAAAAATATCACATTCTGATTCACTTTCTCAAAATGTCGCATCAACGTCTTTAGATCCAAATGCAAACAGTTTTACGCCAACTTCCCCCATAAATTCATCGCTTACCAATGCTAATGTTATACACAGCAATGAAACTAAAATAAATGTACAACAAACTCATTTTGATAATTTCCGCTCCATGCAAAATACCCATCGTGACTTGCAGTCTACAAATAGTTTGTACAGCCAAGCCTTTTCTTCGGTAGCAAATAGCAGTCAAAACCACAGAATACCTAAACTAGATCTACCGCACTTTGATCCGGAAATTTTACAATGGCAAACATTTTGGGAATCTTATGAATCAACTATTCATTTCAACAGTAATTTGACCGAGATAAAGAAATTTAGTTACTTGAAGGCCCAACTCCATAGTCATGCCACCCAAACTATTGAAGGTTTCGCACTATCAAATGCCAATTACACCACAGCCGTCAATTTACTTAAAGAGCGTTTCGGATCGCCCCACAAGATAATTCATGCTTACATGAAAGCGTTAATGGAAATGCCAACTCCTAGCAACAGTTTACACAGCCTGAGAAGTTATGGAGACAAACTTGAAGCATATGTCCGGGGACAACAATCATTATGTCAGACACAAGAGATGTACGGAGCCCTGTTAGTTCCGGTAGTACTTCAGCCTGAAATTCGCAAAAATATCGCACGAGAACATGACAGCGACAATATTTCTTTGATTGAATTACGCAAATCGATTGTTAAAGAAATAAAATTCTAGAAGTAAGCCAGACTACAGATTACGGAGATAATCACATGACCGCTACCTTTTTCGCCGGGGCGAAGTCGAGACATCAACCTCATTATGACAAGTAACAGACAAAAATGCCAAAAGGAGCAATGATTGAACAGAAGTTACAGTCAGTAACGTCGGGAGGTCAATATGGAGATAAAGCCGTACCAATTGTAATGCACACGTCATCTACAGTTAAACAACACGCGAATGTTTTGTTGAAAACTGCAATAGCACCAGTACATTTTGAACACACTTACACAGAAGCAAATATTTTAATTGACGAGGGTGCTCAACGGTCCTTCATAACTGAGAGTTTAGCTAGGAAGCTAAATGTTAACGCCACAGGAAGAGAAACAGTTCAACTTGCTGCATTTGGAGACGTGAGTAACAATGTACGCCAACTTGAATCTGTAACTATTGATATACAGACGGACTCTGGAGAGAAGATACCAATTCACGCACTGATTGTTCCAACCATATCCGTTCCTATGCAGACCAACATGACTCGTAACATAAGAAATATGCCATATTTGAGAAGTCTTAAATTAGTACATCCAATAAGTTCACATAAACCGTTTGAAATTTCGTTGCTGAGGAGCAGATTTTTACTGGAAGATAGTGGAGGATAAGGTGATACAAGGTGATGGAACTACAGCAGTTAGCTCCAAAATGGGTTATTTATTGTCAGGACCAGTTAGCGATAACAGGACATCGCCAATTTCTCCCGTCCTTTTGAATATCATTTCAAGTCATCATATTGAAGAAAAAACGATTTGAAAACTTCTGAAAGCTAGAATCACTTGGGATAAATCCAGCTGAAACAGATGAAGATTTAAAGTACCTCCAGACATATCAACAGAATTCACTGAGATTTGAAAATGGACAGTACCACGCCAAATTGCCATGGAAACAGGACCATCCTGACTTGCCATCAAACTTTTATATCGCTAAATCGAGAACAGAGGGCACAATCAGAAGACATTGTCTGGAACCAGAGTTACTACAAAGATATGGGGATATTATTAAAGAACAAGAGAAAAGAGGATTCATAGAAAAGGTAAATGAAGACACAATTCCAGTCAAAACTCATTACCTTCTTCACCATGCCGTTAAAAAGGACTCAGCTACCACACCAATTAGAATAGTATACGATTGCAGCTGCAGACAATCGCCATACCATGCCAGCTTAAACGACTGTTTAATGCCTATACCACCAGTACTTAATGATCTAACAAAAATTCTAATGAGATTTAGACTCAACAAAATTGGAGTGAGCACAGATATTGAGAAAGCCTTTCTACATGTTGCCCTAGACAACAGTGACAGAGATGTAACACGCTTCCTATGGTTGAGCGATCCGAACGATCAAACTAGCAAGTTGACTACTTCAAGGTTTAAATCTGTATAATTTGGCAACACATGTTCTCCATTTATCTTAAATGCAGCATTACTGAAACACTTTGATAAATACAAAACAGAAACTGCTTTCAACATGAAGAAGGATTTGTATGTTGATAACGTTTTTTCAAGCCTTGAAAATGAGAAGAAAGCTCTTACATATTTCCGTGAAGCAAGATCGTTAATGTTAGAAGCTGGTTTTAATCTACCCTCATGGACATCAAATAGTAGCCATCTCCGAGAACTTGCAAAAGCTAAAAATGTACTTGACAAAGACACCAAAACGAAAATACTTGGATTACGTTGGGATACAATTACAGACAAACTGTCCTTTCCGGAAGTAAAATTGAATCAAGAAATAGGGAATATCACAAAAAGGGAGATTCTAAGACAGTCTTCAAGGATTTATGATCCGTTAGGACTTTTTAAGCCCCATTACTGTGAGAGCAAAATTATTAGTGCAAGATTTATTGAGACAGAAAAAAGACTGGGACAAACCTATACCGTCATCGGAACTACAACATCTATGGATAAAACTTGCCAAAGATTTAAAGATCACAACAATTGTAGAAATGAAAAGGCACTATTTCACAAGCTCGTCAGTTAACATGGACCACAATGAATTATATGTTTTCGTCGATGCAAGTATGGACGCATATGGAGCAATAGCATATATTTGTAATGGAAGTCATTCAGAAATAGAAATGGCGAAGAATCGTGTAGCACCACTTAAGAAGTTGACTCTTCCACAACTAGAACTAATGGCCGCACTTATCGGCGCTCGCCTCGCTAGCCACATCAGAACTATCCTACCTAGCAACAAAGTGGTATTTTGGTCAGACAGTCAAATTGTTCTACACTGGTTGAATACGCCAAGACAGTTAAAACGATTTGTTCAAAACAGAATTAATGAGATCAGAAATTTGACTGCACAGGATGAATGGAGATATTGTCCAACTAAAGATAATCCAGCATATTTACTGACTAGAAGACTGACTGCGGAACAGTTTTTTAAAGAACGCACTCTGATTTAACGGACCCGAATGGCTTACCGATGAGGAAAAATGGCCGTCATGGAATTAAACGCCCACAGATAGTACCATATTAGCATCCTTCGTAGAACACGAAAACAACGACGACACAACAACAGAAGAAGAAAGTAACTGTCTAAATGAAGCAGGACTTGATATTATTATGGATATTACTCGGTACAGCACCTTATACAAAACTATCCGAGTGACCGCCTTTATTCTGAGATTTGTAGCAAACTGTAAAACTCCAAAATCATAGAGAAATTCTGACCAGCTTCTAACTAGTGAGTTACAACTAGCCATGGAAACCTGGATGATGAACTGTCAGAAGAGACAATACTCAAATGAAATTGCAAATTTGAAGTCACAGAGCAGCAAAAGATTGTCACTCGTGAAACAGTTAAGATTATTTCTTGATACAACTGGAACTATTCGTTGCGGTGGGAGGATTCACAACGCACCATTGACAGACACTGCTAGATTCCATTATTTATTACCCAAAGACCACTCACTTACTCGATTGGTTGTACTGGATGTACATGAAACATTGATACATTCTGGAGTACTAGCTACAGCAACTCAGATACGACAAACATATTGGATTCCGTCCATTGGCCAGTATGTGAAGAAAGTTTTACACAAATGTATAACTTGCCGAAAAGTCAGCGAGAAACCATACATAGCACAGGATCCGCCGCCTGTTATCGTCACTGTAGTCGACTTTGCGGGACCCCTATACGTCAGGGACGGTAATGGAAATGAGAGGAAAGTATTTATCTGTCTGTTTACGTGTGCTTCAACACGTGCCGTTCATCTGGAAGAAGTACCTGACCGTACAGAAGAATCATTCATACAATCATTTAGAAGATTTACTAGCCGTAAATCTCTTCCTCTTACAACAATTTCGTATAATGCGTCTACATAGCTAGCAGCAGCCGATACAATAGAGAAACTTACAAATTCATCAACTTTGAAAGACAGGCTTGCAAAACATGGAACAACATGGAAGTTCATACCACGACGCGCACCTTGGTATGGAGGTTTTTGGGAGCGTCTTATTGGTTTGACAAAAACTTGTTTGAGAAGGACACTTGGTAGGTCATACGTCACTATGATTTCAGCTTCCCAATTGTGGATTTTCATTTTTAAACCAAGAGTTCCAAATGGTGAAGTTGAAATCATCACTTTGTAAATTTTACGGACGCCATCACGAGTTGGTTGACCGTTATGGAATATCCGTTTCACAGATGATATCGGATATGTTCCTTATGTCGTAACTACAATCCCGTTCCCTTTTCACGAATGTGACCTACCGAATTAGACTATTTACCCTATTTGTGACATGTTTACTTATTGTTTTTTTTGTTTTGTTCATACATCGTTGTCAATATAATGGAATTTGATGCGACTGTCATACAAGTGAGAGGTTTAGCTAGCTTTAAAACTAGGTTCAATCCACCATTTTCTACATAAGAAAATGCCTGTACCAAGTCAGGAATATGACAGTTGTTATCCATTCGTTTGATGTGTTTGTTTTTTTGATTTTGCCATTTGATTGGGGACTTTCCTTTTTGAATTTTCCTTGGAGTTCAGTATTTTTGTGATTTCACTTTTCACTATGGAGACACTTCAAACTATCATCACAGAAATTGAAGCGATTATCAATGACCGACCCCTGACATATGTTTCTTCAAACATCGCAGACGAAGAGCCTTTGACACCATCACACCTGCTATACGGGAGGAAAATAACCACAACTCCGTATCCACAAAGAGACGTTCAAGATATAGCAAATATTTGCAGTGGAAAATCGAATATCTTGAAACGTGCACAACTACAGAGAAACATACTGGGCAATTTTGGAAACGTTGGAAAAAGGAATATCTTGCGTTATTACGAGAATTCCATCAGACAACAGGAAACAACGAGAAAGCAATCAACACTGGTGAAGTCGTGCATATTCATGAAGACATGTTACCAAGAAACAAATGGAAACCAGCAATCGTCGAGGAACTGGTGACGGGAAACGATGGATACGTCAGATCTGCCGTAATGAGAACTAGCACAGGACACATAACGCGACCCATTGTTAAACTCTATCCAATTGAAGTGAATGGAAAAACTGACTTTGTACAAACTAACGATTCTATCGATCACGTTAAATCTGACGAAAAAATATGTCGTACTTTATCAAAAAGAGAAGCATCAGTGCGAGCGAATGAAAGAATTCGTAAGTGGATATATGGACAATAATTTGTGAAAGATAAAGTAAAATTCAGTGAAATCTATTATTGATAGTTTAAATTTAATTTCACTTTCTACCGTAACTAACCATGGACAATTTTGAGAATTATTTCATTTAAAGCAATTAATTGGTAACTGGAAAATGATTTTTATATAATTGTATTTGTTTTCTTTTGCGCGCCCGGAGAATGTCGTGAAGATATAGCGCGAACTAGGTTCCTATGTTAATGTTTTGGTTTGTCTACGTTGGACAACTAACAACACAAGAACACGCTATAAAATATGTAGTCATAGGATTAATCAGATCACTTCAGGCGCAGACACAACAAAGACATAACTAATTTTAAAAGAGTTTTTACAATTTTTAGGTTTGGAAACAGCTCTCCATTCATCTCCCAATGTGTTAAAAGTAAACAATTATAGGACAAAGTACGGCCTTCAACACAAAGCCTTAGCTCACACCGAACAGCAAGCTATAAAGGGCCCCAAAATGACTAGTGTAAAACAATTCAAACAGGAAAACCAACGGTCTAATCTTTTTAAAAAAACAAGAAACGAGAAACACTTATGAACCACATCAACAAACGACAACCACTGAACAACAGGGTCCTGACTTAGGAAAGGTGCAAACAAATGCAGCGCCACCCTTGTTAATGTCACCATTTATAATGCGGATAGACAAATGATATAAGAATAAGGAAATATTTCAAGTATATTCAGATATTCAAGGTGAAAAGAGTTAAATATTTATATTTTTCAACATATGTTTGTACCTCAAAAAATATTTATTGCAATAGGAGCAGTATGGATATAAGAAATACAGACAAGTGTACAGGTATTGTAGATTTGACTGATTACTACTAAAGGATATTGGTAAACTTGCAGACATAAGGTCTTTTGCAAAGACAGTTTTAAGAAGACATTTTCTCTATTTCATGCTTTTTCTAGAACCAAGCAATAAGATAATTAGAGATAATTGCTGCCATTTTGTGTAGAACAAAACTTAAGTAGTAGTCTAGATTTCCAAACAAAATCATACGCATGAAAACTACATTGCATTAACATATAATCAACATCTCTTGAACACATAATCGACATGTCATTGCCGTATATTGTAAATATCTGATAGACGAACAACCGATATTACGTTCCTAAACCCTTCATCTCAATTGTGTATACCATATTTCTCAAAACGTAAACCCTTCATCTCATTAGTGTATACTTTATCTACCATTACCTATAACCAAAGTGTATAACTACATTGTTTAATGTGATGAAGTGCATACATTCATATATTTTTATGTTAGCGCATTTGCAATAACGTATAACCTACATTAAATTTGAATATAACATTATCTGTCCTACATTCTTTTAGCAGACGTCCTATATCTCATAAGATTTAACCTACATCTTAATAACACATGTTTTTCTTCTAATTAGGATATGACATATATCGCATTAACATATATCATTCATCTATTTGGCGATTTGGCGAATTATCTTCGACCTATTAAGTTATACCCTTTATACCCTTTACCATAAATGCATGCTTAGTCTGATGTTTGGGGTGTACTGTTTATCTCTTTTCTTTGTGCCATATTCATTTCAGATGTCATTTGGGAAATCCTTGCATGTTTTCTTGCATTAACGCCTTAACATGCTTAATGTCTTCAACATTAAGGTCATTATGGAATAGAAAAGAATATCTTTTATTTCCATATAATTATGTTGGAGCCATTCGTTCCAGGCAACATTTGATTTTGATTTATCTCGTGAGTATCATTAAATATATTTGTAGTTCAGCTGTTGTGAACATTTCTCAGAGTGGAAATTAAAGCATCAATTGTTTAGTAGTAATGATGTCAGCACGCATTATTAAGGTAATATAATTCTTGAAGTGTTATTTCCATTCAAGTGTATGGTTACGTCTTGAGGTAGTTGTAAACCAGGCTTAACATACCATTTTCTTCGAGAAATCTGAAGCAAAACAGGAACATGACAGAAGTTTTCTAGTCGTTCCGTTGGTTGATGTAGTTTAGCGTTTCAAATATGATAGACATTAACCAACGTCAACCACTGCACTGCAGACTCCTGAATTGGGACAGTGACATGAAGTTTGCGGCGGTGTTTAACATGCATGTTCATAACATACAAAAATTATCATTTTATGTTTTAATAATTTTCAGTCTAAAAAGGTCTTGTAATATCAGAAATTATTAAGTGGATTTGTTATTTCAGCTGTTGATAAACAGGCATACACTAGGGATGAATTATTTCAATTAAAATGCGCTGTTAATATCAGAGGATTTGTGTTGTCTTTAAAAATGCGATTACAACAGTGCTACGTGAAGGAACCCTCGATTACTAAACAGGCACACGTGGTTGTAACAGATAACCGATAAATCATTGTGAAATTTGAGACGCTTATAAACATATATGAATAATACTCCTTATGAAAAGCTTGCATGTCTGCATATTTAGAAAACATTGCAGTATTATATAATTTGTCAAGTTCTGTAACAACTACTGGAGATATTTTTGAAATTCTATATAGATATCATACGGCTATGGCCCTTACGCACGTTATCAATCAACTAATGGCTTGTGTTACAAACATGTGTCATTTATTTTAATAATCAAGTTGTTTCAGTTGCACTATATTTCATTTGATATGGTTGTATATGTATCATGATTGCTTATAAAATAGAGATTTGAGATATATGTCAAGAGGAGTTAAAAAAAAATAATACGAAAGACAGAGAATTGACAGGAAATACCACATTATTTTCTACCGGATACAATGTGGTTGTCAAACATATCTTAATTCATAGTTCAAAATCATATTGTGACTTAGAAAAAATGATATTGTTTAAATAACAATAAAACAGCATTTTAATTGTTCTTTCTGTCTTCATTGGTTTAGGCAAGTTTGCAATTTCGCCGGAATCTTTTACCGTAAATGGTTGTTTAATATTTCTTTTTTTTTATGAGATAGTAATATATATTCTATCGCAAATTCGTTTGCTATAATTTACATATATTAAGAAATTGTAAATTCAAAAGTGAAAGTAAACCAGACTGTTAATTGTTTCTTTTATGCACTAAAAATTAAAACTCTAAGGCTAAGTAATTTCAATTTCTGAAGAAAAAAATCCACTAATTAATTTAACCCCCTGAAATACAATTTTAAATCCTGAACGCAGTTTTTCTTTCTTCTTCATTTTCTTGTTCATGTGTTATCTTGACACTTATTCCATTATTGAATAATTTCGTGACATTCTTATCTGTATTAGATTTTTAGTATACACAAACCCTAGTTTATCAAGTTATAAAATGTCCAATTTTTGAGATTTTGTTTCACGCCCGCCTGAACAAAACCGTTGAATACTTTTTAATAACGTATTACGTAACAAACACAATGGCCTGTCTTCCTTATTTCCTTCGCTAATGCTCCTAATTGATAGGTGTTTTTCCAAGAACTTAAGAAAAGAGCTTTCAAATTCATAAAATAAAGTTCAAGTTTGTATTGAACAAAACTTGTTACCATTATGTCACAAACGGGCCACTTAACCGGTGACATACAAATAATCAAGTGATCACCTTTTTAAAGACTTACAATAGGCTTCAATTATATCATAATGTTCAGAACTCATCTGTTCTTTACATTTATAGAATTTGATTTCAACGCAGTCAATAACGTACTATATTTACTTGTCTTAACGTTCAATTAGATAAATTGTTTATTAATGACAAATATATTTAGAATTGTTTGCACTTCTTTTGTTATAAATTATCTAACAACGTAATGATGTTCTCATCCGATCGCCTAAGTAAGTAGGAAAGTACTTTTAATCAACATACATAATCATGATATATTTTTAACTCAGAGTTTACATGTAATAGTTTAACCAATTTGGTTTTGATAGTGAAACAGAGTACGTTTATCTCATTTTTGACATTTTGTTTTTGTCTCAGAGCGTTATCAATATACAAGGACAAAATCAAAAGTATACTTACACACCAAATGCAACAAAATACATAATTATAATGTCTTCTTCCTCCAGATTGTGTTCTACGCATTTACCTTGACAATGTCACTTAAAGACTAAAATCCCTTATTTACAAACTCATCATAGATGCTACGCCTTGAATTGTCATACACTAGAAGCGCGTTTCGTCTTATAAAGACGCATAAGTGAAGCTCCAAATTAACCCATTGTCATTCTTTGAAATATGTTTTACCCAGTTTGAAGAGGAGCATACTAGGAATTTATATCACGTTCATTATTTTCTCTCAGAACCAATCTTGTGTTTATTAACATTTTTAGCTTGAATAATATTTAGTATTGATTGAAATATTCTTGTAATGGACTTCACAAATAAATGTTAAATTGATAGGTAATATAGCATATCTTGTCATCAATAGTAGGACAGACTTTTATGTATTTTCGGAATTTGTACAGTAACATTTGTTCCCCTTTTGACACATCCGAAATGTCACTTATGAATATATGATCTCTGAGTTGTTTCTTCATGCCCTGACTTTGATACTTTTTCTTGATTACACTTCTGTTACAGGTCTTTTAAGCATTATTCAAACGATGTACACTTAATTGACACACCTAATCTCACAATTAATTTTCACTCTCATCATAGTATATTTACCTTGACCTTTGAGACCTATCAAGAACATTTCTATACAATTTTATGGTAAATGCAAGTAACCATAACACTTTCGTTTTGTAAATTTAATCCAATACTCGGCGTTTTTTGGAATGTTGGATTGTGACAGAGAAAAGGGTTGCAGTCACCAACTGAAACGTTTAAGTTAACAAAACATGGTAATTTTTTAAATTGATGTTGTATAAAACAAGGCTACTTGTCGTAATATCATAAAGTTTTGAAAGTTGTACAATAAAAAAAAAAAAAAAACAAAACAAAACAAAACAAAACAAAGCAAAAACAACAATAATAGTGAGGAATGTGTCAAACTGATTTCCATGCATGGGGAATCTCCTAGAAAAAATATGTGTGCACAAAGATCAATATTTGAATTGTTGAAAAGGTAGCACTAGGAAACATATTTTGATCTGAAACTGTATTTTTAGCTGGACAGCTCTTAAAAGACTAAACTCTTTATTGGGATTTTTCTGGTCAATTATCAGATCCATTCGCTTGCAGTCAATTAAGAACTGTTCAGTCTGTTAGACGTTGTATTTGTTGTTATTTACCTTTACACGTCAACAACATACTGAATACTGTGAAAACTTAATGAACAGTACTAAATCAACTACAAGCAAATTTTCTCACGAGAAAGGAATGTATCGCAGTGGATAAGTCTGTAAATTGAAAAAAAGATTTTAAATTATGAAAATGACTGAATTAATACTGGTTCAGACTTTCAAATAACGTCAAGATCAAAATAATCATGACCATTTCAAACCAAAATTGGTTCACTTGTGTAGATAAAGTATATTTCAATGATATTGCCGTGTATTCAATATTATGCATTTCCAATTTAATATAATACTTGAAATATATAGAATTATTACTGTGCGGTCATTTTTTGTTTTAAAGATTGAACATTAATGTGTAAGAACTTTAGTTGCGCTTTTTCTTTTGTTTCTAACTGATTGTTCGAAATATAGACATGTACTTGTTCATATAGCAACACAATAGGTACATGATCTGCTTACTCTTCCGGAGGTATTGAGTTCTCCTATGTTTTGGTGGGTTTCGTGCTGCTCAGTCTTTAAAATGAAACATGCCTTAGCCTAGGTTTTTACAAAGTTTAATGTCTGTTTTCATTCTTATCACTGATACTGAAAAAGATAATACATTAGTTTCCCCTCATATCAACAGTAATTAAACGGAACAAAATCAAATTGATGAACGGCTAGGTAAACAATTTACAGCTTTTAGAATATGATAACCTCAGTGTACTAAAGATGTGAATAAATAAATCAGATCTTCTTGGCTCTACTCGCAGTAAGAAAACCAATTTTAGTCTAAACAACAAACAATGAAAAAATGCCGTATACAACTTGTTTATAAGTTATGAAGCTAAATCAAGTTATTTATTATGTACCTGCATTAGAAACGTTATAAAGCATTGACAATTAAACAAAAACATGTGAACTAAATATCTACTTCATAACTTATTTTTACCCAGATGCCATAATTTGCTGTTCACAAAAACGCTTGTCAAAAAGAATAAAACCACTATATACCGGTATGCACTGTTATGTTTGTTGAGGAAGTGTTTTCAATATTCATAACGGTAGATGTTTATTACAAATTTGCTGACTCAGTTTGACGTGAGTGTCTGTGTTGTTTTCCATCTTTTCATTTTGTATTTAATGCAAACCAAACATGAATTATCTATTTTACGGTTATAAATTACTAAAATATTCATATTATGTCTCATCCATTTAGAAAACAAATGAGTCATTACCCAAGAAAAAACTAGCACTAGCTAACCAATATTTATACATGCAAGAGTGAAGGGCATTGTACTGTCATATCAAGATCATTAGAATTAATTTAAACTAAAAAATAATTCTGAAACTTATAAACTATACACTTGTATTATTAGTGACAATAACCTCATACAACTCTAATTTTTCTTTTCACAACAATGAAAACCAAGACACATTCGTCAAATTAACGTGATACATGTTTGCTGATGTCTAATGAAACCGTAAGGTATGTGGTGAAGAGAACTAATTAACGATAATGCCATATAATACATTATGGTCAAATGAAACCTTAAAGTGCTGTAATGAGAAGAAATACAATGATATAAACTCGCTATTATACCACATCTTCTTTAATTTTATGTCATCATAGATACCAGGATATATAAGCATATAGTACTTTACTTAAAATTGAGAATTGAAATGGGAATATGTTAAAGAGACAACAACCCGACCAAAGAGCAGACAACAGCCGAAGGCCACTAATGGGTCTTCAACGCAGCGAGAAAATCCCGCACCCGGAGGTGGTCCTCAGCTGGCCCCTAAATAAATTGTGTACAAGTTAAGTGAAAATGGACGTCACACTAAACTCCAAAACATATAAATGAACTAAAATTAAAAAAACATACAAGGCTAACAAAAGCCAGAGGCTCCTGACTTGGGACAAAAATGCGGCGGGGTTAAACATGTTTTGTGAGATCTCAACCTTCTTCCTATACCTCTAGCCAATGTAGAATAAAGAAACACATAGCAATACGTACAGTAAAATTGCCTATATCAATAAGCACGCCTTAAAATTGATATTGACATTTCTATGTGTTTCGGGCATCATTGGAGAGACATTTTGTGTGAAAATGCGCATCTGTTGCAGTGAAATTATGACCAGTTATAAAAATAAACATGTAAAAAAGAAAATTTATATTCAGGAATATATACAGTGTACAAATTTATCTCAGAAAATATAGTATAAACTCTTCTTTTTTCAATTGATCCCATGCCCGCGGTTTAAAACTTTATTCAATACTTTGAGTGCACAATTCGTGCTCAAAACACTAAAACAAGTAGTTTGATTGATTGTGGTCTGGGACATGGAATTAGATAAACTCAGAACAAGTTGTTCAATTCGAATAATGTTTAATGGGAACCGTTTGAAATGGTATGTGCTATTGAAACCATAATCATGTGGTTAGAATGCATGTAAATATCAAATAATGTCATCATAGGAAGTAGTTCCTCGACCAACAACGACTTTAGTACATGTTTCTACCATATGTTATAATACCACTAGCTAAGAAAGCTATCATAGGAAAATAGCTTATCCTAGACAAAACTTTCACCAAATATTTGAATGGCTCTAGATCTGATTTAACAAGTTTCAATTAATTAAGACAGCGCTAGATTGAGTATGACAAAGTGAATTGTGTGAATGTTATATATTTTATTACCTGCAGATATTATTTCTCTATTGCTAGTTATGTTTTAGATATCACCAACTATAATCTATAAATAGTCGGCTTAACATTAATAGTCAAGTGATAAGTCTCAATGGCTTGAGGCAAGCGGAATTATTTTCATAAAATCCGAATTATTTATAGTATAAAAGCTGTAAAATGTTTTGAATTTGTCACTGAAGGCATTATCCGTTAAGTCTAGCACGTAAACAATTATCAACAAAAAAATTATAGAATTTCCTGCTTGTAACAACCTTTTCTATATTCCTATTTTTTTCAAGGACATTTAGAACTAAAATAAATTACAGAAAAAAGGTATAAGAACTATATTTTTTTACAAACATCTCTGTATTAATAGTCATGCAACACTTTCCTAATTGTTTCGTATTCCCTCGTCTATGCTAGCCATAAAACCAGGTTCAACCCACCATTTTTTCTTAAAAAAGTCCTGTACCAAGTCAGGAATATGGCAGTTGTTATCAAATAGTCCGTTTCTATGTATGTTGGCTGTTGTTTTTGTAGGTTGTTTTCCTCGGTTTTGGTTTGTGACCCAGATTTGTTTCAGTTAAATCAATGACTATTGAAAAGCGGAATACTACTGTTGCCTTCATTTATAGTTATACGCATAAGTCTATACAACATAAAGATAATTATTCTTTTGAATATGAACAGTCTTTTCCTTAGAAAGTCCATGCGTTTATCTTCCCAAGACTTGACACGTTCACACAACACAATAATACATTACAAGAGCCCATGAACAATAATTATATCTAAAATTTAAAATGCCCTCTACAAATGAAAATATGCCCTGTATGTCAACTATGAACAAGCTCTTGGTTCATAGAATCAACCTTTTTTCGAATACATTTGAAACAGAGAAACTCATCAACAAATTCCTAAGGTGGCTCACATAATTACTGTTATCACTCTTTATTGTTGTAAATTTGTTATATATAATAGAGAAGGTATGATAAGAATACTTTTCCAGCCAATTGAAACCGTAAATATATTATAAAACCACCAAGTAACATTCTACAGATGTTCAAAAGACACATGTATGTAAGACATCAAATATTATATTTTGAGGTTTTGCATAACATATCTGCATAATGATCTAATTGGTTTTGCATGACTAACATCCAAAAAGCCTCAGATTAAGAACGTGTCATTAAGGTGGTACCCAACACTACAGGGAGATAACTCTGTAAAAATCAGCTAAACGTTTTAATCACGTTGTTTTGTTAAGGAAATATTAAGCTTCTCAATGATCAAAATTAGTGTTTGTCAAACTGCTATATAACCAACGAAATTTTTCTGATAAAGTGGTTGGTTCAAATTTTTTGAAATTTTTATATTTTTGTCAAAGGGTCAAAGTAAACAATTTGTCAAAATTTTATGAAAATTAAACGAGCCAAATTGATATTAGTCAAGGTGTTGGGTACCACCTTAATATCTAATATGACTAAAACTTTCACCCACATAGATCTTGTTGTAACAAATGCATTTTACAACGACAATAATGTGTGTTAAGTCAAAATGAATGTTAGGCTGTAGCATGTATCAATTTTGACATAAAAGTATTTACAACTTCGACAAAACAGACAAATAGATAGCTCCTCTTAGAATAGACTATATGTCACCAAACCAATCCAAATTAAGGTAGTTACTAAACTATTTTCCATTTAAACAACAGATATATTTATATATTATCCCTTACAAAATGATATAATATGGTAAGGAAATATTTCATGACAAGAAGTTCTTAATTATTCTTTGTAAATTTTAACCAATATTACTACAGTACAGTACAATTCATGAGATAGTTACCATTCGAAAAACAAATACACCGCCGATTGATGTGTTTAATCAATTTGGCTTGAAATTAAAGTTTTTAATATTCATTACCGACAAGAAGTTTTCTATTGTTCATATTATTATTGAATTTCATCACACAAAGGGATCATATAGATAAGTCTCTTAAAAAATGACTCTTAGATACAGCAAACAGAGAAGAACATTTGTCCTAACAACATTTTATTTACATTTAGTTTATGCTTAAGATAAACTAAAAATATAAATTAATTCGAAGTTACATTTATATCATTATGCAAATTATCGAGGAGTTTGCAACATGGTTGACTAATTAGGAAATATCATAACATAAACAGTCTACCATATGATCATAATAGATAAATGTAACGAAACTAAGTACATTTATCGTTTCGTCGTTTTTTTGTAATTTTCCACGGCGTTGTCAGTTGTTCTTCCATTTTCAGTAATTGTGTATAGTCTTGTGTCCCTTGTCGTTATGTTTGTTGTTTTATGTGCTTCAGGTCGGTCTGGAGGGCCAAGCCATTTGATACTGAATTTGTTCTGATGATGTTTGTTTTCACCATTGTCTCGGTATAAGGAGTGTTCAGCGCTCACAATCAGTATAACCCCTTAAAATACACCTGTGACGTAAATCTTTTGTTCAAACTCTCCATTATTTTTCAGGAATGGAGAGTTATTTTCTATTGTTCATCTTCATTCATCCGGACGTTTTGCCCTTAGGATATTTCCATGGGCACTTTCTTAAAAGTGTTCACCCATGGGAATAATTCTAAAGGACGTAACGCGATATTGAATGAAGATGAAATCTTACTAAAACGACTGATACTGGATTTTTTTAAATTGGGAGTAGTAATACAATGAACACTAAATATCTCATTATTAACAAACAGCTTTTATTTGCGAGTCGTAATTCCATCGTGTAAAATATAGTATCGTATTCACTAAAATTCAACAATATAATCCTCAATTTGTTTTCCGATGCAAATCTTGGCTGAACTGTTGTCACGGATAGTATCCAAGTAGGTAAAAACGAATATTTTCCATTGAGTCCCATTCCTCTTCTGTGCATCTACAAAATATCAAATGTGTTAACTGTGTGTGAGTCAGTGAATTCTATTGTAATATTGAACACAATAACATTGTGGTTTAATAGAATAAATAGTCCAAGAAACTGAAATGGTCAAAATGGCGTATTCGGTATTTTATTTGATTGTTCGTTGTTATAATTTATATATAGTACTAATGAGTACAATTTGAGGGGGTATGTATCACATTTGAATAAGGCTTGTGTTAAATATTGGGCGGGGTTTTTGTTCAGTTTTCAACAGAAATGCGTAACATAATCGAATTCATTCACTGTTGTTATATGTCCAGTGGCAAATATAACAGTTTTATCGGCAGTACAAATAAACGGCGTTAATCTTGAAATAAATGTTTAAATGAAATTAAAAGGTAGTTGTCCACTTAAATTAATTACATACCAAACGAAATCCAGAAATGCTTTTAATCATGCGGATTTTGTTTCTAAAATCAAACTGCTATATAACCAACGAAATTTTTCTGATAAAGTGGTTGGTTCAAATTTTTGAAATTTTATATTTTGTCAAAGGGTCAAAGTAAACAATTTGTCAAAATTTTATGACAATTAAACGAGCCAAATTGATATTAGTCAAGGTGTTGGGTACCACCTTAATATCTAATATGACTAAAACTTTCACCCACATAGATTTTGTTGTAACAAAATGCATTTTACAACGACAATAATGTGTGTTAAGTCAAAATGAATGTTAGGCTGTAGCATGTATCAATTTTGACATAAATGTATTTACAACTTCGACAAAAACAGACAAATAGATAGCTCCTCTTAGAATAGACTATATGTCACCAAACCAATCCAAATTAAGGTAGTTACTAAACTATTTTCCATTTAAACAACAGATATATTTATATATTATCCCTTACAAAATGATATAATATGGTAAGGAAATATTTCATGACAAGAAGTTCTTAATTATTCTTTGTAAATTTTAACCAATATTACTACAGTACTGCACAATTCATGAGATAGTTACCATTCTAAAAACAAATACACCGCCGATTAATGTGTTTAATCAATTTGGCTTGAAATTAAAGTTTTTAATATTCATTACCGACAAGAAGTTTTCTATTGTTCATATTATTATTGAATTTCATCACACAAAGGGATCATATAGATAAGTCTCTTAAAAATGACTCTTAGATACAGCAAACAGAGAAGAACATTTGTCCTAACAACATTTTATTTACATTTAGTTTATGCTTAAGATAAACTAAAATATAAATTAATTCGAAGTTACATTTATATCATTATGCAAATTATCGAGGAGTTTGCAACATGGTTGACTAATTAGGAAATATCATAACATAAACAGTCTACCATATGATCATAATAGATAAATGTAACGAAACTAAGTACATTTATCGTTTCGTCGTTTTTTTGTAATTTTCCACGGCGTTGTCAGTTGTTCTTCCATTTTCAGTAATTGTGTATAGTCTTGTGTCCCTTGTCGTTATGTTTGTTGTTTTATGTGCTTCAGGTCGGTCTGGAGGGCCAAACCATTTGATATTGAATTTGTTCTGATGATGTTTGTTTTCACCATTGTCTCGGTATAAGGAGTGTTCAGCGCTCACAATCAGTATAACCCTTAAAATACACCTGTGACGTAAATCTTTTGTTCAAACTCTCCATTATTTTCAGGAATGGAGAGTTATTTTATTGTTCATCTTCATTTACCCGGATGTTTTGCCCTTTTGGTATTTCTTTGGGCGCTTTCTTTAAAAGTGTTCGCCAATGGAAATAATTCCAAAAGGACGTATCGCGACATTGAATGAAGATGAAAACTTACTAAAACGACTGATACTGGATTTTTTTAAATTGGGAGTAGTAATACAATGAACACTAAATATCTCATTATTAACAAACAGCTTTTATTTGCGAGTCGTAATTCCATCGTGTAAAATATAGTATCGTATTCACTAAAATTCAACAATATAATCCTCCATTTGTTTTCCGATGCAAATCTTGGCTGAACTGTTGTCACGGATAGTATCCAAGTAGATAAAACGAATATTTTCCATTGAGTCCCATTCTCTTCTGTGCATCTACAAAATATCAAATGTGTTAACTGTGTGTGAGTCAGTGAATTCTATTGTAATATTGAACACAATAACATTGTGGTTTAATAGAATAAATAGTCCAAGAAACTGAAATGGTCAAAATGGCGTATTCGGTATTTTATTTGATTGTTCGTTGTTATAATTTAAATATAGTACTAATGAGTACAATTTGAGGGGGTATGTATCACATTTGAATAAGGCTTGTGTTAAATATTGGGCGGGGTTTTTGTTCAGTTTTCAACAGAAATGCGTAACATAATCGAATTCATTCACTGTTGTTATATGTCCAGTGGCAAATATAACAGTTTTATCGGCAGTACAAATAAACGGCGTTAATCTTGAAATAACTGTTTAAATGAAATTAAAAGGTAGTTGTCCACTTAAATTAATTACATACCAAACGAAATCCAGAAATGCTTTTAATCATGCGGATTTTTGTTTCTAAAACTTTTTTGCTTCCTTTCTGATAATAGGGAAAGAATGAAAAATACTTTCAGTTTGCTTGTATTGCCATTATTTCCCAGGAATGGACAGTTATTTGGACTTTCTCTATAACGTAAATATCTTTATATGCATGCCCATTTAGGAGCTTGAGATTCAGTAGCCCTTTTCACAAAAAATCTTAAGTGTAAAATTTATCGTAAGTCTAAAATATTCCTTAACAATTCAACTAAATATTTTTATGTGAAAAGGGCTACTGTAGTTGTCGTTGAGTGCTATCTGTTACATTTATTTTTAATTGATTATTTTGTCATAAATCAAGTCGTGGATTTTTCGTCTAAACTGTTACACATTTATATAGCCGACTGTTTATAGCTGACTATACTGTATGGGCTAATCTCATTATTGAAAGCAATAAGGTAACCTATAGTTGCTTACATCCACGTTATTTGGACTATAGTGAATTGTTGTTTCATTGGCAATCATACCACATCTCTTTATTATACGATGGTTCAAAACTCTTATTTATTTGAGATTCTAGCTCATTAAAATAAATCAATGAAATCGCATTTCTTAACACCAGTTTATAATAATACTTACACCTAGACCTAATGTTCTGTAGGGCTATAAATTGTAATAACGACAATTTATATTTGTAAAAACCAGTATTTTTTAATGATAAAGCAACGGATTATCAAACATTTTTTCTTCAATGAAGATCATCATTTTGACTGCGGAAAATGAGACATACCACATTGGACTTAGCCAAATAATCATTGCTTAACTGTAATTATATGACCAATTCTGTCTCTATCTGATTCTCCTATAATTACCATCTATAAAGTGACACCATCCGGAAAATATTCCGGAAATTGCATTAAATAGTAATATATTGATGATAAGGAAATCGAGACGGCTTTCAATGATAAAAGTATTGGTTGCTATTTCATGAAATACATTGTGAATAATCTGTCGCCGGAAGGATTGTCCAGACAATATAGAAAATAAAGTTTCATAGAAACATATAAGTACTTGTTATTGATAATAATTTACTGGCTGGTAGAATGCACTCTCTATAATAATTTAATTTTGTCATTAACATTCTTACTTTAGCATTTGCATGTCTCTTTATCCGCCAAATCTTTTAACCGTGTATTCATGTTACTGTGAATATTCCAATTATTTGTTATTTTTGACATCGTTTAGTTGCAAAAATAGTTTTACATTGATATTTCTTTTTTCTAAATCGATTGATATAATTTTCGTTTGGCCACGGTCAAACAGTCAGCACTCCTGTGGTGTCATGAAATATCTATGGTATTCAATATCAATCTAACTTGTTGGAACACCCGGGCTCCTTCATATTTGCTTTCTTACTTGACTTGTTACTTGATTTGTTTATTCTTAATGGACATTTGAGATTTGAACATTGATAAACTACTGTTATATAAATGGACACGATGATTACATGTAAATTTATTATTTATAAAATGTTGTAAGAGAGGCGAAAGATACCAAAGGGACATTCAAACTCATAAGTCGAAATAAACTGACAACGCCATGGCTAAAAAGAAAAAGACCAAAACATAAACAACAGTTCACAAAACACAACATAGTAAACTAAAGACTGAGTAACACGAACCCCCATCAAAACTGAGCAGAATCACAAACATTTGCACAACATGTAACAAGTTCCTTATCAGTGGGGAACGAATTATATTAGAATTTGAAACCAACTGTTTCAACAAATTTATCGGAGGAATAATTAGATAATAATCTTTAAAAAGAATATTTACATTATTAGCATGATCGTTGCCAGGAATAATTATATGTCATCAATATGAATGTACTTTCACTTTTTTTTAATATTTGTTAGATATTCAACAAGTCCATTTTTATGTAGATTTTGTTTTATTGTGATGTATATTTCCATATCATAATTGCAACACATTAAGAAGTAGGTGTCTAGACTCTCTTTGTGTCTGCACATTTTGAATGCAGATCTGAGGCTGATGTTGGATGCATTGGTGCGTTATAATTTCTTACATATCGAAATAGTTTTCTTTCCGGTTGACTAACGTTTCCTGGAACCGGACATTGAACATTTTATGTTCAGACTAATATAATACATGGAAATCTTTAGCTAGCTTATGTTTAGTTTATAACGGTATAATAGTGACTTACCGAAGAAGGTTGCGTTTCAGACATATATTCAATCTTAGGAATATGCTTTATTAAAGTAGTCAATTCTTGCCTTATCAGTTGATATGACGTATCAAACTATTTTATAGGAGTAACATGACAGTTGTCACTTTAGAGCAGGATCTGCTTACCATTTTTTGTGGGGTTGATTTTACCATGCCATTGTCAGTTCGTTATATAGATATAAGAAGATGTGGTATGAGTGCCAATGAGACAACTCTCCATCCAAGTCAAAATTTATAAAAGTAAATCATTATATGTCAAAGTACGGTCTTCAACACGGAGCCTTGGCTCACACCGAACAGTAAGCTATAAAGGGCCCAAAAAATTACTAGTATAAAACCATTCAAACGGGCAAACCAACGGTCTAATCTGTATGAAAAAAAACGAGAAACGAGAAACACTTATGAACCACATCAACAAACGACAACTACTGAACATCAGATTCCTGACTAGGGACAGGTGCAAACAAATGCAGCGGGTTTAAACGTTTTAATGGTACCAAACCTTCACCCTTTTTCTGAAACAATAGTGTAACATCACAACATAGAAAGACACACTATAAAATATCAACTGAAATAGCTTAACTCAATCAAAGGACATATTAACACCAATGAACATACACTGAACAAATAAATTTGACCTATGATACAATGTAAATACAAAATCCACATATGAAATTGAATAACACTTTAATTTCTTTCTCCCCTCTTTTAGAGAACTTCTGCATATATTGTTCAGAAAACTTTTCTATATATAGTTTCTTTCATCACTTTGTTATGTGTAAGTGTCATTGCACTACGTGTATTACAATCATTCTATCAAATAACCTACCATGTTTACTTCTTCCTTTTTTTATATTTACAAAACCTTTAAAATAAACAAATATGAGTGTTAATATTGTAATAGTCAGAAGCCGTTATATGTCAATTGAAGACTAACCGTTAAAAGTAGAAAAAATAAAACAACAGATTACAACTGTCTGATTATTATTTTTTTTTTTTTGAATTCGAGGTAATTTTTGAATTAATATTAGGTAATATTCGTTATTTAAATGATACAATCATTTGTTTAGGAAGAGCGTCAATATGTTAGAATGATACCAATAATTGGTTATAACTGTTTATAGGTATGGAATCTGATAATCAGGAAAATAGACATAATATAAAAGGGTGTGACTATAAACAGAAAGTATGTTTTGAAATCTTTAATCTTTTCCTTTTTTTTTCGTGAAAAGTGTTTACGGTCTTTCAGCTAGTAATAGAACATATAAATCAATAATGAATGAAACATAACAATTAAGTTTATAAGCATATGGGTATTTCAAATGAACTACTACGAACATTTGTAAAAAGCTATTAATTCAGCCGGAATCGGTTCGAGTGGTCGTCTTAAACGCTCAGTGATTTGATAGAGCATGGTCCTTAATAAACGTTACAAAAATCCTTCTAAAGAACGGTAATTAGCCAAGCCGTCAACATGTACCACTTAAAATCTGTCATATGTTCTAATTTTAAGCACTATTTTATCAATAGTAAACGATGGCCTTTAGATCTTGTGACATGCTTCATTCAACCAGCGGTGTAATTCATACGTGAATTAGGAGAAATTCTAAAGATCTACTTAATAGTGTATGCCTTATATTTTTCAGTTATTGGTTGTTTGCCTGTGAGAGAGCTTTCACATGTTTATTTTATCTTAGTATTAAACCTTTATTGTGTATTCAATATTACGGCGTTTGGATGTATTGATACTCATCCACGCCTGCTATTTTTATTATTGCCCCTGCTATGGTTTTACTAAGATTTCTTACAACCTCTGTTTTGCCCTGTGTTTATTATATATGTCAGTTTTGTTATATTTAAGTCTTTACGTCGGGCCTTTTATAACAGTTTTGTAAGAGTTCTTTACTGCATTCCTATTATTCCCTATTCCGTAACTGTGATCCTCATTCAATGTCATAACCTCCGGTCTTTGTATTGTTCCTATACCCTATTTAATAATCATGATTTTACGGAATGGAAAGAAAATTATAAACAACACATCTTGTAGGTTATCTACGTGCATAAATAAACGTATTGGTAATGCTACTACAGCCAGATTATTTAACAAAATGCACGTGGATATCCACAAATTTTCCGTGCAATGCCAAAAATGACTAACCTGTTTTAGATTAACTTCTCAAAATACTATACGGTCAACAGTGAACGGAGAACCTTTTCGCTCTCCTTTTCCTGTGATATTACTTGAAAAACTCAAAACCTAATATATGTGGTAACTTGAACCCAACCTAAGTGTGGTATTCAATATGTGGGACAGACGGGACGAGAGTATTACAAAAGAAATCAAGAACATCTCTACCGCTTTCGTAGACCCAAAAAATTCAAAAGTTTAGTATATCAACATTTAAATAAGCATAATCACAATCTTAAATATATAAAATTCCAACCCTCGAAACCGTTCAGAAACAACCAGGAGAATCACACAAGCAGTTTGAAAAATCACGCGAAGTTCGCGAATTGTTTTGGATAAAAAGACTTCAAACAGCTTATCCTCTCGGTCTCAATGACAAAATATTAGGGCAAGGAACATATCTAAAACTTCTATCGATGTCATTAATATTGTTGATAAACGACTTAGAAATAATAGGTCTCATGGTAAACGCAAAACCGTAATCAACGTATTAAACATCGTATAAATTATACACTTGCTGATCTGTTATCTATAATAAAGAATAATGGTAGACATCAAGTATTATGCAAACTGGGTCAGATACCTATAAGTAAATTATATGCTATTTTTCTGGAGTGTGATAAAATTTCTTTTTAGCCCGTTTTATGAATACACCCGTATTATTACAGCCTTTTGTCATCACAGGCTATTTCCTAGTATTGATAAACCTGAAAATCATAAACGACATTTTCTTAAATTAAAATATATAAATAGAGGTATTGATTTTATTAATTTGTCTAGCATATTCAATGACTCTTCCGTATATAACTTAATACCTCCATATTTTGATAATATAGAACAACCCATTATTTCGTATTCTTATAAAAACCGAGCAGAAATTTGATTTTAATTATACGTCAATTACATCAGACGTCTATATAGAAAATAATGTTCCTTCCACTTGAGACTGCGAAACATCTAGTTTTATATATGTTCCCTATGGTCATGTTATTACAGGAGACCTCAACATCGTCGAAGACCGTGAGGTCATAACTTTTCTAAAGAAAGGACCGAAATACCGTCCTCCATCTATAATAGATTGGAAACAGTGTCGTCAGGTCATTAAAGACGCTCTGTCTGCCTACTGTAAAATTGGTGCAAACGTGAAAAATCGGATAAAAATCTTTAGACAGTTATTTGAATAAAATTATGAATACTGTTAATATTCGAATATCTCATTTAGAAAACAATTCTGAAATTAATAATAGGATCCATGATATTCCCATTTCAAGAATAAAAATAAACTCAAGGTACTCGCAGAGCGGTTTGTGTTCGTACCGGCAGACAAGGCAGCCAATAATGTAGTGGTGGTGTGACGCATATACTACACGGAAGTTCTTCAAAACGAAATTATCAATTCCTCTACATTCAGGTCCGTTCGCACCACAGAGAGTCAAATCGTTAACAAGCATACCACTGCCACTACCCAACTTAAAGCATCTTCCGGACATTTGAAAGTCCCTACCATGTACTGGTTACCGAAATTACACAAAACCATTTAAATTCCGTTTCATCTCCGCATCGAGTAAGTGTTCTACTACTAATCTATCAGTTCTTCTAACTACCTCCTTACTACTATCAAAGAACTGGTTATTAACTTTTGTAATAAAGCTTATGAAAATAATGGTATTAATTATTTTTGGAGTGTTAAAATTCTTTAGAGGTTTTAGATAAAATACATGCTTTTGATGGTCCTTATAATTCTGTTGACAGTTATGATTTTTCTACTCTGTACACTACACTTCCACACAATCTTATAAAGAAAAGTTTTTGTATTTGATAAAATGGTCTTTCGAAAAATCTCATTGTAATTTTATTTGCTGTAACTCGTTTAAAGCCTTTTCTGTAACGAAAAGGAAAGTATGCTAGATACACTTACTGGAAATGTGAGGATATGATTGAAGCTTTAAATTTTCTGCTAGATAACATTTATGTACGTTTCGGCGATAAAGTGTATCGTCAGGTAGTAGGTATTCCTATGGGCACTAACTGTGCCCTTTAATAGCAGATTTATTTCTATACTGCTATGAATCTCAGTTTATGACCAAACTCAGTAAAGACCCATCATTGTTATATTTAGTTGATACATTCAACAATACCTACCGTTATCTGGATGATATTTTTTCGTTAAATAATCCAGAGTTCTCTAAATATACTTCCGAAATTTACCCAAAAGAACTTACTTTAACTAAATCTAACATAAACAGCAGCAGTTGCCCTTTTCTAGATTTAGACATTTCAATTTCTAACGGGAAACTACATACTAAAATTTACGACAAAAGAGACGATTTTTCATTTCCTATTGTTAATTTTCCATTTTTAGACGGCGATGTGCCTTTGGCTCCATCATACGGTGTTTATATATCCCAACTCGTTCGGTATGCCCGTGTGTGTTCTGATGTCATAGATTTTAACGAACGTAATCAATGCATCACTGGGAAATTATTGTGTCAGGGATTTCGATACCATAAATTACTTAAAACTTTTACTAAATTCTTTCATAGATACAAAGATTTGATTAGTAAATTTGGCTGTACCTGTAGAAAACTTATTAAAAATGGTATTTCACATCCTAAATTTTACGGTAATATTGTACTTAAAGCGAGGAAATCACTATGTGATCCGTGTAAACTCATCGAACCTTTAAACAAACTTATAAGTAAGGGTTATCGTACCAATATTGAAATTAGATCTCTGAATATAGTTTACATTGGCACTAATATCGATTTTGTCATTAGCAAATTAAAACATAACTAAGTTGTATCTTCTTTTGAGGCGGGATGTTTAGAGACACACACGTTAATTTTTATCTCTTAAAGTAGCTCCTCACTATCCTACTACCTGTCGATACATTTATTTTGGCATTGCACAAGTCATGTCTTCTCTGACTGTTCATGACGTTAAAATACTAAATCCCTGGGATGTGTTTTAGTTGATTTTAGTCTCTGATGCATGATTTTTATCATTAATTGTTTTGGCTTTTAACTAGCTGTCAGTAACTGCGAGTACTCTCAAATCGTACTTTCTTGTTAATTCGACCTGTTGATACTATTTTTAATACTTTTTGTTATTTTATATTAATATGGATCTTGTCTGTATACCAGCTTTGATTACTTGGAATATCTACTAATTTTCACTTCTTCGTACTACATTTGTATTAACATCAAGATTATTCTCCTTTAATCTGTACAGGAAGTTTTATTGTTGATATTTACCCTTATGTATCTAGTGTTAAATTAGGTATTTATATGACAGACCTTTCTTGGTATTCCTAATTATTGGAAGATTTTATATAGACAGAAAAGTATACCTAAAACGACAAAGTTATTTTTCATTTACCTGTATATATTATGAAAACCGGTTTTTCAAAAGTGATTATTTTCTAAGGGTTTAATATTTCGCGGTAGTGTTTTGCCATGGCTTTATTTGGACTTGTTTGTTTGCTTTTTGGCCTTGAATGTTTGTCCCTAATATTTTATTAACTATGTATTTACTTTCAGGTATCACAGATCGAATTTATTCGTTCATAGTGTGTTAATTTACGTTTTTGATTGAGTTAAGCCTTCCAATTGATGTTTTATCGTGTGTTTTTCTATGTTGTGATGTTATACTATTGTTTCAGAAAAAGGGAGAAGGTTTGGTACCATTGGAACGTTTGGTCCCGCTGCGGGTGTTTGCACCTGTCCTAAGTCAGGAATCTGATGTACAGTAGTTGTCGTTTGTTTATGTAATTTATACGTGTTTCTCGTTTCTCGTTTTTTATATATACTAGACCGTTGGTTTTACCGTTTGAATGGTTTTACACTAGTACTTTTGGGGCCCTTTATAGCTTGTTGTTCGGTGTGAGCCAAGGCTCCGTGTTGAAGGCCGTACATTGACCTATAATGGTTTACTTTTATAAATTGTTATTTGGATGGAGAGTTGTCTCATTGGCACTCACACCACATCTTCCTATATCTATATACAATTATTTTGCTGTTATTTCAAAAGCTTCTATTTTTCTATACTTTACACTATTATTTTCCATGCTCAATTAAACGATCGACTACTGTTATTCTAAAAAAAAAAAATCGGAAACGCATATACAAATTACTTTTTTAGGTCATGAAAAATGTTAGTTTGTGAAAATATAGCTCTGATTCCCACACCAAATATACCATGTATGACAATTTTAAAATGCTGGACATTTTGATCGAAAACTTATTGGTTGAGTTCGATGGAAGGATATTCAGCAGACAGTCGGTATTCTAATAGGTACTAGTTTCGCAACTCTACTGGACGACATGTTTTGTAGTCATATGAAGCAGAATTCATTTATAACCTTCTTAAAGACAAAAAGAAAAAGCAACTTGCAACATTCTTTAATTTCATTTTTTAAATATATAGATGATGTTATGTCACTTCATACACAACATTTCAATGAGTGCTAACATCTCATATATCCTAGTGAAGTTGCAATTAAGAATATCACCGAAAATATGCTTGATGTATGAATCTTTCCTTCGAATTTGACACAGATGTAGGACTTCAAACTAAAATTTATTACAAACGTGATGATTTCAACATACCAATAGTCAAATTACCATTTTGTCACAGTTCATTGGTATCTAAAGATCTAAGACTGCAAGAACATGCTGCTAATGAGTTGAGACACCAACCAATTCGTGATAATGACAGTAAAACTTATGAAGTATCGATTTCAATTGTTCTTCATCAAAACTCTGTTAGAGCAGTTTTTGTACTATAAGCACACCTCTGTTAATGACATCCGTATAGTATGAACATGCAGGAGTGAAACGTATTAACTGAGATATGTAATCGCTATACTATAGAGATGAGGGTATGCTACTGCTTAGAAATGAGAAATTGGCATTCGGAAAGTTGAAATCATCACGTTTTCTTAAATGTCGACTGAGGAACTAATCGCATTTTTAATCAAAGGCTACAAATATGAATATTGCCTCAACATATAAAATATTCTTGTTAAAATTTTCAATGTTAACTACTGTATTATCTACATTTATATCTAATCATTTGCGTCGACTCTTTTATAGGTACCAAACTGCAATACTGCTTGTGTCTTTTTTTTTTAATTACATATGAGCTATTTCCTATGTTCCATTCAAGAAATAGATAGAGAAAAGTGACCAGATTGTGAAATTTACATCTGGTATTGAATGTGCTCATATTTTCGAAATGTGCGAATACAATATACATTATTCTTGTAGACCTATATTAATTAAATATCATTACAAGATTTCATTATGTGAAATGGTACGTAACATGGTACATGTTGAAGGCATACAATGTTTCTAAAAAAGGCCAATGCAAAAGGTAGCTTTTTGTCAAATTATGTTTATAAGAATGTAATTAGTGAAGGAAAAAACCCAGTTAACTGTAAGTTGTACATCTATACTACTTAAACAACGAGGTCCAACCTGTTAGCCGGCATGATGTATAAACGACGTATCAAAGAATTCAACTTTAAGTATAACTTATATAGGACAATGGTGCTGTTTAAAATTACACAATTCTAGACCCTTTTGTTTTCCACATAAATAATAATACCAATAATTAACAAGTTCCGGGTTGAAGCCGATACCGATACCAATAGTATGTGTCACATGCAGTTTCCGGTTTCCTGTAACCTTCTGTAAATCTCCCTCTATCAGGAGAACCTGGAATTCTTCCAGTATTTGTTTTATATCTATGCTACACTTTAGTACACTATTTAACAAGTCTGTTTTCTTCCACCTCAATACCATCATTAATTTGGTTACATAGTTAAAAATCTAATTTTGTTTATAGTAAGTTTCTTGTAGTATGAAAACCAGGACGAGTTCAAACAGAAAGATTTTGAAAGCAGAGAAAACTGTGCACCTTACAATTAGCATGACTTTATCAGATGACAATACGAATACTAAAAATCTAGGCTAAAAATAAGGCATAGGTACTTTAATTCAGTCACGGACACGCGATGTCGTGGTTGTTTTCTAGTATATAAATAAAATTGTTTCACATTTACTCTTTGCTTAACTGTGACAGTTCAGCTCTTGATGTTACAGGAAATATCTGCATTATGTTTGACACCTCACAGAATTACAAATAGAAATGGAAGAAGATGGGGAAGGAAAATCAATGGGATATCAACATTTAAAGAGAGGCGAAGGATACCAAACTCATAAGTCGAAAATAAACTGACAACGCCATGGCTAAAAAAGAAAAAGACAAACGGACAAACAACAGTTAAAAACACAACATAGAAAACCAAAGACTGAGCGACAGAAATCCTATAAAAGATGGGGGTGGTTCAGGTACTCCGGGTAGACAGATCCTGCTCCACAATTGTGGCACCCGTCGTAAAACACAGGCAAATCATATTTACTATTCATTTGAGATACACCAGTAGTTAGGTAAACATATGGAAAAGTAAAATGAAAGTAAACAGGCTCATCGCGAAATTAACTGTGTTATAGCTTAATTTAAGTTCAAGTTATTATTACCTTTGATGTTTGTTAATGTACATTCGAATATTGCCTGGATATAGTATTGTTGTAACAATCTATCATTAGTTAATGTATACATATTGCCTTGAAGTATAGATTATAGGTACTGGTGTTGTTAATCATCTTAATTGCGTGTTATGGTGTTCTTTGTTTTTTTTTGTCTTTGTATATATGTAACCTTTATTGTTAAGTGCAATTTAGTAATATCATTTTGGTGTGACTCGCTATTAATACACCCCGCAGTTGTGTTATTGTGCTATGTTAAGTTTTTGTATTGTCTTTAATTTTTGCTTATGTGCTTTGTCTATAGAGTGCCATTTTGTTTTTCTTTGTTTTGTTTTTATTGTGATAATGATTATAACACAATGTTAACTGCTGTACCCCAATTTTTTGACATTTTACCTACTATGTCTGTTTGTTTTACTCACACATTGTTTTCAATATAATTTAATTATATACGACTGTCAAGTGAGAGGTTTAGCTAGCTATAAAACCAGATTAAATCCACCATTTTCTATATGCAAGTACAAAGTCAGGAATATGACAGTTGTTTTCCATTCGTTTGATGTTTTTGAGCTTTTGATTTTTCCATTTGGTAAGAGACTTTCTGTTTTGAAGTTTCCGTGGAGTTCGTTTTGTTTTGAAATTTTACTTTTTATTATAATTGAATTTATCTAGAAATCAGCAAAGCAGAGTATTTTGGATTACGAAGGTGGTTGGATATGTTTATTGGATTTAAAACTCTTGAGGTTTAAACTTTATTTGAGTTGTTAACACATAAAGGTAGACCTACCATCGAAGATAAAGGTAGCACGAATGTTGAATATTATTTTTTTATGACAACATTCCTATGACCTATGAAAGAGTTGAATGCATACGATATGTATTTACATATTTGTTTTCCAAATGCATTTAGATATATAAGCATTTCTATTTTAGCCTGGCGTCTTTGATGAGATTTCACAACTTCTGGTTGACATTGTACTAGCCTAGTAGTTAGCACTTTTGGTGTTGACATGAAATGCCATTGATCTATTTACATCCTGTAAATTTAATGTTTAGAAATATCTAATCAACCGAAACACTTTTATTCGTCAATACTTGCCTTTGATTGCATAATTTGTGCTTAGCACAACTTTTCTGAATTTTAGGCGTTTATTGCCGTTAACTTCATATTTGAATTGGCCTTCACACTGTTATGATTTGAGCTCTGCTGATGAATTTCATCTAACAAAATGCGCGTCCGTCTCACCCAATTATTATCAAATGAGTATCGTTGAGACATATCTGCATGCTAAGTTTTTAAAATAAAATGTGTAGGAAAATGTTCCCTTAATTAACAAGGATAAGGAATTTTGGCTGTTTCTTAAAATGCTAGAAATGATTGACAATCTAGGAGAATCTGCCTATACTTCCGGAGCACCATAGATAACCCACAGTTATAGCATTTTGTATGTTGATTTACTATCAGTTCTTGTGACATTTATAAATATCTTTTGTTTAATATGGTCAGCTCCTTTTTTCATATCATTAATAACGTTTACGGTGCAAATTTTATTGCATCAGGTAGATACGCATTTCTACATTTAATGTCTCTTCATTGATGCTTGAGGCAAATGCATTTCAAATTGATAAAAAATATGAACTATGAGTATGCAAATTTCATTTTTATATGTGTATGAGATCTGGATGGAAAACACAATAAAGTTACATTGTGTCAATAGCCCGTGTCTGTGGTGACGTTTCAGATTTCAATGTACGTTATCTATACTAGTCAACAAAAGAAAGGTAACAAGCAATGTATTTTCCATATATAGTGAAATTGGATACACTGTACCAAGGTAAATAATTGCCCGATTGGTCTAATGTTTACAGTGTTATTTTCTTATCAAAACCATTGATTTAAGGCAAATACACGATTTTTCTTTGCAATTTTTTGTTATTTTAAATGTCGTTTTTTCACCCAAAAAATCAAAAATCGATATTAGAACTGAAAACTTAAACGTAAACATGGTCTGCCTAAAATTTTGAATGCCTTTGCAGATATTTGATTATTTAATTCTCATCTTCGAAATTAAGTGCCGACTTTCGTCAGTATTTTCCGCAAAATAAATTTGACCCCTGTGTTCAATAACACGATTTTTTCTCACTTTCCAATTTGGTCAGATTCTTTTAATCATATGCATTTGCTTTGAAAATGAAGGTTTTGTAATATATAATTTAACAGTTTTTCCTATTTATTATATGTTATGATAAATTGGAGTTCAAACTTGTGTATCGTTACTTTTGTTGACTAGTATATGTGCCACCGGTAAATTATTAAAGATGTATTTACCATGAATAAATACCATGTATTAAACTATTAATAGTGAAAAAAGGTTTGGTATGGAATTTTTGCTGTATCTGTAGAAACCTTAGTACAAACTAAATATCACATTCTAGTGTTTACTTTGATGTTATTTATTGATCTATAAAATTAAGATACGATCCATGTAAGCTTGTCGATCCTTCAAAATAATTTATTTTAAAAGGTAATCAATTTAACACTGTAGAAAAATCTTTTAATTTTTTTTATCGGTTCTTACATTGATTTTGATATCATTAAATTAAAAGCAATTCAAAGAAAATGAACATACATTGTATTATTTAGTTATTAACAGTTACGTGTATTCTTCCTGTCTCTTGTCGATATTTATAGTTTGGCAGCTTTTCCATGACTGTTTATGCATTTGATGTGTACTGATAGATATCTTTTCATGGATACAGAATGTTGTTCATAACTTGTTATTGGCTTTGAAATAGTTTTTAGTAATTGCGAATTCACTCATAACAGTGCTTTGTGTCTGGTGTTCGTTGTTTTTACCCTTCTATAGATCTGTTGACTCAGGCCCATTACTATTGATTTTTTGTAGTTTGTTCTTTTCGTGTGTTGTTTCCCACCGCACAGTTTAGGGCGGTCTCGAACATATTTAATCCCGCCACATTTAATATGTATCTGTGCAAAAGCAGGTGCCTGTACTTAAGTGATTGTTTATCATATTTGTATTTTATTATCGCTTTAAACAATAATAAGTCCGTTAGTTTTCTCGTTTTAAATGTTTTACAGTTGTCATTTTGGTGCATGTTATAGCTTGCTACGTGATATGGGTTGAAGGCCGTACGATAATGTATATTTACTTACTTCTACGTAAGGAAGTCTATGGCGGAAAGTTGTTTCATTAGCAATCATATTACATCGTTTCGTTCATTTTACATATTGACATAAAGAACTTGACTGTTGATAAATATTGTGGTTGTTCTCTGTGACAATAGATTTAACAACATCGTATGTGCATTTCGATAAATAATGTCTCGTCATTGATGCTCAAGAACAGAATATTAAAAAGTAAAATCACAAAAATACTGAACTCCGAGGAAAATTCAAAAAGGAAAGTCCCTAATCAAATGGCAAAATCAAAAGCTCAAACACATCAACGAACGAATAACAACTGTGATATTCCTGACTTGGTACAGACATTTTCTTATGTAGAAAAAGGAGGATCAAACCTTGTTTTTAAGCTAGCTAAACCTCTCACTTTTGTGATAGTCGCATCAAATTCCATTATATTGACAAAGATGCTTTAAGAAAACAAACAAACACAATAGGTAAACATGTCACAAATAGGGGTACAACAGCAACACAAACCAAAAACTGGGGGTGATCTCAGGTGCTCCGGAAGGGTAAGCAGATCATGTTCGTGAAAAGGGAACGGGATTGGAGTTACAACATAAGGAACACGAAGTGATAATTTCAACTTCACCATTTGGAACTCTTGGTTTACAAAATTGAAAGCGTCACAAATGGGAAGCCGAAACCATCTCTTTTGTCGCAATGTTTTGTTTTCAACCGACCCTCATTGTCAATTTCTAGATGTAAGTCAAGATATGAGCCAGACTTAACTGTATCTGTTGCATCTCTCTAAATAAAGGCAACAGTAGTAAAACGGAAAGTCCGTAATCAAATGGCAAAATCAAAAGCTCAAACACATCAAACGAATGAATAACAACTCTCATATTCCTGACTTGGTACAGGCATTTTCTTATGTAGAAAATGGAGGATTGAACCTGGTTTTATAGCTAGCTAAACCTCTCACGTGTAAGACAGTCGTCTGGCGCAAATACAAAATTTCAATCCTGGTATCTATGATGAGTTTATTTACAACCACTGGGCTGATGCCACTGCTGGTGGAGTTTTTCTTCTCCGAGGGTATCACCAGCACAGTAGTCAACACTTCTGTGTTGACATGAAGTATCATTGATATGGTCATAATTTTAAATTAACTGTTTACAAAACTTTGTATTTTTGGAAAACTAAGGCTTTTCTACCTCAGGAATAGATTACCTTAGCTGTATTTGGTAAAACTTTTAGGAATGTTTGGCCCTTAATGCTCTTCAACTTCGTACTTTATTTGGCCTTTTTAACTTTTTTTGATTCGAGCGTCACTGATGAGTCTTTTGTAGACGAAACGCGCGTCTGGCGCAAATACAAAATTTCAATCCTGGTATCTATGATGAGTTTATTTGCATCAAATTCCATTATATTGACAACGATGCTTGAACAAAACAAACAGACACAATAGGTAAAATGTCAAAAACAGCAGTAAACATTGTGTTATCATCTTAATCACTATAAAAACAAACAAATGTAACAAAGATGCTAGAAAAGGCATACATCAAATTAAACATCCTCATTTTTGCTTTTTTATTAGACGATTTAATTTATCTATGTAAAATCCGCCCTAAAGGATTGAAATATTTTAAGTACTGGCGTAGAATCGCTAGTTTGATGTCACACAGGTAGATATAAACATCCAAAACCATTTTAAGGGCTTATAAATACCAAAATGACCAAAATATAACAAAAATCAGAACAAAATTAGGATAAGAAATCAGTGATATACGATGGAGCTGCATTTCTATATTAAAAATGATTTTGAAAATTTAAAATAGAAATTGTCTGAAAGAATTTAATCATAGTGTTCGGTACACTTTTAATCTTTTCGATATTTCTATATATCTATATTTTGATTATGTAACTTTGCCAATAATTCATTGAATGGGATAATGTAAATCACAAATAAAGGACGCAAGTTACCGTCAATCACCAACATCCGCATCCTGAAAAAGACAAACTGACTTGGTTCAGGCAAACAATGCATGCTATATTCTTTTTTAAACACCACATTTACCAAAACGTGTCTTTCGTAATTTGTTTATACCACCCTGTATTTCTTCGCTTCCAAGCATATTTGTTGCGATATAAAATGGTGCCAATATTTCCGTGTAAACATCTATCACATTAGGTTAAGGCCGTATGGAACTAAAAATTAGTTCTGAGCTATTGTTTCCTGTTGTAGGCCTCATTGAGACTTTAGAATAAGAATCAACAACCACAAAACTGTTAGCAGAGGGTTTTGCCAAATGCATCTAACAATATCTTTGTTATCATCCATATACATTTCGTAACATAGTAATATGTCTACTTGGCTTTAACTAAAAAAACAAAGCGTACTTTACGGTATCAATCTCAGACACGCTTTGTTTATAAAGACTTCAGATTTAATAGGTGTTTTTTTTCATTAAAATAAGACCTGACGAACTATATTCTGGTTCAGAAGAACAAGTAGTAAAATAAATTCAACCAAATGATTTGCTGTGACTGTTAGGGAAGACAAATTACATAATAATTGACAATTTAAAGAACTTATCAAGAAGTCAAATTTGAACATGTTGATATTGCATCTTTAAAGGGCTCCAAACTTATTTTTAATGACACTATTAAATCCCCCAAAAGGTACTTTTATTTGTTCAAAAGTAATAATTCATGAACCTTTCTAAAATTATCATGATTTTTATTCGGATTAGGTGAAGAACAATAAGTGTGTATATAAGCTGACAGTTCTAAGTTAAGATATTTATATGTTCGTTTGACACTACATTTTAAGTAACAACAGCAAACTTGTTGACGGTTTGTCTCTTATATATTGGCTTCTCGTTTCTCGTTTTATATAGATTAGACCGTTGGTTTTCCGTTTGAATGGTTTTACACTAGTAATTTTGGGGCCCTTTATAGCTTACTGTTTGGTGTGAGCCTAGGCTCCGTGTTGAAGACCGTACTTTGACCTATAATGGTTTACATTTATAAATTTTGACTTTGATGGAGAGTTGTCTCATTGGCACTCATACCACATCTTCTTATATCTAATTATAGGATTCAACTCCTCAAATGTCAAACATACATGATGAATGCATTATGGAAAAATGTCTTGTGCTCACGAAAATCGGGCTTTATAAATTTGTATTTAACATTTTTTTTTTATATGTGTGTATCAAATGCAGCTTTTTTCTAATTGAGTCATTTCTATTCAGGGAACATAACCTACACAGGAATATATTGAAACCCATAGAGCCGATCACTTAGTGTTGTCATTTTAGCGGTATTATTAACATTGCCATATAAGCGGAAGGTTTGGCTAGCCGTAAAATCAGGTTCAACGCACTATGTTTTCTTAAAATTGCTCTGTATAAAGTCAGGAATATGGCAGTTGTTATCAAACAATCTGTTTCTATGTATGTTGGCGTTAGCTTTTGTTGTAGTTCAATGTAGTTGATGTGTTTCCCTCGGTTTTAGTTTGTTACCCGGATTTGTTTTTGCTTAATCGAATTATGACTTTTGAACAGCGGTATACCACTGTTGCCTTTATTTATGTTTTCGAACTTTTAACGAAACTAATTAAGTTCTTCCAATATCAAGTCCCTAACATGTGTCTATATATTATGTATGGCTCTAGCTAACACTGGATCTAGGAATATTTTACTTAATCTAAATTAAAACTTCCAACAAAAACATTCAACACCAATTGCCAATATGGCACAACATCTCCAAATATTAATACGATATACATGTAAGAAAAATACCAGCACTGTCGCGATTTATGACGTAGGACTGTCAATGAACCATTTGAAGGAATAAAACTAGGTTCGTGTACACCCGACGCCTTCATTTCTTTAATTGTAATCAATAGAAAGTCTAAGAAAAACAACCAGTAAAAGAGAAACACTTATACAAGGTAAGTTTGATGTTTGTGTCATTGAGATGATTTCTTATTGACATGAATCTTTTAAAATCTGTATAACAAAACACCTATAAACACTATAACAGGTATTTCGCTCATATTTATAGACGGACAGCTCAAACTACCTAACCAAGTTTTGTCTTGTTTGATGGGCAATCCTCGTTTTGAATTCACAATTGTGTTCAGTATTATTTTCATACTTTTTGTCTTTACCTGCTTTCAATGAGTATGTTGAACTACTGTATCATTAGCCAGTCAACACTGAGGTTGTTAGTTCGAATCCCACACGGGGCAGGTGCACTCGACTCCAATCATAATTGGCTAGGATTGACAGTTTTTCTACCGAAGGACGATGGTTCTCTCCGGGCACTCTGGCTTCTTCCACCAATAAAAATGAAATAGCAGAATAGTGTTTAAAGTGGCGTGAAACACTAATCAATCAATCAATTAATCAATCAATCAGTAAATGAGTATATTTGCAGCCGAATTCCATAATCATCATTTCAAACTTTTCATGTCGGCAATTTTGTATGTATATAGAAGCATATCGATACTTATCTCATACGTTCATGCAGCTTTAATAGCAAACGTTATAGCATTTTTAAATAAATAAATTGTAGCACATCTTTAATTGTTTTCATTCATTGATCTTACAGTCATATCAACAAAGTTTATTGTTTGAAGCAAAACTAAAGTGTAAAAATTCAGCATTATAATTCTGCACACATTCTTCTGATAACAAGACTATATCATGTCTTCCAGGACACTTCAAGGCTTGCCTGTCGAACACCTTCAGTGAAGATAACTGACTAGTATAAAAAATTCAAATTATCAACAAAAACAAAATGTTTCTCCAACAATCCCCCTTAAACTATTGTTCTTTCCAAAATTCCTCAGGCCTTATGAATTTTCGACACCGGTTTCTAACTCTCTACATCACTGATTACACCAATATAATAGTATCTTGTTTTCGGCAGTTGCACTCGCTTTTCGATACGGTTTGCTATCGTCAATTATTTTTTCCGTTTTATAATTGCTTTTCGTTTATTTACAGTTAAGTAATTGTCTTATACTGATTTTCTTCATACTGAATTTCTTTATACTGATTTTCTGCGTACATTTTCTATGTATCGTTTTGTAGTCATATGATCGAAATTGTAAAATGGGAGTTGTTGAGATCTCAAACGGTAGTCCAAACGAATTTTATATACCTGTCCAAATGAGAGACCTCGTTTGTGGTCTTCATCTGTTTAGTTATGTTGGAATTTGATATTGTTTGCTGATCTCGAACCGTTTTACACTTTTTATGTTGTAACTCTGCATGTTGCAGTTTGATATTTGTTGTTGTTTTTCTTTTATTATATACTGTCATAACTATATCTCCTCTTAAATAATTGCACCCTTTGTGCAGGTCGCGTGTTGTTTTGTGTACTGTTGTATGTCTTTTATACGTTTATTATGACAGGTTTCTATTAAAAAACAAACTTTAATAATCATCTAATCACAATTCGTGCAAAATATAATTTATTATGAGGAGGAAATTAGAGTTCAAAGACAAAATACGATTGAATTGGTTTATTTAGAATGAACTTTACAAAATTAAAAAATTAAGAATACACAATCAACACATAGTATGCAAAACATGCATAACATATCAATGCCTCGAATAAGATAACAGGAACAAGTCACATTAACTACAAAAAGCTGCATTAAAAATGTCTAATTGCATATTACTGGCAACGACGTTGCTGCCAATGTATAGCCAAAAGATGTTTAGTAGTATGATTATTATTTCATTGTTATCATGACTATGACAACATGATATCCTTTCCATTTAAACGAATACTTAACTGTAACAAAATCACAAACAAGTGAGAGGTTTAGCTAGTTATAAAACCAGGTTTAATCCATCATTTCCTACATAAGGAAATGCCTGCACCAAGACAGGAATATGACAATGGTTTTCCATTCGTTTGATCTGATTTAATGTTTGATTTTGCCATCTGATAAAGGATTTTCCGTTTTGAATTGTCCTTCGAATTGGTATTTTTGTTAATTTACTTTTTTACGGGGATAACCTTATTTTTCTCAAAGCCTCGCTGACAGATTGTAATATGGTCAGATATTAGATACGATATTGACCTGATAGTCATCCCTGGTGTCATTTCAACATTTTATAAAGTTGTATGTTTCGAAAGAGGAAGGAAAACGCTGCAAGACTGGGGTTGAAAAGGATTAATAACAATATCAATAAAGAAATGAAAATGGAATTACAAACCCAACCCCCTTATTAATTACTGTGAATTCAGCAATGCATTTAATCATTACTACAAACAGTGCAGCAGGAATATACGCATTAATTAAGATTTGCACTTAACACGGTTGTCTTCATTATTCATTGGCAACATTGTTAGAAATTGTTTAAATAATTTATCTTCATTTTTTCTGAATGAGAAAGATTTGGAATATATATTCAGTAAATAAATCATACTCGTTGTTATCCGTGAAGTATATTGTCAGTAATGGCGAATAAAAGCATATTTATTACCGTAAAAAATTCGAAAGATGACGTCAATTGCATCTTTAATGAACCCTTTCATTAATATTCTCTTGATAAGAAATGCCACTTGATGAAAAAGTTCTTATCGAAAACATTAGCTGTACAATATCATATCAGTTAAGCTTTATATTAAAGGTATATAGGAAACACACATAATCTCATTTGTTGTGAAGATACGAGCAATCGACCTTCACTGTCGGTTTAAGAAAATTCTTGTAGAAAACAGTAGTTGTGGTACGCTTTATTCTGAAATAAGTTGAATTATATCAGAGCAACTGTAGTTTTACAATATTCAAATCTCTGAAATTTATTTATAATATACAATTCAAGTTTTAAATCAAAGTATTAATATAAAATTGGATTTCATTAAAGTGCTTGAAAGGTGATATTACAAATGCCCAGGAATAATTATTTTAGAGTGCACTTGTTATTGTCTATGGTTTGTTGATAATACACAGAAACCGTGTTCTTCAATGACATCGCACATGTGTTTGCTCCGTGCTGAAAGCTCACTGTGACCCTGATATGAACACATCATATAAATGCGCTGTTCCTTTTTGTTGTATATAGGAATATTTTGTTCTGAATAAATACACCATATGCATAATTTTCAATTCTTAAACATGTTGAATAAAAAAAACAAAAGTCTACAAATTCGGTAATTAAAGGTTATTCCTTAAAAAAACCTTTTAGTTCAAATCATATATTGTCTCCCCGATTTTTATTTTAAGATATTCTGTGTTTTTGGTTGAAATCTTTTTTACGTAAAATCCCCGTTGAAAATAGTATTTTTTATATTAGAAGTGTTGTGAACTTGGTTGCTAGATACGAAATAAACATAAGCAACACACGATTAGGACGTAGAGTGTTAAGCATTATTTCCAATATATAATGTTTGATAATGGCTAGAAGTTAAGATCTTTATTTGTTTTTATAACTGAGGAAAAAGACAGATTGACCAACTTGTTTTTGTTGTTTACAATTAAATATTTTGAGGCTTTGTCATAAAATAAAACTTGTCACATGTACCAAGCTTATCTAACCTGAATTATATATTTATGCAATATTGTCAGTATTGACGCAAACTCTTTCATACAATTAGCCCTACGTTTTAGAAAGGTTCTTGTGTAACAGTTCGTTTGGACCTCTTCTAAATTTTACTTTCATAAATAAAGATAAACCAACCTATTGGTTCAGGCCAAACTAGTTCTTATCAATCTACGCATAACAGATAAAATTGTTCGGGAAAAGATGTTTTATAAAATTCTTTCATCGTAACGAAAAGAAATGATGAGATAAAGAAATTGAATTATAGATTGAATTAATGTGACATAAAATATCCATTTAGCATATACATATCACAATTGTAATTGTTACTGTCTAATGAACAAAAACATATCAACACATTAAACCCCTTTGTAAGAATATGTTATCCTCGACTGATCCAGTGATACTAAATTTCACTTATTTATATCAGTGTGGTATTTAACAAATGCATCCCTCACAAACAAACATGAAGTCATCTAACGAAAGTTTGAATGACGTTATTATGAGTTGTTTCAAGCTTATGGAATATCTGTATCACAGATGACCATGGATTCAATCCGATTTACAACTTAAATCAAAGTGATTTCATCAGAGTAAATGATGGTTTCGAAGTATTGACAGTATATTGTTAAGGAGAATTTCAAAACAGTCATCAAAGATAGCAGGCTTATAATGTGTTACGCTAGACGCACGTTTCGTTTAAATAAGACTCATCACGCGTTTGGATTAGTTAAAACGGCTACCCAGAGGGCATAGTATATGAATAAAGATATCAGCAGAGGTTATTCTTCACAAAACATATGTCTCAAAAACGTCTTTCAACCTATAAAATATGTAAGCCTTTCTATAAGTCTTTCATCGAAAATTACATTTCTACAGCATTAATGACATTTCATTTTCCTGCTTGAATTATATCTCATGAGGTACATGCATGATTAGGTGAAAATGTTGTTTAATATCAAGTTGTTGCATATATGCAGTGCTACATGTTTGCTCCTGATATCCGATCTATATATAACCTCCATTGAGATCACTTGTTTGGGTCCGTGTTGTCCATTCGTCAATTTCTATTTATGCTATGTAGACTGTTCTTTGTCTTTTGGTTGTTTTATTTTCTTTTTACCATGACATTGTCAGTTTGTTTTCAACTTATTAGTCTTTCACCCGTTTTGTACCTTCCACTACTCTCTTGCATAATCTTTTATGGATCGAATGATATGTAGAAATAACACCATATTTCTCACTGGTTAAATAAGGTTGGACTGTACACAACCGTTTAACTTGTTTGATACTTTTGCAAGTTCCACTTACTATGTTCCTTTTGACTATATGAGTATGAGACTACCATCCAAAATTAAACATTACTTATGATTATGATGCCTAATATTCTTACATATTGTTGTGTTCATTAATAAATATTTTGTGGATTATTTTGTCCTAAAATTGAATAGAAATTACATGCTGAATTGATACCATTTATGTTTGAATTTTGAACATGCTAAACAAGGGTCATTGTAAGTATTGCATGACAAAATACGCGTACGTGTTGATTACTTTTCTGACTTCTAAGTGGTGTATTACCGAATTTCAGCAAGAAAAGACTGAATTAAGGATAACTTGAGCTGCATTTGCATAGAAATTAAGCTTTAACCAACAAGTATATAAACAAAAAATACAATTACAGCATGCAATATATTTTTTTTTATCTTGCAATTGTCTCTTTTATCTTATTTCATTTTTCAGTCAAACATGTCAAGCGACTACGACTGTCTGCACATTTAGAATTTTACTTTCTCTTTATGTTTTGACAAGGTTTTGAATCAAGTACATAAGTTATGGATGTAAATTCAAATTGAACACCAAAATCTTAAACTTTACTTATTTTAAGTCTCTTTTTAGATGATCACAATGTCAGTTTGATTGTCACTTAGACAAATGTAAACAAGAAAAATAAATTTAGAAAAATAAATAGACAGATTTTAGTAAATGCCTAAAAGAGCGTAAAATCTGACCTCAAAATTATCAGAATTGTTTAAGTTTCTACTGAAATACATCTGGTTTTGGAAATATCTAAATAGGTCGACGATTCAGTGTACTGCTACGAATTAACTTTTATAAAGATTATACAGTAGCTTAATTCAAGATTCTCTACTGATTCCTTCTTACTTTAAGGTCGCAATGGCCTTTATAATAACAGAACAGAATATGGCCGATGTGTAAATTAGATGATAAAAATCGACACACAAACAATTATTTTCAAGAACAAGGTATGGTACACTTGACATGATTATGCTGATGATTTTCGTAAAAAAATAATAACTAGGATATACACAACAAGAATATTCATTAGTGATTAACAAACATAATTTCAAAGATATAGACATTTAAAATGGATACACAAACTTCTTTCTTTAGAAGAGAGAAACAAACACCATTAAAAAAAATGCATACACACATTTCCAGTGAGTAACACACTATGAAAAAGTATAGATACGCATGCACAGTTCAGATAAGACATACGAAAAATATATAGACAAAACACTATGATCATCAACTTCATACGATTTTGATGTTAACGTCGTTATAAAATCAAAGTGTGTAAGCTACAAGTTGAAAGTCGGATTACGACATCTACATTTTCATGTTCAGTGTTAAAGTTTCATCAAAACTTTAATTTTTCACCGTTAATTGTATACAACATCGAATCCTTTCGGTGTCTTAAATAAATGAAGCTTCCGAAATATAGATTTTTTTTTTAATTTAAAAATATCATTCTTCTTGGTAAAAATGATCATGATAAAAAGATAAAAACTTATTGGATCTATTTTTGTCGATTGTTCATTTCTATCATTGCCATGATTTTTTTGTTGTTGTCTTTTTTCCAAGTTAATTGGCCTTCAACGTAATATGATACAGAACTATTTTAACCAACCGTAAATTAATTCAAAGCTGCTGAACTTTAATTAGAATACTAGATGAATAAGATTACTATGAAATAGTTCCTGTGTGGTAGGGATCAAACAAATTATACGTTCTATCATAATATACGGTTATAAACAGTGCAGCGTGATATCATTGATGTTAGTTGCGATGAAAACAGTTGGTGTTTCAAGGCAGGATATATCAGTCCAGATGCGAATGTCTTCTAAAAAGAAGACATTAAAACAAAGTTTACATTTCTGCATTTACAAATGACATGATCCATTAACTATGTGTGCGTTATATTATTCAAGAGTGGGAACACTGGAATATGAAAACATCGGTCCGACTTAATTTACAATGGAAAAAGACCAATAACAAAGAACTGTTTGTAAGACACGATGGAGTTTTTAATGTCGTTAAGTAAATACGATTTTCCCCCTTAAAGATCAACATGGACAAGACCTTTACTCAAATGAACGTTGACAACATTTGTAAGAATTACTATAGATGTAACAGGACCGACGAAGCTGGTTGGACATCGTTTAATACTCTATAGTTTTCATGGGTTAACCTTGTATTGAGTCCAACAGTGCATATATATGTAACGTGGTCACGTGACTTTTGTGTGTAAAATGAAATCGAGTACAGGAAAGTGGACGACATCTACCGATGAAATATTAAATGCAATGTTTGATATTACTTTTCGGTAATGAGTTAGTTACTTATCTGATACATAAAGTTAAATCAATGTGTTTACGTTTGCCATGCTTTTTAAGAAAGCGAGCAAATAATGTTGCACCTCAAAAATAAAATGCAGTCTAAACTTGGGCAAATTAAAGTATTTTTTGCATATCAACCATTTATTGTTTGCTCAGTCTTCTGTTTTTTTCATGTGCATTTTTCGATGTTATTTGTTTTCGGGGTTTTGTTTTACCATGGAATTGGTTTTTTTTTACTCTTGAGTTTCCATTATATCCATGGTATCTATCGACTCTTATTTAATCAATATATCAAATTTCTTTATTATGAGACAGTCTGTTAGACATTCATCTAGTACATAATACGGATGACTTTGATTTCATCGCTCTTTAATTTTTGTATTTAGATATTTGATTCGAAAATCTCATTCGAAAAATATGGTTCTGAAATGCAAAGCACAAATAAGGCATCAAATTCAATCCAATATCTTTTTATTTGAATCGCCACTTTTTATTCTACAATAAAAATGCAAATTTTAATTTAAACAAATTAAAATTGTTTATTTGTTATCAAGACAATCAAACAATATCAAATTAAACTATATCTATCTTACAGTTGGCGTTTGTTTTTTTTTGTGTAGCTGTTCAGTGTTTATGTTGTTCCGTTGTTTTCCTCTTATAGTTAATGTGTTTCCCTCGGTTTTGGTTTGTGGCCCGAATTTGTTTCAATTAAATCGATTTATGACTATTGAACAGCGGTATACTACTGTTGCCTTTATTTACAGTACAGAGAAATGTGTTGTACAAATTTCTTCAATCAAACCGAAATGACATTAGGAGATTCAAAATTGGAACTATAAATTTAATTAATGTGACATACTATATCCATTAAGTGCATACATAACACGTGTGTTATTGGTATTGTCATTTGAGTAAAATGCCAGCCTTCTAAATTTATTGGCAAACAGCTGATTGCTACATGTAATTAGCTTCTAATGATATCTGTTTTTTTTTGTAAGAATATAATTAGGAAAAAATTAATTACAAAAACAAATTTAGCAAGTTTCGTTGACTGAGGTCACCGACCGTGCAAGACCCTCATGGGTAGTCAAGGTCGTTAAAATCCCTCCTCGTCGACGTAGGGCAACACAATTTATGTTGAAAATTTTACGTACAAGTCTATATAGAACAAAAACTGCATCAAACTTTTTAAAAAGCCTTACCTAGAGTTTGACGAAATTTAGTATTACCTAATACAAAATCATGAACTGTTAGTACAATATGCATTCTAATCATTGTATCATATTTCCGAATACCTTCTTTTTATAATGATATTACAAAACTAGAAATATCAATCCTCATCTTCATAAAAAGCAGTACATTTGCTCATCAAATTTTTTTTTCAATTTTATTCAACGTACAATATTTTCAAAATGACAATACAGAGACACGCTTCCATTTTCACATTCTGTATAAACGAATACTAAAATGAATCATGTTGAACTTTTCCAAACATGAACTCATTGTAAATGTAATTAAATCATTATAAAACTTGTGATGATTATGTAGTACGACAATTCTCATAACATTTATATACAAAAACATAGCAGTTCACTTTTTATATTAATAATTTTCACTATTTTGTAGTGATTTGCATACGTTCCAATCTCAAGGAATGTGCATTTCTCAATTGATCAGATATTGCATTTATGTCGTTACTTTGAAGATTCTAAAAAAATCATTTTTTTATTACTACGAATTTCACAATAGATATAGGAGTGTTACAATTATGTAAAAACTCTTATCCACTTTTATAATGGACTTTTGAAAAATTTGAACCTCCGGAAACTGCTGCTTGCTCGGATATATCTGAAATTTACATAGCCTGTGGCAGGCATGGGGTAATCGTAATCAGCAATAATTGATTACATTTTGCAATGTAATGGCAAGTTATTGGTTACCATGTAATTTCTGATTACAAATAATTGTAATTTAATCGAATACAATGTAAAATTCAGGTGTAATCATGTTAACTTTTTGATTTCTTTTATATTACATTCATATAATTACTTGCTGATTACAAATTTTGTATAAGAAAATAGTTTATTGATATGCAATATGGAAATAAGAAGATGTGAAGCATGAATGACAAAACTATCAAACTAGTATATGCTATGATTGATCGTGGTTCAATATGATTAATCATATCTTCTATATATGGAATGTTATGCGACTGTCATAAACAAGTGAGAGGTTTAGCTAGCTATAAAACCCGGTTTAATCCACCATTTTCTACATAAGGAAATGCCTGTACCAAGTCAGGAATATAACAGTTGTTTTCCATTCGTTTGATGTGTATGAGCTTTTTGATTTTACCATTTGATAAGGTACTTTCTGAATTGAATCACCTCTCATTGTTTTTATATTTATTATGCGCTATGTTTTGTTTAGGCACTTTTTACTGCTTCCAAAAGTGTTAGGTACAAAAGAATACACCATGCATAAAATATTTGAAATTATAGATTCAACTCGTTTTTGACCTGTTCTGCCTACTGTTCCGGATCACATTCCGTATTTTTTTTATTGGGTTTGTGTTGCTTACCTTTCAGTTTTCTATGTTGTGTTTTGTGAATAAACAAATAATACATGATGGTCTTGAAATAAAGATTCAAGGTACTGACGTTGTTTATCATTTTAATCACTTGATATTGTGTTTTTTTTATTTGTCTTAAAAAGTTTGTATATTGTTAACTTTAACTGTTTAGTCCATTTTTGATAACATCCTTTTGGTGTGGCTCGGTATGTATACATCCCGTAATTTTGGTATTGTGCTACGGTTTTTGTGTTGTATTCTTGCTTATGTGCTTGTCTATAGAGTGTATATATATCATTTTGTTTGTTTTTATAGTGATTCAGATTATAACACAATGCTGACTTCTGTACTCAATTTTTTTTGGAATTTCATGCGACTGTAACTATAAGTTAGAGGTTTAGCTAGCTATAAAACCGAGTTTAATCAACTTTTTTCTACATAAAGAATTGCCTGTTCCAAGTCAGAAATATGACAGGTGTCTTCCGTTCGTTTGTTTTATTTGAGCTTTTGATTTTTCCATTTGATAAGGGACTTTCCGTTTTGAATTTTCTTTGATGTTCGGTATTTTTGTTTTTTTCATTATTTTTCAAGGGAGATACAAATGTATGAATATCATTTTAAGAAAAGTTTTTCTTTTCTTGTTCCATTGTTGTTGTTTTTTGGGTTTTTTTTTGGCGATGAGCTCTTTTTACGTCACCTAATATCGTTAAATTTACCTGTCAATACCATCCAACTATTTTAACCAAGCAATCATTTTTTAAAAGCAAATATATCAATTGTATATAATTACTATATTTACCTTGTTGATTAGTTGTAATTTCGTAAGGCTCGTAATGTAGGCTTTTCAATCACTTCTTCTTGCAATAACACTTTCAGGACAATAGTAAAAATAGCATTACGTATCCTGAGGTACGTGATGCCATTAACAGAAAAGGATATCAAAGACAAAGCCCGCAACTCTGTACAATAAAAACAAATAAATCATTAGACTATATAAATTAATCCTCCTTTGTTCGAAAATTTTAAGTATTATCTTGAAAATCAGAGGAAAGTGGGAGAATATATTGAAAATTCAATAAATTGTATGACAACACAAGGCGATATACCTTTCCGATTAGAAATTTCAATTTCAATTTATTGGATACAAAATGTACATCTAGTCAAAGGGTATGCATGGATATAAATAATGCAAGAAGATTCCTTAAATTAAGATTTTCACGTGATCTAATTTCTTGCTGGGTGGAGGCTTCCTACATGGAAATAACAACTCAATCAAAGAGCCTGACTTTTTGTTAAAAATCTTACAAACGTAAACACTACTCAGTTGATTATTATTAAATATCTGAAGATCAAACATGACAATAATAATGTTCACTTTACTTGAATTATCAATTATAACATGTACTAAGAAACTAAGGTTTCAACGCCTTCAGGTTAGCTTAGATGGATTTGGCTTTAATTTCTAGGCCCCATTTGATTATGTAACCTTTTAACTGTTTCGGTTCTACTTCATTCGAGGCTATTAAATATTCGGTTTGAGCGTTCCTGATGAAGGCAAATCCAGAAAAAAAAAAACGGTTCAAACGCATGCAATTTAGTGCTGTTTTCACATTTTTGTAATCAACATTACAGCCTCTTTTCTTACAAATATCCACAAAGGATGGAAGATACCAAATGAACATTTAAAAACTGAAAAGTTGATATAAAACTTATAATTCCATGGCAAAAATTAAAAGACGAAAAAAAAAAAAAAAAAAAAACAAAAACAAAAAAAAAAAAAAAAAAAAAAAAGTTTACGGAACGAACCAAATCCAAAAATGGGTGTAATCTTAACAGTTTCGGCTTTTCACTTTAGCACTTCAATAAGCATGTAAAACGGGTCTATATTTAAAGAGGACATGTTTACCAGTCAAATGCACCTGTGTTAAAACTTATTTGTTGTTAAGGTGCGGTCGAATAGTTGAAAAACAACTTTAAACAATATTTTTCCTACTACTTTATTGCCAGCATGCATCAAGCAAGCAAATTACATGGTGATATGACACAAATCACTAACAAACAGGATTTGAACGAGGTTTTGAACAAGTACATGTACATTTAACTTGGATTAAAATTGTTAATTTATCTGTCTTAGACAACAATATCAATAATTTAACTTTCTTTTACTCTTTGATTTTATCCTGTAAAAAAATTACACAATATGGGCATATTTATTTGGTTTAAGCAAGGATACGACAAAAGGATAAATTCACAAAGTGGCGATATTCTATTATTAATACAGACAGCACCACGGTACAATAATATATAAACGACACAACGACAAATAATAGTCGCCAACCCAACACAACACAACTAACAATGAAACAAGTTGAAAGCAAAAAACAAAATAATCGGCTAAAGGAGAGTTTTTATTATATTTCTTGTTTTTGTTTGTTTCAAACGACATTTCAAAGACACAAAATACAATTACGATTTGTGGTTAGCCTCGGGAAAATGTTTTATATTATGTCATTCATAATAATATAGTTTGACATTGGCACCTTTACAAATTTTTGCTATTGATCCAAATAATGGTGTGATACGATGTAACGTTTTAATGGCAGACAAAAATGTAATACGATAAATAATTATGTGCCATCCTTAGTTAGACAGATTATCAATGTCTGAATATAACATCTATATTTCAATGTTCATGTATAAGAATCAAATCCCAGTAGGTAGAGCTTTTATAAATTGTCTGATTGTTATTACAAGTCAGTGCCAAGTATCATTATAAATTCTTAAATGATGCTGTACTTTACAGGAGAATGGATAGAACTAATAAATGACTTCAAAAATGTAGAGCGTCTTCAGCTCTTTTCACGATTTATCTTCTCGGGGAATGCTCAAACCTATACATCTAAACACCGGAGAAGGCTAGTAATACACGGAAACGTTGGAAGATATATGATTTAAAGGACCTATAATTATTGGAATGTATGTCATTCATCATGTCGGTACCGAAGAACTCACCACGGAGCTGATGATGCCCTTAGGGACTTACTGTTCAACTACAGTAAATAAAATTGTGCCATTGCTATTCAAAACAAATGTGTTATGACTATTAAAACAATTCTCAACAATCTATGTAAGCAAGAGCAATGTATACATATGAAAAATAAATCATGAGTGTCATGTTTAAAGATCCGTAAATTGTATTTTTTAAATTGTTTTAATATTTGGGTGTCGTTCATTATGTTTATTTGACAAATATTTTCAATACATCAATATTTAAAAAGACATAGTATAAGTAACACATATCTGATAGGGTGACAGAGGATATTGTTACACCGTACAAACAATGTAAACCGAGGAGAAACTGCTAATATGTATAATATGTGATAGTGTAATTATACGTATAGAATGTATATATATATATATGTAAACCCTTTTAACATGACAAATGATTACTTGGCAGACAACGGAATAAAAATTGAAGCACCAATTCCAAGAATGTTATATCAAGGTGACAGTAATTGACCGAAGTTCAAACGCAAATATGAAAAAAAAACAAAAAAAACATAAACGTTGGATTCTGTCAGAAAAAAACTGACGTTGATAAATCACATTTATACATTTGTATCATATACCATATTTTTCATCTTTTTTTCGTGATAAATGCCCAAGCCATAACGCAAGTAAGTAATGTTGTCGGGCTAATCTCTAATTAGATTCGAAGAAGAAATTATAAATTTAATAATCGTGTGTCATTCTCACTTAGACACATAAATTAATCTGCATTTCGAATTTATTTCTTATCAGATTTAGTTATCAGAGCGATTTCCCTATTGGTAAGAGAAAACTAATTGAAAGAAAAAGAAAATTAGCTCTGTATTTGCTATATAAAATGATTCATTCTTTCAGAATAATTTCGCACGCTTACGTTATGTTGTTGCATGAATTGAAAAGAATGAAATTTCGGGTAAACGAATGCGTTTAGATAATTGATACACGTCCCTCGAACAGAAATCTAAGGACAATACCAGACAAAAACATAAAATCAGTATTAATAAAGTGTTTTTAATACAATATGAAGACCTCTATATAATCCGAGTCTAGAAAAGTAATGAATAGATGTGAGAAACTCAAGGTTCTTCCAACAAAACTACATTCCCAACATAATAGAAAACATATTAGAATAAAAGACAACCACTGGCAATGCTCCTGCTTTCCAACAAACACTGGGTTTTATGACAGATCCTTGATTTTCACATTCCTGAAGATGCTACTACCTTTGGACAGACACTTGACTTTATAACAGATCCTTGATTTTCATTCTGCATATTGATTCGCTTTGCTGTGTTTTTTTTTTTTTTTTTTTTTTTTTTTTTTTTTTGAGAATAACAAGCAATCTGAGCGTACTGAAACCTAGGTTGTAACGTCGTCGTGGCAGTTACGTGGTTGACTTTTTTAACACGCACTTCTTGTATTTACCAACAATTCAGTTTTATTTTTCTAGATTTTGAATTATCAACACATGCATCATATTATCGAATATTAACTTATTACATTCAAAATTAATCAAACTACTATAAAGCAAAAACTGATTTTCAAAAAAAGCTACTTTTTCTAGGGTTTGTGTTGCTTGCGTTTTTTTATTTTTGTTTCTTTTGTCGAATGGCAGGAGAATTGTTTATGAAAAGCTGAGTACATTATCAAGTGCAAACATACAAACTATCACAACGAACACTGTAAACCTCTATAATACATCCGTTTTAACAGAAAGGGTTTTTATATCGTCTGTTAATCTTATTACATTATACTATTGTGGCATTCTATGCGATTCAAGGCATCCAATTACCTTCTTGGTATTGTTAGCACTTTCTAATACTAAAACACTTCATGTCACATATCAATAGATAACTAAAACAAACGTCTGTTCCTCAATTTATATGTAATTTTTTTTTCAATTAATTGTTCCATTACGATAACTTAGTTATCTTTGCATGTTTTGAACCTGTTTAATGGAACATTAATATATACAGGAAACACTCTAATATCAAATGCAATAAATTATTATAATAATAAACCAAGATCAGCATGTATACTTACTACAAAGTAGTTATATGATACATCAAGTGCTTACATATTATCCATTTCAAAGTCTAGACAACAAGTCTGCATTCAACACCTAATGTTAAAATTCAAACAATACACAAATACGTACACACATACATTTGTATATTCATACATCCACACATGTATGCTAACATGGGTACGTGCATAATGACATGCATACTAACATGCACACTAAAATGCATACTAACATGCTTATTAACATACATACTAGCATGAATATTAATATGCCTACTAACATACGTATTAACCTGCTTACTAACATACATCCACTCATGTATACTAACATGAATACATGCATAATGACATGCATACTGACATGGATACTGACATGCATACTAACATGCATAGATGCATTTGAACATGCATACATACATACATACACACATGCATCCATCCATGTATGCATGCATCCATTCATCCATTCGTCCATCCATCTTTTCATCCATCCATCTATCCATCCGTCCATCCATCTTTTCATCCATCCATCTATCCATCCGTCCGATCTCCCGTCCGTCCATCCATCCATCCATCCATCCATCCATCCATCCATTCAGTCATCCATCTATCCATCCATACATACATCCATCCATCGATACATCCATCCATCCATCCATCCATCCATCCATCCATCCATCCATCCATCCATCAATTCATCCATCCATCCATCCATCCATCCATCTATCCATCCATCCATCAATCCATATATCATCCATACATATACATACATACATACATACATACATACATACATACATACATACATACATACATACATACATACATATGCATACATACATACATACATACTAATATATAATATTGATATTTTATCTAACAACATAGATAAAGAAGATTCTTTTATCGTGTGAAACATTCATACACCAGATAATTAGACCATCCCTATTTTAAATACACACATTTATTTACTGCCTCAGAAAATTAACAATCACCATGTCCTAAAGTATTGACCTTTTACATAACAAATTTTATGTAGTTTTTTTCTAGAACATGCAAGTTACTATGCGCTTAATCAACGATATATATCAATTGAAATTACAAAAATAGTGATTTATGGATTTGTAGAGGATAAACTGAGCGTCGACAAAGCAGACTGACTTGATTTATTTTCCCTTTTGATAGGTGTTTAGAAATAATGATAAAATTGTTTGTTACCAAGAACACAGCATGTGAAGTAAATTGTATACTAATACTTGATAATATACGACAATGTCAACAAGCTTGTTTTATCTGGTTTTGTCATTTGTACTTTCTGCTTTCAGTTGCTTTATATGGCAGTGATACAGGTAATACTCATAATCATGGCTATATTAGTCAAAGAACAACTTCTTGCATGAGGATACGCTGCAATAAATATAGACTCTAGTGTTTCCCCTATCACACAAAAAGGGCATGGTAACTTAATTGAAAAAGGGCATCTAGAGCGCGCAAAAATTTATAGAAAGGGCACCTACAGTGTAAGGAAAATTAACAAAATGGGAACCTACAGTATGCTAAAAACAAGAAAGGCAATAAATTGTCATATTGCATTGGTAAAGTATGGACTGGCAGTTGTTGATGGAATCAGAACTCAAGATAGCAAGTGTATTGTTTCAAAATAACATTGTATATGCATCTTTAAATAAAGATGAAAATCAACATTATTTCGGGTAAGAGCTAAGGACCAAGGATGTATGTACATTACTAGCTATACATCTTTGTCTGACTTTGAATGACTAAGGCATAAATTTACTAGGCAGTAATTACATAATTTGACTGATGTGTTACTTAAATATGAAGATTAGGATATAAGATCTGAAAATCTAGTTCAAAATTTCACTTCAATTAGTTTCAGGGGACAGTCCTGATCAACATAAGTTGGGCCCCTTTTTTAAAACCAGGATTAACAGTATAAATGAACTTGTAGAACTTTGTAAGACTATTACACTGCATAATCAATATCCTTATAAAACATTTAGATCGATATTTAGAATTCATTTCTATAAAGTTGGAACCAAGGAATTGTACAAATTCTTTTTGGAACGATTCTAATAACTGTAAATTGTAAATTAATCGAGCATTGATCACGTCTACTTTCGATTTACAAATGAAATGTAAAGAGGAGTGACAAGTAGATAATAAATTTAGAATGAATCCGGATTCATCTACGGATTGGTTTGTTTTTAAAAAAAGGCAGTAAATTATCATTTTTTGAATTTGATTTGCTTAGTAAGAACTATATTTGTCTCTGTCATTTATTTTAAACTAAATTTATTTCGTATTTTAATTTTTTGTGTCTATAAATTCATAGAAATACTTTCACGTATGCGCAGTATATCGTAAACAGTAAAGGAATCACCTCGTGAAAACTTTTCTGAACGTTTTGAATAAAGTTCTATCTTTTTAATCGAAATTGAACGTTTTATACCAAAGATCACGAAATACGATCATTTGACGAAACTATGACAAACAAACTGCAAATTGTGATCGTTTTAGAAATATTGAAATTAAAAAGCAAACTGTCCGGGGGAAAACAATTTTGTTCAAATGACGAAACTACGACAAACGAACTGCAAATTGTAGTCGTTGGCCTTGAGAAATATTGAAATTAAAATGCCGACTGACTGATTTTACTGGGGAAAATTATTATGGTGGTCAATTATGAGGTTTATTAATAATTAACGGATTAGTGACCCATCCGTTGGCGATAAGCGGATTAACTGTAATCACAACTTTATAACAACTGTTAATTAGCTGAGGGTCATAAACTTGTCAGAAACATGTAGACAGGAAGAAAGGGCATTTTTGAGACAATGGCGTCATTTAGTAAGACAAAAAGGGCATGGCGTCATTTAGTAAGACAAAAAGTGGCATGGTGTCATTTAAAAGGGGCATGTCGTCTATCCATGCTAAACATGCTTGGGAGAAACACTAGACTCTTACATTGCTACAAGTGGATTATCGAACGTATAAAATCACGATGGTTAAATTATCGAATTCTAAAGTCTGACCCGAGTATCTATGCATTATATACCTATATAGAGTTATTTTCTTTCGGAACGATAGGTCATTCTTTTGAAGAATCAACCCGGACGATACCAAGTTTGAATGAAATTTGCTTCAAGGCATAAAATAATGACCTGTGTAATGTCATTCTTTTCTCCCGATTAAAGTGCAAACTATAATTTATTTAAACATTTAATTCGTTTGAAAGTTATCGTGTGTTGTTGCCAATTGGGTTTTACTTTTTATTTTTCCATCTTTGATAGGTTTAAGGTAGAAACAATCCTTTCATATACAGGAGTGTGATCCTTACGCAGAAACTGCTCCAACAGAGTTATAAGGAGGACAGATTAAAAATGACACTCCGTAAATTTAATGGACACCATCGCGAATTAGTTGATCTACACGATGTGTCTGTGTCTAAACTAACTAACGACATTTTTACCACGTCTTAGATTGTGGTTTACCATCTACGTCGTCTGTCTGCTAAGTACCAAACGTGACCTATTCCCGAATATGACTCTTTTGCTGAGTGTGAATTCAAATTGCTATACGACGTGTCTAGGTATTTATACATCCAACATTCATGTATGTTTCTTTTGTAAGTACGTTGGATATTGTGTTACCATTTTGTAAGTACGATTGGATATTGTGTTATGGCTTATCGTTTGTGGTTTGAATTCTGTATTTTTGGTACATTTCACATAAGTCTTATTTGTCAGTATAGTCGAGTTTATTTACGTATTGTGTTAGTCCAAATAATTATGACGTCGTCACAGCATTAATTTAAAATAGCCTTGTAAGACCGTTATAATCATGATAATTATTTGGAGTAGTATTGTGAAAATAATTGTGAATTTTTGGATCTCGTTCCATATAATTGTATGAATTTCAAGATTACCTGTGATAATATATACGTCACTTTTTGTGGCGTTGACCCATTCATGTTACGCGCAGTTTGTGGTGTCCTGTGCTGCTGTCGTTATCTCATGTTAGATGTCCATTGTTATTCAGCTGTTTACATGTTGTAATGTCCTATTTTATTATTTATTTATGTTTTTCTCTGTGCTGAATGTTCTTGCGTTTGTTTGTACTGTATTCCTGTCACGTAGTGTTGTCATTTTGTTGGTATTTTTAACATTGCCATATACGCGGGAGGTTTGTTTAGCCAGCGTTTTTCTTAAAATGTCCTGTACCAAGTCAGGAATATGGCAGCTGTTATCAATTAGTCCGTTTCTATGTATGTTGGCGTTTATTTTTGTTGCAGTTCAGTGTTTCTGTTATTCCGTTGTTTTCCTCTTATAACTGATTTGTTTCCCTCGGTTTTAGTTTGTAACCTGGATTCGTTTTCTCTTTATCAATTTATGACTTTTCAACAGTGGTATACTAATTTTTTTGTTTATCTTTCATCCATTCATTAGATTGAAATACCAAACATTGTCGTTGACGCACATTTTAACTATCGAAACAAATAATGTGAAGTTTTGATAATTTATTGTAACAATAAAGGGACATTATATTAGATGAATTTAATAATGCAAAATTTTTAAAACAAGCTAGATTTACCTTATTAGTGTGTAGGATTTTGAAAATCTTCAGATGCGGCTCAGGGATTTTGAAAAGAGGGTCTCCCTAGCAAGCCAACGTTTTGGAATACTAGTAAAAAGTATATGCATTTAAAAAAATAATAAATAATCTACCTAAGCTCCTGGTAAAAATTTCCGTTTGATCAATGCATATTTACCAGCGACGAGTGACACTCGGTCGATTTGAAAACTCGATTAAGTCGAGTCAATATCATAGTCTCGTCGATTTTAGCTAGTGTAAACTGAACCGATGTCTCGAACTACAGCTAATAGATTTTTTTGAAAGGTTGGTGTATGGTGACCGTCAATGAACACCTTTGTTGGTCGTCTTAGCAGATCTTTAACGAATTGAACATACTTCACCCACTATAATTAAGGACCTAATTTAGTTGACACAAGTCGAGAATAAATAATTGTCATAATTGCAATTCATAAATTTCAATAAGTAAAAGGATTAAAATAATTATGATAAATTCATAATAGTTGAATGCACAACAGACGAACCTAATCAGTAATTCAGAATTTTTTCTGTATTTACTTATTGATTTTAAAGGAAAATGATATTTTGATAATCGTTGACCAAGAAGCGTCAATTTAAATTTAAGTGTGTGCAAATCAATTATTGTTTCAAGATTTAAAAGGGATGTTAGAATCAGAAAAATAGAAAAGGCCAAATAAAGTACTAAGTTGAAGAGCATTGAGAATCTTTAAGTTTGCCAAATATAGCTAAGGTAATCTATTCATGTGGTAAGTTGTATATTCTAAGTTTTGTAGACTGTTAGTTTATAATAATGATAAAATATCTATAATATATTTACACTTTATACAACACAGAGGGTTTACGAACATCTATAGTATTGAATTTTACAAAAGTAACACATATAAGTAATATTCTAAGAGTCTCGTTTTCAATTATAATTTATAATTAAAAATAAGGAGATGAGGTATGATTGCCAATGAGACAACTATCCACCAAAGTTCAAACGAAGTGGATGTAAGCAATCATAGGCAACAGTATGGCCTTCAACAATGATAAAAACCACACCGTATAGTCGGCTATTAAAGGCCCCGACATATAAAATATGATACATTCAATTGAGAAAACTAGCGGCCATATTAATAACAATACACTTTCAAAAGACAAAATTAATTTGACCGACACGAACCAACGACAATCACTGAACTACAGGCTCCTGACTTTGGACAGGCACATAAATAATGGGGCGGTAGGTTAAACATCTGTGTGAGCGCTCCCCCTAACTTACCTACACCAACTCCTACTTCTCCCCAGCTTTACTTCCAGACTTTCCCCGGTTCCAACCCCTTACTCATATTTCCCTACCACTGACTTTCGCTAACCGCCCTCTCATTCCCATGTTTTCTTACCGCTGTCCACCCCTCTACTTATAAACTTTGACTCCTTCATGTATGAGTAGATCTTGTCAACACGATATACAACATTCGTTTCAATTTGTTCATTACTTCTGTATTAACTTTATATTCCCTGACGCAAATTGTACTTCTCTCCCCTTACTTCCAGACGAAGTAAGTTATGCTCATAATTGAGTCAAGCTTTCGACATCGTTACGATAATTCAGTGCTATTCAACACTTCGCTTGTTAACAATTTCAAAGTGTTCCGTAGTTTTACAGGAATATTATGCAGCATTTTACCTATGCAGAAAGGGAAACTTTTTTTTTTGTATCTTCGTCAGGAAGAACTAATTTACTGCAATCGATTTGTTTGAACAGTACTGGATTTGATGAAATGAAAATATTTGAGAAAGTAACAAAAATCTTTTACGAGTAGGTTTTTTTTTTGTACTGTTCATTTAATATTTTTTGGTAATATCCGAAATATTATTTTTTAAATATACTTTAATTCTGTTCCAACAATTCAAAAGATGGAAATCTAAACTTTGTAGACTTTGCAGCCAACCATAAATTCGTGTGCATGTTATTAGTAATAGTCCACAATAGTCTGTCTATGTTCATACTCGTTTAATTCATATGGTCAATACCTTGAGCCAATTCAAACGGAACAATGTCGGATGGGTTGACAGAGTAGGCGTTTTTTGCTATGAACACTTCTTCCGTTTCACGACGCATCGGAACAAATGACGCGATAGTGAATAGGTAAAAATCGGTAGATATCAATATTCGTCGGCATTATGTTGTCAATAGCAAATTATCGCAAAAATAAATGGAATTTGACTCAGCTATATGTGCTATTATCGGTCAACTATTTCGCGATAAACGAAAAATATGATAAAGTAGATAATAACATCAATGGTACCAATTATACTTACTTATGATAGGCAATTGACAATTTATGTCCCTGCAGTAATGCTCAAAGTCAAATTATCGAAAATTCCACAACCTAATAAAAGCGATGTAGAGCTTATAAAGATAAAAAGGACCAATAACATAACCAAATTAGCATAAAAGAAAAAAAAAAAAAAAACATAATACTGTTACATTTACCAGAATACTGATTTATTTATGTTAGTATGACTGCTGTTAGAGAAGTCCTTATCAAGTGACCATGCAACCGCGTACTCATCAATCGTAGAAAGTAAACGCCTTACGATCAGAAATTATATGTGTTACTTCTGTGAAACTGAAATTTCACAACTGGAAAACGAAATATCGTCAGATTTTCAATCGAATAAAAGGTATAATAACTCTTCACAAAATAAATTTTAAAAGCATATTTCCAGAATATAGAGTCAAACCTGTATTGCATGGTTATCTATGGGACCAACTTTACCATTTTCCTTCAATGAACATGTTTGAGAGTTGAGATAGAAAAAAGTATTAATACTTCTCATTAAAAAAAAAATGATATTGAAATGACATTTTTTTTAACTCCCCTTTCGATGTGTTATAGTATCCTCTATGCAAAAGAATATTTTAATGTTCAAAATAATCTCAACTGTATTTTGATTGAGAATCTATGGGTACTTGTTTCTTAAAGAGATGATAAATATGTTAATGTTTAATTTAAGAGCAAAACATTAGTTTTGAGTTTAGACGTTTGAAGTCTTTAATTAATGTTATATTAGAATCGTTAATGTTCTATAGATAATAAATATCAGTGAACGTGCTCCTTTATATCAGCAAAGCATGATATAATTTGATTTTGTGTAAAAGAACGACACATCGTAATGTGTTGATTACGTTTGTTCGAGACTATTTATAAGTCTTACGTTTTACAGATGGTTTTCCACGAGAGTTTCCAAAGGTTTATTCATGAGCAGATGAAATATGTTAAAGGGCTTTGTTGCATTTGCTTCCAATACATATTTTGGCTTTCATTAATATCCAATTAGATGAATCTTATTTAATCTTTCGATGAAACTTTATCCGTGAGGAATAACCTGCACTAAAATGCAAACATTCGATATTTGCCAAACAATATATAACGAGAACTGACGTGATAAACTGTAATCAAACTAAGTTTTTGCGACGTTGATTCAAACAATCGAAGACTTAATGTGATGTGAATGGTCAGCGACAAAATGTTTCACCTAAAAGTCACAATTTTCTTATACCGACTTTGTTTATACAACAAAGAAACTTATTGCGATCTGATTAAAATATTTCAAAAGCAACGTCTTGAAACAGGTTTCATCCCGAGATACAACATTTAATGTCAAAAGTCATTTGCTTCTAGATTAACCATTGATTTTACACCAGTATATTAAATCAACTGCGTACCTTATTTGTCCTTTTATTTTTTTTTATTCGATCGTCGAAACAGACGAAACGCCCGTCTGGCGTACAATTTTACTTCTGGTTTTTATGATGTTTTTTTATTCAACCACGTTTTACATTTTCTGGAATCAACTCTTACTAAAGCGGTCGCAACGAGGCTCACAGGACTGCATAGTATACGTTGGGAATACATATGCGTAGCTTAAAGTGTTGTGGTGAATTTTGTTACATCTCCCTATAACGAGAACATATTTGTTTCGTGTTTAAGTTTCTCATTGGGTTTTTAACGTATTTCAACAGAATATGATTACATTCCGTATGTCAACGTTTTTAGAATTTATTAGTTTTTCATTTGGCCTGATTTCATTTTTTTTAGTAACTTCCTTAAAATATTTCTTTAAGTTTTAATAGAAATGTGGTCTGCATTATGTTTTTTTTTCATTTAATGCAAATTTCAGAGTACTAATAGTGCACAAGTTTTTAATGTTTTTTTTTGTAATTTAATTCCATTATCGATACTTCGTATTAACTGTTGCTTCTTGTTCATCATTCAAGAATATGAGGTGGTTATTTTAAGTCGCTGATAACAGAGTCTAAAAACATGAACGACTTGTATGTTTAAAATACATCACAACAATAGTCTACATATAACATGTATAAAACACAATGCATCGGCATTGGTTCGTAAAACAGAACTTATTAGGCGATTGTGCCTTTAACTAGTTTTTAACGACGGAATGCTGATCCGTTGCATCTCGTTGATATAACTAACGGTCAGTGACAAAACTTACATAACTCATGTAATTACAATATGGACACTTTTCTGTTGTTTGGGAGGAGGCCTCGGTTACCGAGTGGTCTATGTAGTTCAACTACTATATCACTAGCCTGTCAACACTAAGGTTGTGCGTTTGAATCAATCACGTGGCTGCTGCGCTCGACTCCAATCTCAATTAACAAGGATCGTCAGTTTTTTTCTGCCAAAGGTCGATGATTCTCTCCAGGTACTCCGTCTGTCTGTTGTTGAAGCCTGTATAATAAAACACCTAGATGTTTTGGGTTTTGTATTTGGATTTTTAGGCGTTTATGTGCAAAATATATATCATCTTCTATATTTAAAGTGAAATTATTGAATTTCAAAAAGATAACAATTGGTTAAGCTGGTGATATTTACGCGTTTCTATTAACGTCGCAGAGTATAAGTAATCAACTATTGTCTAATTTGACAACGAATAATTACTTTTGAATCTGAATGTTTGAACCCTATCGATAATATTTTATCTTATTTGTGCATTTTAGATTGATAATAAAATGCAGTGACTGCGTTCTTTATAATATCAGCACATTAGGAAAAAGTCTCATTTAGTATACAAGAAGTAAGACTGTGTATCTTTGAACATTTTGAATGGAATCGTTTCAACCCAATTATACAGTTCACGTCACCGTCGAAAGTCATCAAAGATACCAGGCTCATAATTTGATACGACCGATGTGCGTTTCGTATACATTAGGCTCATTAGACATGTTAGAGGCGCTCAAACAAGTCATTTGGAAGATCAAATCGAATACGAAGTTGTAAGGCTCTTATAACTGAAAATCCCAAAACATGTTGGCCAAAAAAAAAAAAAAAAAAAAAAAACAGCAATCTATAGCTATCATGAGTTTGAATATCCATTTCGTATCGTCAGTCTTTTCTTTACGCTGCCGTTCTTTTAATATATATTTAACTTTGCACACATTTCCAACGTTTGACACATCATTAATGACATATATTATGATATGCTTACAATGTATAATACTTGATTTTGTTATAATCTTATTTCGAATAGGTCTAATATGTCTTATGCTTTCCAAGTCTACTTGTATCACTGTTATTAAAGCCATATGAACATGATGAAATTTCAAATTAAAAAAAAAAAAAAAACGTTGACTATGTATTATATACTTTTACTAAAAAATAAATGTACATGAAATATCATGTAAAAGACAATCCATTATATTATCAAAATCTTCATATATGTCTTATTTACTGAACATTGTCTTCCTGTACACTTCCCACATGCAGTGACCTTAACTACGAGATCTCGAATTAGAACTTCTTAACTGTAAAAAATAGACAAAACCACAGGGACATTCAATATCATGTTAAACATGTAAACTTAGAACACCATAGCAACACAAAAGAAAAGACAAATCAAACATCCACTAAAAACTAAACAGACCATAAAATAGACCAGAACAAAAACAGATACGTAAATCTGACCAATACAACCTAACAAACCAACCATAATGAGGGCAAACGAGTCAGTTCTGTGCTACAAATAGAAAGCAAATTCAGGCATATAAGTAGATTTTGTGGTACCCATCGTGTTTATGAAAAATGAAATTTTTATTCTCCCAACGTCAGAAACAGAAAATTGAGAACGGAAAGTTAGTTACTCCAAAAGAACATACATTCAGATCTTGATGCAATAAATCAACTTTAGACTTTGAAAAATAATTGTGATTCCCACAATAATGTAAGTTAGTATATTTAGATATCCCTGATTGATAAGTCGCATGAACGTCATGATTATATATATAATAAAAATGCATCAATATTATTGACTTTCTCAACTAAGTTATATGGTATGTTTGTGTCATACGTTTGAACTCTTTAACATATACAAACCTTTTCAAAATATAAATTCTTTTTATCCATAAAACAAATGTTTGGATCTTTGAACGTTTAGTGCAAGTTAACCTAAACATATTATTCGAGAAAGAAGTGTTGTTCTTATACACTGAGTTCATATATTGTATGTTATATGTCAATACTAATGTACTCTGTCAAGTGTTTTTAAATATATCACTAACAATGAACTCGTTCAGTTTGGTTTTCTTCTAGAATTATTTTTAAATAAAGACCAATTATTCCTATGATACAAGTTTACTGATAACTTACAAAACAAAGATAAACAAAAAGAAGAAAACAAAACATTTGGATCACAGTATGGAACACATTGTTTGAAACACTGACTAATAAAAATCATAATGTGTGAATGAAGACGATCAGTTATAATATTATATCAGCAGGTTATGTACTTTACGATGATTTTTTAGTTTATGTGAGCATTCGTGCTACGATTTCTTGTACTTTTTTATATTGTCTATTATAGGAAACTTGTTGTGTTCAGATGTTTAAGATACATGTGAGGATTTAATACATTTAAGACCGATTCTCAATGTAAAAGAGGGACGAAAGATACCAGAGGGACAGTCAAACTCATATATCGAAAACAAACTGACAACGCCATGGCCAAAAATAAAAAGACAAACAGACAAATAATAGTACAGATGACACAACATAGAAAACTAAAGACTAAGCAACACGAACCCCACCAAAAACTGGGGGTGATCTCATTAATTGTTGCGCTTTTCAAAACAAAAGGAGAATGTATTGTCCAGACAAGTCCGAAACCTCTTCTTTCTTTGTCTTAGATTTAACACCACAACTTTGCTATTTGATGTGTCAAATTGTATTGGCCGTATATTCATATGTGATATACTGCCACTGGTCGTACATCATCTGGATTATAATATTGACAATGCGTTTCCATAGCATATTTATGACGTCAATAAAGAAAATAAGTCCACGGATCTTTTACTGCGTCTGTTGTACAATTCCAAGTTGAGTTATTAACCCAACATATTTCATTTGGAACAACTGTAAAAGCAGTGTAAAGAGAATATCCGTAGATTGTCTAGCATTCTACCAGTTTCTAAGCCTAAATTTAATATTCAATATGTTTCCTGATTTAAATACACTACGTATGTTCTTCAAATAAGTATTTGCTTTTTGTGTGTATTTTTTGGAATAAAAGGTGGTTATTTGGGCTAACTGATTATAGTGTTAAATAATGAAAGAACTGTTGCTTTGCAAATATTTTACATCACAGTTTTGATATAAAACACAATAAATACGTTTTCATTCGTCATATAATACCATTCGACCTCCGGACTATCCATTGTATCTGCTTTATTGACTTAATTGAAACTGTCATACACTACTACTTTAATCCATGATTCGGAGCTTAAGATGGAATCAAATGTACATTTTGAAATTGATCACTACTGAATCACATTATAAAGTAAAATAACAACATCACAAAGAGCCAATCGTATTCCAACAGATGCGCTTTAATAGAGTAAGTTTAGCGTTGACCAGAACACATGGGATAAATATGACAATTACAATTTTCAATCAATTAATGCCACGAGCGATCAATCAGAACAAGTCATATGATGCATATGTATAAAGATTACTGCAGCGTTGTTCCCGTTATAGTTATTCATATACGGTGTTTTGGGTCCTGAGTTCACAACAATAACTATATTGGGAAATGATGGCGACTAAAACAGGAACATTTATGGAAACGTAAATTAGCATAAAAATCAGCATATACTTTTGAATTAAAAGTGTAATAATAATGATAATGATATTTATGATAAATAACTCATCTAAATCGTGGTTTTTATTGCTTTTATATCTTATCAATCATCAGTGTTGTTAAGTTAGATCTGTATTTTGCTTTTATGAATAACCATATCAAAAATGGAATATTTTGAGTCATATCTTTAATTTGTTTATCACTATCCAAAAAAGACAATTATCATTCATTTCCTTAATTGTACAACAGCTCTGGTATTCGTTGTTGTTCTTATGTAAGTCCATATCTCCTTTTATTATGACATAATACGCACGTTTATATTTATATCAAACGGACATCGCTTCTATATTTTCTTTTTCAAAATTCTTTTTTCTTTATCTGAGAAGGTCACTTTACACGGAATTTTAAACAACCACTATTTCTTTCAAATTAAATAGCGCTGCTATATTGTTCTGACACACCAGTAATCTTAAATTACTTACAGAATCAAAAACTATCATAGTTTGTACTTTTATTAAATGGTTTAATTACCTTAATGAAAGAAACGGTCAAAGAGTATTAGGTCATTTTCGAACATTTGTATGAAACTACTTTCGACTTCTTGACATTTTCTAACATTCAACATGTTCAATCAATATGACTTGTTTGCTTACTGGTGTAGTTAGGTTGCTGACTGACCGACACAAGCGTGACTCACGCATCTTCTTGTATTCGTATACACATATTTGTCAGAGTGTTTCAATATGTACATATTATCAATTTTGGCCATTACCAAATCGACTTTGACAACAACGACGCATGCGCGGCATGATACGTTTTAACATCTCCACGAAGAATGTTTTGAAGTCATGTCGGCCATTTTGTTTTGAACTCATATGACCTTTTCCAAGGAGTAGCATTATTAAGTTTTTGATCATATATAGGTACAGATGTCTTGTTAATTTTGATATGCTTTGTATGTGTATTATTCGTTATGTAACATTGACCTAAATTGTAAGTCTCAGCCTCTTGTGTATCTTACATCATGTACAATGCATGCTTTTAATAAAGCAATGCATGCTAGTTACAGTTATCAAACCACATATCATACTTAAACTCTTTTTTGTTTTAAAAACACATAAAAAGCGTCAAATTTGTTATTTTTACCTTTTAAATTTGTATCTATAGAAATAAATCGATCGATATACACCAAGTTGCTTTCCTGTTATTATGTTTATAAAAGAATGTAAGCCTTAATTTTATGACAACAATTTGACATTTAGAAACAGCACAGTCTATATTGACAAACTGATTCACTTCAAAGGCTTGTGATTTTTTTATTGGTCTAATGCTTTTATCTATACAAATCCAACAGTTGGAAGTCTTTAACTTATCAATGGCACGGAGTATGTCTAAATTTGAAGGTCATACAGTACTTTTATTGCATATTCTATATATTTACAACACCAGGACCAGAATCTGGTATCAGTTTAGGGATTATAACATCCGTTAATTTGAAATTCCCTACCGTCCTTTTACCTGTTGTTGAAATTGTTATACAGTCCATTCAAATGGCAATTGTTGTGGCTAATCGTATGTTATCAATTTTCTTCAATCTGATTTTTGTGTGATGCAGTGTTTAATTACGACCAATTCAATTCTTTAAGATGTAAAAAAAAAAATGATCACTTTTTCAATTCGTTTTGTATTTATGCCTTGTTGACATTTAATGTAATTGATGTGAGAAGTAAGTACATTAGATTGACTTACAACAGTAACAATGCAATATACTAGTATCTCTCGCAAACACTCTTTTGAATTGCTGTTAGGGATAAATAAAAGGGATTGGGCCTACAGCATCAACACACTGTATATATTGGTAAACGGTAAACAACGCGATAAAAAGATTCATTTAAAAGATTTACGATCTGTTCTCACTCATTCTCTTTCCTTTTAACACGACCAGTGGGAATAACCGTGGGCAGTGATACTAGATACTCTTGACTTAAATGAAAGTTTTGGTCGCTACATCTGTTAGTTTGGTGACGATGCAAATGAAAATGTGACATGAAGAATTATATGTGATGTCATACTGTGGACTGGGTTAGACAAATACAATTCCAGAAACTCTTTTCTTTATAATTTGATAATCAAAATATGAAACATGCTAAGTTTGTGTCTATAACCAGAGGATTTGAGAAAAGAATTGAAAGCTTTTTGCAACCTGTATCGTATGTCAAATTCATTATAAATTTTAAATGGACAAACACAGAGTAATGATTAAAGACGCACACATGTTTCAAGTTTTTATTTTAAGACTACAGGTATTTACTCATATATATGTATTTATGTCTTACCAGATTGTTGTCGTTTGAACTAATTTTCAATGGACCTTATACCGACTTCAAATACACATTTTCTGAAATGACAATACGCTAGTATAACATACTTTAACGTTGATCAGATGAAGATATAATGTGTTGACCTCTAGATCTCATTTGAGTTTTGTCACATACTACATACGAATTTTCCTCATACTTGTATTGCACGAAAATTGAGGTTGACCTTCAAGTATCTAGTTGACATGTAAATACAATGGATTATAGCATAAACACCTATATTATCAAGCAACCTAACAATACAACTTTATCAACAAATTCACAGCTAGGGGTCATTATGACGTCGACGTTCTTGATTTTCTTGATAAATTATTTATCAATCAGACATAGCTAAAGGAACAAAAGGAGATCTCAGGTATTCATCAATGAGATGACAACCCAACGGAAAAAAATTTATTTAATGATTAATTGAAATTATGATGTGTAACTTTATAAATGATTTCTGAGATCGAGATAACTGTTTTAATGGTTTTAAAATGTTTTATGTTTTATTGATCTTTGTTATTATTGACACGTTGTCTTTCTGAACATCCTTTTTTCAGTCTATATGTAGGTTTAACTTCATTATAATTGCTAGGTAACTATCAAGTGATAAAGTACTGGAAAACAAGACATTTAAATGCCTTTCTTTACTGTTCACCGCTATGTTATCAACTAATATAAGAATATTATTCTATTTTTTTGTTTCTTGTAATTTTAGTATCGACCATAGCATGGGGAATCTAAATCTGTATAATTCAATAAAATATTTGAATGATAGAGATATAATCTAATTGATTAGTAAATATCATCATCGTTAACACAAATGGCATTAATTCCCTATATATTTCACACAGCATCTCCCGGTTTGTTTATTTCTGTTTCGATATGTACCTATCAGTATGATAAATCGTGTATTACAGATTATTAAAGGGAAAAACTAAACCAACTGGTATTCATTCTCTGTATTGAACTGTAAACCAGCATCTCGCTGTTTAGATTTGTTTTGATATATACCTATAAATATGTTTAGCCATGTAACCGTTCAAATTATCAGAGCGGAAATATCACATTCTGAGAGACATTTTTAGAACAAAATATCTTATTAAATGAAGATTGTTCTACTTATTTTATGCTTTTGTCATTCTTTTTTATTCAGGATTATTCATATTTTCTTTTCTTATGTTGTTTGTTTATTTCTTGGTTTATTTTTATGTTTCATTCTGGAAAGGGCATAGATGAAAATTCATATTACATTTGGAGAAACACGATAAGTAAGTCATATTTCAGAATAAGTGAGGAGCATGTAAATCAGTGGATTTTCCTTTGTTCATGTCTATCATATTGGTTTATTTTTTTCGTTCTTTGTTTTGTCATCAACGTTTCAATGGTTTAATTGTTTAATATTTGGTAATGTCAAGGCCTTTTTATAGTTAACAATCATTGCTAAGAGTTGTAAGATGACCTATAGTTGCATACATATAAGTCGTTTTGACTCTGAATAGTTATTATACCGCATTTTTTATTCTTTATGACAACATAGCATTATCATTTTAAAGGCATTTATAATCGCATTTGAACTTTATAATGGGAAACATGATATTTCCTGATTACAAAAAATACTTAAGAAGATTTATCCTTTTCCAGATTAATGAGAATATGTCACAAGATCCGACAATATGCAGTAGCAATATTTGTCATATCTACTATGCTTAAAACCAGCTGTCTATGTAATTCCACTATCTGAATGGTATTGTTGGAAGATTTTCTATTAACTGATTATGGTTAACCCAGTTTTAGTGACATTTAAGCAGTTTTTTTCTATATCATGTGGACAGATCATTCAAACATTTGCAATAACGGTTCTATTAAATTTGCTTTATCTTTGTAAAGAAATGATGTTGAAAAAAAAAAAAAAAAAAAAAAAAATAAATATTATTATTCAAATGAACCTAGTATTGATGAAATAAGGAAAAGATACATGATGGTAGTGCATTTAAATTTCTAAAAATGAGAAAATAAAAGCCAAGAGAAACATCTGATTAATTGCATGTACTCGAAATGGAGCAAGGTAGACTCTTGACAGAGACGGCTTCTCATGCTATGCAACTATGGTATAAAGTTATAAGTCGCACGTACGAAAAAAAAAAAAAAAAAAAAAAAAAAACATGTTAAAGTGCGACCAGGTCATCGCTTGAAACTCAATATCTTGTATTATCTATTTCTAGCTACCTGGATTAGTGTATCTAAGAGATTTGTTATGATGAGGGTACTAGTACCTGTTATTCACCGTGGTCAAAACAAATTTAGTGTTTTCATAAAATCTACATCCAGTCTTTTTCCGTGGTCTGACTTTGCTAAAAAAGTTTTTCACGGATCATTAACATATAACAGCTCTCGGGTCTGTTTGCTTCATTGAAAAACTCACGGCAAATCATGCATTTGAGTGCACCTGAACTACATATCCCTACAGAAAACGTCTGCAATATTGTGTGTATTATTCTAAAAATTAAATACGTAGTATGTTTATTATACAAGTGCGACAGAATATAATTAACATATTTAATTCATAAAAAAAAAAAAAAAAAAAAAAAAAAAAAAAAAAAAAAAAAAACATGTCGCTTTTTTTAATCAGTCAGTTTTAACCATTGTCAACGCCTATTAAAATTACACGCTTCAAGATTTGACTGAGTTACAAAATATGGTCTTCCCTTGGTCTTCTTCTAACAGTCAATAAAACTTTTGCAAAATAGGAGGCGTCCGTCTGGCTGTGCGGGATGTATATAAAATTTGTCATACCTGTCGACTATCTCCTGTGTTAATTGTTAATTTGTTCTTGGCACGGTAGAACATGTATGGAATATTTGCTACTAGACGTTAAGCAAACAACAATAAATAAATCAATCAACCATTAACATAAAAAAATTATATGCAGACACGTCTTCCTCATTAATACATATAAACCGCTGAACGCTTTTCAAGCATGAAATAATGTAACACGTGGATTGCGTGCCAAAAGAGAGTCAAGAGATACCAAAGGGGCATTAACACTTAAAAGAAAAACAAACAGACAAACAACAGTACAAAAAACACAGCATAAAAAAACAAAGACTGAACAACACGAACCACACCAAAACATGGGGTGATCGCAGGTGTTCCGGTAGGATTAGCAGATCTTGCTCCACATGTGACACACATCGTGTTGCTCATACAAGTACAAACAAAGTAAATATATTTATCGTCTTTTCTGAATGAGGTACATCTATCAACGCGATTATTTTAGGATAAGGTTGTATATTAACTATGTTATGTGTCCGCTTGATGGTTTGTTTTAAATGAGAGCCTGGAGGAGGGTCCTTCAAATCAGTATTCTTTAATTTTTAAACCATGTTTCTCTATTCTTTTTGCATTTTGTCCATTTTACTCTATTCTTTATATATTTAGTTCATTTTTCTCTATTCATCATATTTGGGCACCCCATAATTCTGTTTTCTTTTTTTTTTCTGCCTTTTTCTCTATTCTTCATGTTTTACTATTTCTCCTGCAGCATTCGCCCATTTTTCTCTCTCTTTATATATATATATTCCAAATATAGATTAGAGAAGTGAATACAAAGTATCGAATAAGACCTAATATCTAAATAAGTTCCTTACGAATAGTGTACACAAACTTCCTTACGCTTTTCAGTTAATTATGATAATTTTTTCTTTCTCTTTTCTTTTTCTTTTCCTTTTTTCGGTATTTTATTTTATTGTATGGCAGCCTTGTTCTGCTACCAGTTATGTTTGAGTACAGTTTTATGGTACACTTGATAGATTTAACTGCATTCTATCTTTCTTAATATTAAAAAAAAAAAAAAAAAAAAACAATATGAACTCAACTTACAATTTAAAATATACCGTTAAATAATCCTGTTGAACCAGTTTCTTCTTTGATCTTAATGGTTCTGAATAAAATGAACTATAACAACCACATGCCTTCTCATAACGATAAAATGAAGTGAATAAGGTTTAGTATAAGTGCTGTATGTCTAATTTTATTTGCTGTTGATTTATAACGAGATAACTGCATAAGAGTGTGTTCAAGACCATACTCTCTTGTAAATATGAAAGAAAAGACTTGTAGACGGGAAATTTAATTATACAAAATGTCATTTAAAATATGAAATTTGACACTTATAGCCAATAATGCTATTATAATTCATTTTCTCAGACAAATTTACTTCCAACTTTCGCTCCAGCAACTTAATAATATGTTTTCGATGAATTAATTTTGTGACGTGAGAAAATAAGATACGCTTTGACGTTGCATAATCAAATTTTCAACTTTACATATCAGATATATATTACAGGTTTATCATGTGTGTAAATTTATCTATTTACAATTGAGATCACTTACATTCATTGTTGTCTTATTTGTAACTAAAAGATATATCTTCGCTCCAGTATTTACGCAAATAAGCATTTCATTTGCGTCCAAAAGTTCTGTTATTCACACTATTCAGTTTATATTATTTACTTGTATTTTTCGTCACCACAGAGGGTAGAAGTTCTGTATTTAGCAGAATAATTTCCTTAAAATTTTAATAATAAGGTTGAAACACAATATCCTCAGCTTTTGTTTTCCATAAGAAACTGTACGTGTCCTCTTTTGTTGTCACAGTGATTCTTTCTTGTATCTATATAAGACTTGTCTATTTCTTCAATACAGTGGATAATGTCTTATCGTAAAAAATACGAGCTTATTTCCGTTGTTGCTCTTAAACTAAATTATGTTCATCTTGCCACCTCAAAAAAAAAAAAAAAAAAAAAAATGAACACTGTAGCAATTCATACCTCAGTGACTTTCAGTAGTGTAAGATATATGGATATTAACTCTCAGTGGTACTCTACAAAGTTTCTGACACAATATGGAATACACTTTACATTGGAACTGTAATCGTCATTTGTGTTGCCTAAATATGGCGCAACAGAAGTATTCATTTGTTGGCGCAATCAATATTATCTAGCGGTACAAATATTATATAACCTGTGGCGCAAATGAAATACTGTATTAAAAAAAAAAAAAAAAAAAAAAAAACAATTGCAATATGTCCCTCTACATGTCTTGGTTTTCATTTGACTGATTTGCTCTTTCAGATACATTTCAATTCATTCAAATACAGTATACATTGAAATTATATTTTTACGTGCGTTGCCAACGGCGAAAGTAGGTCAAGTAACCGCTTGAATTCATTCCATCCGTCCATCCATCTGTCTGCCCGAAAGACCTTGGAAGAACATTTTCGTCAACATGTTATTGTCTTAATGCAAGGAAATGATTTTATATTTGGTCTGCAACTTGTTAATATGTAGTTGCAGCGTGAAAGCAATCTTAAGATATGCCATGCAGCTCCTTTTGTTTGCCAACAGTTTGATTTTACAACACCCACCCGACACAGAAACCTTTCGTTAATGCACCACAACCATTGGAGTGTTTATGTGATTACGCCTAGAAGTCTTGTAATACACAACAACCATTGGAGTGTATATGTGATTACGCCTAGATGCCTTGTAATGCAAAATAATCATTAGAGTGTATTTGTGATAACGCCTAAAAACCTTATAATGTACAACAACAATTGGTGTGTTTATGTGATCACGCCTAAAAGCCTTTCAATGCATAATAACCTTTGATTATTCTCCTTTAATCTGTACAGGAAGTTTTATTGTTGATATTTACCCTTATGTATCTAGTGTTAAATTAGGTATTTATATGACAGACCTTTCTTGGTATTCCTAATTATTGGAAGATTTTATATAGACAGAAAAGTATACCTAAAACGACAAAGTTATTTTCATTTACCTGTATATATTATAAAACCGGTTTTTCAAAAGTGATTATTTTCTAAGGGTTAAATATTTCGCGGTGGTGTCTTGCCATGGCTTTATTTGGACTTGTTTGTTTGCTTTTGGCCTTGAATGTTTGTCCCTAATATTTTATGAACTATGTATTTACTTTCAGGTATCACAGATCGAATTTATTCGTTCGTAGTTTGTTAATTTACGTTTTGATTGAGTTAAGTCTTCCAATTGATGTTTTATCGTGTGTTTTCTATGTTGTGATGTTATACTATTGTTTCAGAAAAGGGAGAAGGTTTGGTACCATTAAAACGTTTAATCCCGCTGCAAATGTTTGCACCTGTCCTAAGTCAGGAATCTGATGTACAGTAGTTGTCGTTTGTTTATGTAATTTATACGTGTTTCTCGTTTCTCGTTTTTTATATAGACTAGACCGTTGGTTTTACCGTTTGAATGGTTTTACGCTAGTACTTTTGGGGCCCTTTATAGCTTGTTGTTCGGTGTGAGCCAAGGCTCCGTGTTGAAGGCCGTACATTGACCTATAATGGTTTACTTTTATAAATTGTTATTTGGATGGAGAGTTGTCTCATTGGCACTCACACCACATCTTCCTATATCTATTTGGAGTGTTTATGAGATTATGCCTAGAAGCCTTGTCTCGACAACAATCATTGGAGTGTTTATGTGATTACGTCTAGAAGCCTTGTAATGCACAATTAACATTGGCGTGTTTATGGGATTAAGCCTAGACGCCTTGCAGTGCACAATAACCATTGGATTGTTAACGTGATTACGCCTAGAAGCCTTGTACTGTACAGCTATCATTGAAGTGTTTATTTGATTACGCCTAGAAGCCTTTCAATGTACAAAAAGCATTGGAGTGTTTATGTAATTACGCCTATAAGCCTTGTACTGTACAACAACCATTGGAGTGTTTATTTGATTACGCCTAGAAGCCTTTCAATGTACAATACCCATCGGAGTGTTTATGTGATTACGTCAAGAAGTCTTGTACAGTACAACAATCATTGAAGTGTTTATTTGATTACGCCTAGAAGCCTTTCAATGTACAATACCCATTGGAGTGTTTATGTGATTACGCCTATAAGCCTTGAACTGTACAACAACCATTGCAGTGTATATGTGATTACGCCAAGAAGCCTTGCAATGCACAATAACTATTAGAGTGTTTATGTGATTAAGCCTAGAAGTCTTGTACTGTACAACAATCATTGGGGTGTATATGTGATTACGCCTAAAAACTTTGTACAACAACCATTGGAGTTTTTATGTGATTATGCCTATAAGCCTTACAATGCACAATAACCATTGGAGTGTTTAATATGTCATTACGACTAGAAGCCTTGCAATGCACAACTACCATTGGAGTATTTATGTGATTAGGCCTAGAAACCTTGCAATGCACAATAACAATTGAAGTGTTTAATATGTGATTACGCCTAGAAGCCTTGTACTGTACAACAATAATTGGAATGTTTATGTGATTACGCATAGAACCTTGCAATGCACAATAACTATTGGAGTGTTTTTGTACTTACGCCTAGAAGCCTTGTACTGTACAACAATCATTGGAAAATTTATGTGATTACGCATAGAACCTTGCAATGCACAACAACCATTGGAGTGTTTATGTGATTACGCCTAGAAGCCTTGTACTGTACAACAATCATTGGAATGTTCATGTTATTACGCATAGAACCTAGCAATGCACAATAACCATTGGAGTGTTTAATATGTGATTATGTCTAGAAGCCTTTTAATGCACAACAACCGTTGGTGTGTTCATGTGATAAAGCCTACACGCCTTGCAGTGCACAATTACCATTTGATTTTTAAAGTGATTACGTCTAGAAGACTCGTACTGTACAGCAATAATTGGAGAGTGTATGTAACTACGCCAACAAGTCTTGTACAGTACAACAATCATTGGAGTGTTAATGCGATTACGTTTAGAAGCCTTACAATGCACAACAACCATTGGAGTGTTGAATATCTGATTACGCCTGGAACCCTTTCAATGTACAATACCCATTTGAGTGTTTATGTGATTAAGCCTAAAAGCCTTGTACTGTACAACAACCATTGAACTGTATATGTGATTACGCCTAGAAGCCTTGCAATCTACAATAACTATTAGAGTGTTTATGTGATTAAGACTAGAAGCCTTGTACTGTACAACAACCATTGGAGTGTATATGTAATTACGGCTAAAAGCCTTGTACTGTACAACAGTCATTGGAGTGTTGATGAAAATACGCCTAGAAGCCTTGCAATGAACAATAACCATTGGAGTGTTTATGTGAACACGCCTAGAAGCCTTGCAATGCACAATAACCATTGAAGTGTTTAATATGTGATTACGCCTGGAAGCCCTGCGATGCGCAACAGCCATTGGAGTGTTTATGTGATTACGTCTTGAAGCTTTGCAATGCACAATAACGATTGGAGTATTTATGTGATTACGCCTAGAAGCCTTGTACTGTACAACAATCATTGGAGTGTTTATGTAATAAAGCCTACACGCCTTGGAGTGCACAATAACCATTGAATTTTTAAAGTGATTACGCCTAGAAGGCTTGTGCTGTGCAGCAGTTATTGGGGTGTTTATGTAATTACGCCAAGAAGTCTTGTACAGTACAACAATCATTGGAGTGTTTATGTGATTACGCCTAGAAGCCTTACAATGCACAAGAACCATTGGAGTGTTTAATATCTGATTACGCCTGGAAGCCTTGCAATGCACAATAACTATTGGAGTGTTTATGGGATTACGCCTAGAAGCCTTGTACTGTACAACAACCATTGAAGTGTATATGTGCCTTGCAATGCACAATAACTATTTGAGTGTTTATGTGATTACGCCTAGAAGCCTTGTACTGTACAACAATCATTGGAGTGTTCATTTGTTAACGCTAAGAACCTTGCAATGCACAATAACTATTAGAGTGTTTACGTGATTAAGCCTAGAAGCCTTGTACTGTACAACAACCATTGGAGTGTATATGTGATTAAGCCTAGAAGCCTTGTACTGTACAACAACCATTGGAGTGTATATGTAATTACGCCTAAAAGCCTTGTACTGTACAACAACCATTGGAGTTTTTATGTCATTATGCCTAGAAGCCTCACAATGCACAATAACCATTGGAGTGTTTAATATGTGGTTACGCCTAGAAGCCTTGCAATGCACAATAACCATTGGAGTTTTAATATGTGATTACGCCTAGAAACCTTGCAATGAACAACAACCAGTGTAGTGTTTATGCGATTAAGCCTAGAAGCCTTGTAATGTACAACAACCATTGGAGTGTATATGTGATTAAGCCTAGAAGCCTTGTACTCTACAACAACCATTAGTAGTGTATATGTGATTACGCCTAGAAGCCTTGCAATGCATAATAACCATTGGAGTTTTTAATATGTGATTACGCCTAGAAACCTTGCAATGAACAACAACCATTGGAGTGTTTATTTGATTACGCCTAGAAGCCTTGTATTGTACAACAATCATTGGAGTGTTTATGTGATAACGCCTAGAACTTTGCAATGCACAATAACTATTGGAGTGTTTTTGTGCTTACGCCTAGAAGCCTTGTACTGTACAACAATCATTAAAGTGTTCATTTGATTACGCCTAGAAGCCTTGAACTGTACAACAAGCATTGGAGTGTTCATGTGATTACGCCTAGAACCTTGCAATGCATAATAACCATTGGAGTGTTTTTGTGCTTACGCCTAGAAGCCTTGTACATTGCAAGGTTTCTAAGCGTATTTCCATCAACACTCCAATGACTGTTGTACAGTACAGGGTTTCTAGGCGTAATCACATATACACTCCAATGATAGTTGTACATTACAAGGCTTCTAGGCGTAAGCATAAAACACTCCAATAGTTATTGTGCATTGCAAGGTTCTAGGCGTAATCACATGAAAACTCCAATAATTGTTAAAGAGTACAAGGCTTCTAGGCTTAATCACATAAATACTCCAATGGTTGTTGTGCATTGCAAGGCTTCTAGGCGTAATTACATATTAAACACTCCAATGATTATTGTGCATTGTAAGGCTATTAGGCATAATCACATAAAAACTACAATGGTTGTTGTACAGTACAAGGCTTTTAGGCGTAATCACATATACACTCCAATGGTTGTTGTACCGTACAAGGCTTCTAGGCTTAATCACATAAACACTCTAATAGTTATTGTGCATTGCAAGGCTTCTAGGCGTAATCACATATACACTGCAATGGTTGTTGTACAGTTCAAGGCTTCTAGGAGTAATCACATAAACACTCCAATGGGTATTGTACATTGAAAGGCTTCTAGTCGTAATGAAATAAACACTTCAATGATTTTTGTACTGTACAAGACTTCTTGACGTAATTACATAAACACTCCAATGATTGTTGTACAGTACAAGGCTTCTGGGCGTAATCACTTTAACACTCCAATGGTTATTGTGTACTGCAAGGCGTCTAGGCTTAATCCCATAAACACGCCAATGTTGGTTGTGCATTACAAGGCTTCTAGACGTAATCTCATAAACACTCATATGGTTATTATGCATTGAAAGGCTTCTAGGCGTGATCACATAAACACTCCAATGGTTGTTGTACATTATAAAGTTTCTAGGCGTTATCACATATACACTCCAATGATTATTTTGCATTACAAGGCATCTAGGCGTAATTACATATACACTCCAATGGTTGTTGTGTATTACAAGGATTCTAGGCGTAATCACATAAACACTCCAATGGTTGTTGTGCATTGTAAGGTTTCTTGACGTAATTACATATACATTATAATGGTTGTTTTGCATTACAACTTCTATGCGTAATCACATAAACACTCCAATGTCAAGAGTTTACTTGTTAAACGATAGTTTAAGAATATTTGAATGCCATTGCCGTGTTATTAAATTCTATGCTTTAAATATCCAATTTTATATAATATTTGAAAATGGCTATGTCACCAGTGTCTGAGCAGAAAGTGGATGAACCAGGGTAATGTCAAAGAACGTCTTGTCCTTTTCGAAAAAAATCATCGGAAGATAGCAAGACCTTGTTGATTAATATTCCGTATCAACTTTACAAATAATACATGATAGTCTTGAAGTATAGATTCTGGATACTGACGTTGTTTATCATCTTAATAACGTGTTATTGTGTTCTTTGTATATTTCTAACCTTTACTGTTTAGTCCATTTTTGGAAATATACTTTTGGCGTGGCTCGGTATTTATAAACCCGTCATTGTGTTATTTTGCTATGGTAATTTCTGTACTCTGGTCTTTTATTTTTGCTCATGAACTATTTCTATAAAGTGTCTTTATGCTATTTTGCTTTCCTTTGTTGCAATAGTTATTTGGTTTTATGGTGATTGAGATTATAAAACAATGCTGACTGCTGTACCCTAATTTTGACATTTTTACCTATTATGTCTGTTTGTTTTGCTCACAAATTATTGTCAATACAATGAGATTCTATGCGACAGGCATACAAGTGAGAGGTTTAGCTAGCTTTAAAACCAGGTTTAATCCACCAATTTCTATATAAGGAAATGATTGTACCAAGTCAGGAATAAGACAGTTGTTTTCCCATCGTTTGATGTGTTTGAGCTTTTGATTTTGCCATTAGCTAAAGGAATTCCTTTTTGGTTTTCCTTGGAGTTCGGTATTTTTGATATTTTACTTTTTATCCTTTGACCCCTGTCATAATCATGGAATTTTGAAGATTAAACGTTGATGTGTATGCGCATTTTTCTTCTGTTTGTAACGAGAGGTTGGAAATATGAATATGTCATAAAGCTGCACGAGTAGGATTTGCTTACCATTCTGGAGCACCAGATTTCACCTGCGGGTTTACGTGGGGTTCTTGTTGCTCATATAAAAATAAACGGATGTGGTATGATTGATAATGAGACAATTCTCCACAAGCGACCAAATGACATAGAAATTAACAGCTATAGGTCACCGTACGGCCTTATATGGTGCATAGTCTTGAAGGTTTATAAAATCTGACTTCAACAAACTGTCATCATTCCATAATTCGTGTCTTCGTAAAATATGCAGGATCTTCTGGCCAAAAACCATAAGTAATAAAGACCTATACAACCTAACCTTGCAAAGAGACATCAAAGCAGAAATCAAAGAAAGGCGATGGAAATGGATTGGCCATGTTCTAAGAAAAGACTAACATGACATGACAAAGATAGTTCTTCGATGGACACCTGCAGAGGGGAAAAGAAAGAGAGGGAGACCGAAAGAAACATGGCAACGCACAATAGAGAGTGAACTGAGAATGATGGGTATGACATGGGGAGAGGCAGAAAGA